>CM061134.1:10807833-11296287 GCA_030789695.1 Scilla litardierei | reverse complement strand
AAAAAAAATTCAGTTCATCTATATTTTCCTTAACATCATCTTCCTCCTCCGACCACGTCTTCTCTTCCAACTCCTCCTCCTCTTTTTCATCTCCCGCACTCCCCTCCTTCCACATCCTCGACTACCAATTAAACCCGAAAAATCCACCAACAAAAAATCAATTGAACCCAACAAGATCAATTCAATCAGAATGGGTAAAAATAGACGTGATGCGACTGGTGGCCACAGTTGACGGATGGAGACGAAGTGTAGCGTAATGAAGATGGAAAATGGTAAAATTGGAATTTTATTTAAGGAATGGATATGAATTAAGATAGTGGCAGATTTGGAAATATAATGCAATATCTTTAGCATTTTTGTGTAATGTGGCTAGCACCACTTCCGGTTTCTATTTGGACCCGCTTTGAACCAAGTGGGGCCCTTTTCCTTGCTGACACGGACAAAACATTGTGCATGTAGGTTTTTTTTTCTTGATACATCGGAATTCACGGCTAGGCATGCGCGCGAGACAGCATCCACCAGGGTTCGAACCCTGGTGGCCCTTGGGGAGAAGCGGATAATGCCAACTGAGCTAGTGCTCACGACGTATGATGTTTTATTAAATGGGAATTGATTTGCGAACCCACCGTTTACTCACGCGCACATACCACCTATTTACAAGTATGCCATTCAAACTTTCTCAAACATTTTCCTCTTTTAACCGCGCACATACCCACCGTTTTACTTCGTCGTTGCCACCCGTCACCCCCGCCGCTAACGACGAGGACTCATCCTCTTCCATAGCCTCCCCCCAATCCCCAGCTCCTCCTCCGACCGCTCCAGCCCCCTCCCTCCGAACCCCCCCCCCCCCCTTCTCACGCCGCCTCCGCCTCCATATCCCCTGCCCCCCTCCTCCGCCCTCCCCATCACCATCCCCCCATCCCCCTATGACCCCCTCCCCATCCCCTGCCCCCTCCTCTCGGCCTCATCCTCCACCATGTTCCTCTCCCTCACCTTCTCCGGTGACCTCCTCATCCCATTCGTGTTGTGGATCACAATGTTCCGGCGGACCGTCGTAGTTGTCTTCTTCGGTCGCACATGGCGGCCGATGAGGGGGCGGGGAATGTGCATGATAGGTCGGAGGATGGGGATGGGGATGGGGATGGGGCAGAGGAGTGGACAGGGAAACCTCGGCGAAATCCCGAAGAAACCCTGATGAAGCCCTAAGGGCTTTTTCGGAAATTTGGCTCTGGGAGTGCACGGTGAGTAATTTTAATGGCAAACTTGTAAATAAGTGATAGTATCATTCCCCGTTCCCCCAAATACGCGGAAATACGTACATTCTCGGTATTCGTAGAGAACGAAGTGCAACAAGGCCGCAGTAGTATTTGGACCCAAAGGCTTGACCCTTTGACCCCAAATACTACTAAGCGTAAATCGTGATTAAAGGGAAATTCTTCTCACAGGCCACTGTGATACACTGGAATAGTATAGAAAAAGAAAATAGAAAGTGTGCTCCAATACAGAAAGATCCACAGACATAGCACAGAGTTCACAAAACATGCATATACATTAGATTACAAGGGTACATATCTACATGCATCAGTTGTACAGAGACAAAAGGGGGATAACAAACAGAATTTCCCAAACCCACAAAATAATTGTGTCCATACACCTATACAATGCACTCCCTAAACTACCCTTGAGAACCCAACTCGACGAAGTCGCCCTCCGAGGGCTCCAACTCTAGCTCAAAGCTCGGGTAATCTCCTGGATAGGGACCTGCACTGCCATCTCAGTCTCTAGTCCTGGGGGAAATGGGGAGGGACACGTCAACGCGTGACCCAATAGGAATCTAACAACACTAGGTAAGAGGTCAGTCTCAGGACTGTTCTACCTAACTACGGGTCTGACTGCTAGTGATAATCATAGCAATAGATTAAATGCATAAAAGTAAAGCAGGAACATCACATGCATATACTGAGCATAAGAGAAAAGTACTGCAAGGATAATATGCATAAAGAAAACAGACAACAGTAAATGGACATCCACAGATGATAGTTCAAGGAAATTCATTGTGCATTAATCTTCAGAGCTTTTAGTTATAATTACATTTGGAAAGCTCAGGTAAAAACGTAAGACATAAGAAACTGGACTTCACCCAGGGTATGTGAAAAGGTGGTATCCCGCCAGTAGAACACGAGCACTGATCGATTTAACAGAGCCTCTCGTAACTCTCCCATCTGGGAGTGAGAATATTATGACATCAACTACATCATGGTGCATCACGGGTACACAATAGGACTCTCCAACTCTGCCCAACTCCCCCTTTTGGGAGTACGAGTGAGATGCATGTATCGTCCAGTCCTTAAGCCTACACTTTACACGTGTTTCCCCCAACCCAAAGCCTGGAATCCCACTACCTCAAGGTAGACCGAGATTTCCAGGTTGTTAATACGCTCAAATTCCTTACTCTCAATTCTGGAACATATCTATTGTTTCATTCATTTCTGCGGCCTCATTTATCGCATTCACATCTCTCGTCATTCGCCGATGTCATGTTTTAACAATAACCATCGCGTGACAATTTCCACATGAAGAGCATTCTACATTCTTGCACATTGATGCTCATGTTCTAACAATACAATCAAATTTCATCCAACATCATAAACATGAGCTTTAACTACTAATATGGAACATAACACAAGTTTTTAACATTTGAGGTAGCTCATTCTCATAAGGAACATAAACATATAACATATGCATAATTCCATTAACATGAAACATACTAACAACTAGCATTTGGACATAATGACAATTTTAGGAACATATGAATATATAATATCTACACCAGCATAAACATAAACATGGCTACAACTACACTAGCATTTGAATATGACCACAACTTTAGGAACATATGAACATAGTGTAATTATGACAACATCTTTAGGAACATGTGAATATGACACCAACACTAGCACAAACATAAACATGGCATACCAACATAATTAATGAAACTTAGCATACTAACATAACCATGAATATATTAACATAACTTTGGCAAATACATGAAGATATTATGCTTGGCTATTGATGTTAGCATAGTAACATGCATTTTTTTTCATTTGAATATATACTTGGGCATATTTGAGTCATACATGCATATTAATACTAGAGCATGAAAGTTCGGCCATGGCTAGGAGAAATGGGAAGAGGATGAAAGCATTTGCCCCTTTTTTCACTCTCTCTTTTTCCTTTTTCCTTTTTCCTTTTCCCTTTTTCTTTTCTCTTTTAAACTCTCTCATCATCCTTGTCATCATCTTCATTTAATCTAGCATTGCCAAGTGTAAACTTAGTGGCATGAAGGGAATTAAGGGATGCCAAACAAATGACACATAATAGGTCTAGTGTCATTCTAAGAAAATAGAAACTCTAAATTTTTAATTTTTAGAAAATAGAAATACACTTAATATACCTCACACCATTCCAATACAATGTATTTCCACCAAATACTTATACATAATCATATCTAATAATGTTAAAAGTGTTTAAAAATAGTTTTATTACTGTAAAAATTCGGGAAAAATTTCCTAGAAATACACAAAAATGTATGTATACAAATACGATCGAAAATGCGTACGTAACATCTGTATATTCACACTAGGGATGTTATAAACAGGTGCGCGAGGGTACTGGCAAACTTGTAAATAAGTGGTATGTGCGCGTGAGTAAAACGATGGGTTCGCAAATCAGCTCCCATGTCAAAATTCGCACTTATGAGTGATGGTAGAAAATAGCATTTTTTGAGTATATATTTGGCAAGGTGTAGAAACTAGCATATTATGAACAAGCACACGTGAGCTTTTTTTTTCCTCTCCTCTGCCTGTTTTTATGAATGGCTTTGATGAACGGTTTGAATCGATAACCAACTTCTTGCCTAGTTAAGGAGGATATAATTCTTAGTTCCTTTTGTCATTACTTAAATTTTGGTGAAGATGACATTTGAAATATTGAGCAAGTTTAAGTCATGTTTGAACTTATACAAAGAAATTGGCTTGGTCATCATGTCGGTTGGATTGTCTTAAGTACCAATCTTATACACCTTAACGACGTTTAATTATTGGATGAAGTAGTGGCTGATAACAACATGTTTGTCCTCTCATGCTACATACTATCTTTAGGTAAGTGTATATCACTTTGACTCTTTTGGTATAAAGGAAGATCATGGATCAAATCTCTTAACTAGATGGCTTGTTTCACTGCTCTAGCAACCCGTCATATACTTTGCCTCTGTAGTAAATAGAGCAACTATCGATTATAGAATTGTTTTCTAATTAATAGCAGAATTAGCTAGCATGAAAATATAGCCCATCAAGAACCACATTCGTTGTGGTGATATTTACCTGGTTTTTCGCTTCAGTATTGGATCAGTTAGTATTATTTTTGTCATAAGATTGTATTTTTGTATAGCTTTTTGTAGAGGCTGTCTTTGAGATTATATTCTTTGAATTGGTTTCTGTAACGATCAATAAGTGTGAGCAGGTTCTTTTTGTGGGTTCAAAAAGAGTTAAATTCCTCGGGAAGATGACGGATAAGTGACATGGATCCAACTCATTTCTTGTGCCATAAATCCTATTCATCCTCCTCTAAGGTTTTTTTAGAAATAACCCATGCACAGATTACACGGGGCTAAACAAACCCCACGAAAAGGACGTGGTGAATCATTGGGAGTAAAAGGAGTAAATTGCAAAAAAATTGGGGGGGGCAAAGTGCATAAATCCCATGCTTGTAGTTCAAGGGAATGTGGGTGGTAAATGTGGAAAAATCATGGGCTAAACCAGAAAAAAACCTTGGGTGGCAAAGTGAATAATCACAATAGTAAGTTTGTAATTCAAGGAAAATGTGAGGGGAATTTAAACCAACTCCACACAACTGTTGAGTATTGGACTTCTCCCTACTTGGTTTTGATGATGAGCAAACATAAATACTTGTGACTAATCTCCTACTTGCAGTTAATCCATTGCACAAGCATATCATGAAGATCAATTAGCAATGGATGTCACTCAAGGATCAATCAAAGCATGTAAAGTGGATTAAATGATCGAAGATGATGACTGAAGCTCCTAGAAGATTCAAGCTCATTCAATAGAAAGAAGAGAGGTAAAAACAAGATGTAATCTTTTTATTCTCTTCTAGTATGTAGCTTAGAAGTAGAATTATGTTGGAGCACACACACATCTTTATTTCTGTCCTAGGAAATCATTAGAACTCATTTACTTGGCCTTCAATTCATTATTCTCTAGCATGTGCATTTTGGACTTTCAACAGGCGACGGCTGAATGTTTTACAGGCGCCTATCTCCAAACAGTCGTCTGTGATTTGTTCTACAGATGTCTATTTTGCACATACTTTGACACTTGGTTTTTGGGCTATCTGCTATAACTTTCATCAGGCGACTGTTGTACAAAGTATAGGCGTCTGTCCAGTTACAGGTGCATGTGACTTGTTAGTCGGTCGCATGTCTCTCTGTGGACCAAAGATCTCTAACTTGACATCTTTCTGTCAGACGACTGATGTTGCTTTCATAGGCGCCTGCCCATGGCACATGCGCCTGTGAATACTTCTACAATCGCATGTCGATCCTTGTCCTGACACTTAGTGTTTGGCAAGCTTTGCAGGTTTCGGCCAGACGACTGATGTTGGTTTTACAGTCGTCTGCCCATGGCACAGTCACCTGTGGATACCACATCAGTCGCATGTCTTGTCTTCCCAAACCTTCCTGAGTTTTCATAACTTTCTCATGTTTCGCTTAGTCGCATGTAGAAGGTTTCTCAGTCACATGTTGGTTTACAGGCGCATGTCCTACCTTCATCAGTCGATTGTCCTATGTGGTAAGTTACCATTTGAATTCTCACCTACCCCCTGACACAGTGCAGCAGGCGACTGTTAGTTCTTCATCAGTCGACTGTCTATTGTGTAAATTCTATCATTTAGCTGTTTCCACACGGATTTCAAAGGGGGTTTTGGGTATTCTGTTTGAGGGTTTTAGATAACCTATAAAGAGAGCTTTTAATGTTCCATTGAGATTCTCTTAGACAACCAATCAAATTCTTAGATATTCAATCTTTCATCTCTAAGCTCTCATTATCGAAAAAAACCCTAGAATTCCAATCTCATTCTCTCTTGCTCTCCAACCTAGAATCAAAGTGATATCCTCTAGGCATTTGGTGGTGACAATTGAAAGGGCTTTCTCTCTTCTTAGAACAGACATCAACACACAACACACTTGCTCCTTCAAGTTCTACTTCAAGGCATAGGTGATTGTAAGTGTTGCAATTTCATTTCGAATTTCATAACTTTCTTAATTAGTTTTACTCTCGGTTCGTGAGAGTGGTTTGCTTGATCCCAAGTTGTGGGAGTCAAGGACATCAATTGTGTTTCGATTACACTTGTAGGGTTGCTACAAGTGGGTTTAAAGGAAACCTCAAGTTAGGGTTATAACTTGAGTATCCGGAGGTATCTGGGTGGAAGGGACATAGGATTACCGGGAACAAGTCGGGATTGGACTTGAGTAATCCGAACCCTTGAAACATATTTTGCGTTAACATGTTTCATTTTGGGTTAATTTATAATTCCGCATTTATTGTTGGTTAGGAATTTAAATTGGTATAACTATTATTTAAATTTTATAAACACTATCATAAATTGGTAAAACTATCATTTAACTTTTATAAACACTATTCAACCCCACTTCTTGTGTTTTCCTCATAGCAAGGGCCCTTACAACAACACCCCAAATTGAATCCAAACTCTCTCCCTCCACTAAGTGGGGGCCACCATGCCAAGGTGACACAACCAAGCCCACTCCTTTGTCCTAGTGGGATAAAGGTGGGCCCCATTTTTTGTTCCACAGGGACGTGGCCGTAGGGAACATCCCCCACTTATATAATAGACTAATACATGCTCGTGGACAGAGAGCATGGAGACAGTCGTCATATGTGTGCAAAGTGCAGACGGAGACAGTCGTCAACCGGGCGCAAAGTGCAAAAATAGGGTTAAAATATGAAAATCAGGGGCCTAAGAGCAAAAAAACACGGGGAAGTACAAAAAAGGGAAATGACAAAGTTGTAAATAATGTAGAGATGGAGGTGCTTCTTGGTTCCATGAAAAAGGGATGGGAAGAATGAAAGTAAGGGAAGATGGGGGGGCTTTTGTTTTGGGTCTCCACACCCACACCCCAAATTACGCCCACCCCCTCACTCCCTATATGGGGGGATGAGGTGGCACACTTCTCCACCCGCCACCTAGGACAAACCTTTGTCCTAGTGGGACAAAGGGTTGTCAACATCTCCAGATTGTATAATAGACTAGTGCATGCCCGTGCTCGGAGGGCACGTAAACAGTCACCATCCGGGTGCAAAGTGCAAATGGAGACAGTCGTCACCCGAGCGCGAAGTGCAAGGAGACAATCATCATCCGGGTGCAAAGTGCAAATAGAGACAGTCTTCACCCCGGGTGCAAAGTGCAAAAGGGGGTAAAATGGAAAAATGCAAAAGGCAAGGGCCTAAGAGCAAAAAACCTAGGGACAAAGTGCAAAAAGGGAAATGGTAGAGTTGTAAATAGTGTAGAGAGGGAGGGAATTCTTTGTTTTCATGAAAAGGGGATGTCAAAATTGAAATTAAGGGAAAATGGGGGCTTTTGTTTTAGGTCTCCATATTCAGGCTACAAATTGCACCCACATCCTTACCCCCATGTGGGGGAATGAGGTGGCACACTCCTCCATCCGCCACCTAGGACATTCCACATTTGTATAATGGACTAGTAAATGCACGAGCCTATAGAGCACGAAGACAATCATCACCAGGGCACAAAGCGCAAACGGAGACAGTCGTCACTCGAGTGCAAAGTGCAAAAGCGGGATAAAATGAGAAAATGCTAAAATCATGGGCCTAAGAGCAAAAAACACAAGGGGTAAAGTGCAAAAAAGGGAAATGTCAGAATTGTAAATAGTGTAGAGAGGGAGGAGATTCTTTGTTTCCATGAAAAATGGATGTCAAGAATGAATTTAAGGGAAAATGGAGGTGGCTTTTGATTTGGGTCTCAACAATCGCAACCCAAATTGCACCCATCCCTCACCCCCAAGTGGGGGGGGATGAGGTGGCACACTCCTCGACCAGCCACCTAGGACAAAACCTTTGTCCTAGTGGGACAAAGGTTTGTAAACAGCCCTCATTTGTACAATAGACTGGTAGATGCTCGTGCTAGGAGGGCAATGCTCGTGCTCGGAGGGCACGGAGACAGTCATCACCTGGGCACAAAGTGAAAACGGAGAAAGTCGTCACCCGGACACAGAGTGCAAAAAGGGTGTAAAAATGCGAAATGCGGGGCGTTAAAATGAGAAAATTCAAAAAGCATGTGCCTAAGAGCAAAAAAACTCAAGGGTTAAATTGCAAAAAGGTCAATGGATGAGTTGTAAATAGTGTAGAGATGGAGGGGCTTTTTTGTTTCCATGAAAAAGGGATGGTAAGATTGAAATTAAGGGAAAATGTGGGGCTTTTGTTTTGGGTCTCCACACCCACACCCTAAATTGCACCCACCCCTTCGCCTCTCATGTGGGGGGGGGGGATGAGATGGCACAATTTTTTCCATTTTCAATTTTTTGGAAATGTGGGGGGGGGGATGAGATGTGGGGGGGATAAGATTTTTTATAGGTTCTAGATTTCCATTTTCAATTTGTTTCATTTTCCCTACATCTTTCTCTCTCTTCCTTCTCTCTCTCTGAAATGGCCGCACCCGCCTCTTCGGGAATACCTGATACGGATTCGTACTTTTTGGGTATCCCGGGGAGCGGGGCTGTAACGACCAGTAATTTTTAACAGTTCAATTT
Source organism: Scilla litardierei (assembly GCA_030789695.1). Taxonomy (NCBI): domain Eukaryota; kingdom Viridiplantae; phylum Streptophyta; class Magnoliopsida; order Asparagales; family Asparagaceae; genus Scilla; species Scilla litardierei. Next base: position 11,287,421 of record CM061134.1, on the reverse strand, counting down.
ACGTATTTATACGTATTTTTAAGAATAAATTTTACATTATAAATGTTAGTCAAGAATTTTCTAACAAAACTGATTTCAAGAATTCTTATTAAAATATTTTGAAACACTAGACTTATTAAAAAGTATTTCAGCAATTTCAGATTTCCTCAAATACCCAAAACATTTCTGTTAAAATTCATCTTTCAAAATTACCGTTTTGATTCGACGAATTTATTTTCTATACAAACGTCTTCAAAACGTTTTCAAACTTCTGCAGTAGCATCCTATGATCATTTAGGGCTCCCCACATTAATTTCGTAATTTTCTGAAGTCAAATCAGTAGAGAACCCGCAAACCTGCTTCCTAAACATTTTGGCCTAAAACTAGTATCCCCGTAGCCCAACCCCGGAACGGACTTCGTATTCGCCATCCTCGCGACGATACGGTCCCGTGGGTATGTTTTTGTAATTTTTCGGACACGTTTACTAGTAGGGGCAAAATCGTAATTTTGTATTTTTGACATTATCTACTAATTACGTTTAATCTTTTTACTAATTTCCCTATTAGTTATTAGATTACCATAATCACTTACTCAAACCAACTTTTGGCAGCATGTGATTTACGTTTAGCTGAAAATTCTTAAGTTAGTCAAAAAGTCATACCTAACTATTAATTACCACCTAATGCCATTAATTCCATTGACTAATGGGATTTTAAAATTGTTAACTACTCAGTATTTAAACCCCCTCTCTCAAACACACAAAGCACACAGGGCCTCCTTTCACATTCGAATCAACCCAACCCCTCTCACTTCGTAACACACGTAACCCACGTTCACCCTCTCTTTCTCTCTCTTCTTCCCTCAACCTCGCCCAACCTCCCCCGCATTCACCCTCTCCGACGAGCGGCAACCCCCCTCATTCCGACCACCGCCGTGCACCCTCAGCCTTGCTGATCGACGGTGAAGCCCCGACCCACTGCTCCTCCGCCATCCCGCCTCGCTCCGCCGTGGCCTCCCCGAGTCGACGTCGACCGCCGCCCTACAGCTCCGCCCGAGGCCCCGCCTCGCCGTCGCCCCGGAGCCCGATTCAGACAGCGCCCGCCGCCGCTACCAACACGCTCGCTCGTCGTCGCTGGCCGCCGTGAGCACCGCCTTCCGCCGTGCAGCCACCCGAAGTCGCCCAGAGCGCCCCCGAACGCCGATGAGGCCTCTCGCCCAGTTCGAGCGCCAGCCGCCGTTGCCGGAGCCCGCCACCACCGCTGCTCGCCTTGGCAGTAGCGTCGCTGTCACTCCCGAGCGTCGACGACAACCGCCCGGAGCTCTCCACGCCCTCGCCGTCGCTCCGCAGACCGCTGCCGTGACCTCCCCCTGACAGCCGCCCTCTCGTCGCCAGCGCCCCCTCCGCCGCTCGCCGCCGTCGAGGCACAGCCCCCCTCCATCGATAACGAGGGGCGATGGTAACAGCTGATGGCAATCTCGTAAATACGAGATTATTTCGTATTTTAGTTTTTTTTAAATTAATTATTAAATGGGGTTTATAGTATAAAATCCATAACTAATAATACAAGGCCCAGAAAAATGTGCGGATAGCTCCAGAAAATCAGAAACGACATTCTGGACCCAATGGCACTAGTTTCGTCTCAATCCGATGCTTAGATTTTTCAGAATTAATTTTTAAGCCTAAAACTTAAATACGTGATTTTCGTTCAAAAATCCATAACTTATTATTTTCACATACAACTTATACTTGATAAAAATATATGCTATAGTACTCTCCGATACGGCCATTTTGACAGTTCATTCGCAACTTTTCGATGCAAATTGCATCCGGAATAAATTGTTGAATAATTACGTTACTTAATTAAAATTAGTTTTTAAATTGATTTTAAGCTCTTAAAAATTATAAAAATTTATATAAACTTCAGAAAAGTATTTCCTCCTACGATAAAATTATTCTCCTTATAACTAGGCTATAGAAAAATTTAGAACGCTTTTTGACTACGTTTCAATCCGTTTAAAAATCGAAACGACCAAATTATTAAAATAGAAATGTCGCGTTTTTTTAACCAAGTGTTCTTGTGATTGCAGGTACCAATTCTTGTGCACCAACGTCCGTAGAAGCCCTAGAACCAGTTTCAGCTTGCTACGTCGATCTCAAAATCAGTAAGTCACGATAGGTTCTAACCTTAGAAATCTAGCCACTGTGCTCGTACGAACTTGTAGCACCACACTACTACGTGCTCGAAAGCACGGAAACATACGCCACTTTCTTGTGTTGGACTTGACTTGGAACATCCCGTGGAACGTTCAGTTAAAAAAAACTTGTACTTGACACAACACCGGGTTTTGGGGTAACTCATAGTTGCGAGAGTACGTGAGTGACTAGAGTTCGATCTACATGTCAAGCTGCCTGTGTTTCGGCCTCCTGTCTAGCTGCCTGCGTTTCGGCAAACCATCCTGCTGCCTGGGTTCCGGCAATCGTCTGGGTAGCACCCAGGCAAGAGACGAACTGAACGGTCACATATTGTACTCTCCGACTTGAGTCACGTAGTTCTAGTGGAGCTTGCACAGTTACTTCTTTACAGTCATGCACTTTACTTTCTGCACTTGTAGCACTTTACTTTCTGCACTTGTACAGATACTACACCGTACTTTACTTCTACTTGTCATACTTGTACAGTACTCCTTTTCTTTGTTTAGAATCTTTGTGACTTACCTTCGGTTCCACTTATGGCACCGGCAGACGACGACCTGATCGAGGAGGTTGCTCCAGAGTACGAGGAGCCTGTGTACAACCCGGAGGCCACAGAGTTTTAGTTACTTTTCTGTCGGAGTGTGTATTGTACTATGTATTTCCTTTTCTGCATTTCCTTTCAGTATTTCCTTTCATGTATTGGTGTGAGAGAGTGTTGGTTGTTTGGACTGTAATAATGTCTGTAAGCTGGTTTGAGTGTTGTTGGTACATCTCTGTGTTGTGGCTATGCTGAATTCACTGGTAAACTGCGGAACCTGCAAATAAACCGAATAAGTAACGGGCCCCGAGAACGGGTCGTTACAAGTTTGGTGGCCCACGCAGGTCTGTGCAAAATACCTCGTGAACAGTATAGTAAAACCAGGATGTATCGTATACGATACTCGAATAAGCTGACATTTTTCTATGAATGCAGGTTTGACACTCGAAGAATGGATGGAGACCCTTCGGAGAACCCCAATGGAGTTGACCTTTTCGGCCTTAATAAGAAGTCATTAACGAAACCTAAATTTTGATAGGATTAACTAGTTGTTAATAAAAATCTTTCTGTATCGGTGGCACTCATATGAATGATAATCTTCCTTCAATGGACCATGATACCGGTCAATGTGCTTGGCTAAAGTCTGTTGGATCAACCTAGCTAGACTGGGCATAAGTGATCCTGGCTTAGTCACTTCCCTGGCCGTGTCCGCTGGACCGCAAGGACGTGAATCATGATTATGTGACGTCATCGATCTTATTCACTACCAACCTCTCTTTAAGCTTGATGACCTTTCATTTGACATTCTTAGAATCTTTCTATTTCTAGTTTGCTTGAACCCTAGCCATGTTTATTTTAAGGAGGGTAGCGTTCAAGTCTTCGATCATCAGAAGTTCAAACTCCTCAGCGGAAGCAGATCGAAGGATGTTCAGAAGTAATCGAGAATGATGCTGGAGATTTTGAGACGAGCCAAACGTAGCGTGCACGTATAGGCTGTTATGTTTTTTTGAAACTCGTATTTCTTTTCTAACCATGTTCCCATCTTGTACCCGATTTTTCCACGTGTTAGAATTCTTTACCGCCTACCACCTCCCCTCATTATTGTCTTTGTCCTCATCCTTGCCTCGAGCCCCGTTCCCACCTACCCTATACTACCTACCCATGACTTTCGGCGCCCCCTATTTATTTCCTTTGTCCGCTTCCCCACCTCGATCCCCGTTCCCGCCTAACACCGACGACTTTCGGTGCCCCCCTTCTCTTTTTAACCCCTCTTCTCCTTCCTTCCCAAGCCACCCCGTGGTTCCCTTTTCGCTCAGACATCGCCCCTCCTCCTCCCGGCCTCTTCCCCAAGCGAACTCGACCCACCTCACCCGAAGCTCCGCCAGCTTCCGCTCCACTCCATCGGAAGTTCCTGCCATGGATCGTCAACCAGCCGCAGCCTTTGCCGCCATGGACCCGCAACCACCGATGGCACTCCGACGATATGTTTTGGGATTTTTGGCCTTGGCAACAACCCTCGCCGCCACACTCGTTACCGCCGCTTGGCTGAGATCTTGGGAAGCCGTGATCATTGGGCTTCTCTTGGGCTCTCTGCCCTGGGTCTCACCCCGGTTGAGATCCCGTTTAGGCTTCCTCTTGCGTCTACTCCTTTTGGTGTGCGGGAAAGCGTGTTTTTGGTTGTTCATTTGTTGGGTAATGTTGGGTGTTGCGAATATCGAGTATTGGTCTGCGGAAGGAGTGATGGCGATGATTATTGGCATGATATTGGCCTTGGGTGTTGAAGTTGGATGTAGGCCTTGTGCTTGGCTCTGGATGAGAGCTTGGATCCTGCCTTATTGTGGGATAGTATGGAGATTGACGGAAGGAATGCTAGCAGGGAGTACTGACTTAGAATGTTGGCCTTGTACTTACCTTTGGGCGGTGATTTGGACGTTAGCATGTGGTTGGGCATTATGGAAATTGATGGTGTTAGTACCCGTGGATTAGTCGATACATGCTATATTATGAACAACATATGTGGCCAGACCCGTTAGTCACCAGTAGCACGAATAAACTTTATAGTCTTCCAGTTTATGTGGTTTAAATAGCTTGCTACTGGCTTATCACATCAGGTTCCAAGTTCGAACAGATGTTGTCATTATAATAGCCCTCATTTTCATATGATATTATTATCTCATGTTAATCTTGGTCTACCTGAGATGGCAGTGTAACTATTGTAATGATACTGGTCACAGGAATAGTTACGGAAGCTATGGTGATGTCAATAGTATTTATTCATATATAACATCTCTTGTTTTCTTGATGCTATTATATCACATTATATTTCATATTATTTACAACTTGATTTACTAGATTTCTAACTTTTCTATCTTTTATTTGCTTGAGCTTCTTCATAACATCAATTATTTGTTTCAAAAATATTTTTAAATTCCGAGGACGGAATTATTTTAAGGAGGGTAGAATGTAACGACCAGTAATTTTCAACAGTTCAATTTACGTATTTATACGTATTTTTAAGAATAAATTTTACATTATAAATGTTAGTCAAGAATTTTCTAACAAAACTGATTTCAAGAATTCTTATAAAAATATTTTGAAACACTAGACTTATTAAAAAGTATTTCCGCAATTTCAGATTTCCTCAAATACCCAAAACATTTCTGTTAAAATTCATCTTTCAAAATTACCGTTTTGATTCGACGAATTTATTTTCTATACAAACGTCTTCAAAACGTTTTCAAACTTCTGCAGTAGCATCCTATGATCATTTAGGGCTCCCCACATTAATTTCGTAATTTTCTGAAGTCAAATCAGTAGAGAACCCGCAAACCCGCTTCCTAAACATTTTTGCCTAAAACTAGTATCCCCGTAGCCCAACCCCGGAACGGACTTCGTATTCGCCATCCTCGCGACGATACGGTCCCGTGGGTATGTTTTTGTAATTTTTCGGACACGTTTACTAATAGGGGCAAAATCGTAATTTTGTATTTTTGACATTATCTACTAATTACGTTTAATCTTTTTACTAATTTCCCTATTAGTTATTAGATTACCCTAATCACTTACTCAAACCACCTTTTGGCAGCCATGTGATTTACGTTTAGATGAAAATTCTTAAGTTAGTCAAAAAGTCATACCTAACTATTAATTACCACCTAATGCCATTAATTCCATTGACTAATGGGATTTTAAAATTGTTAACTACTCAGTATTTAAACCCCCTCTCTCAAACACACAAAGCACACAGGGCCTCCTTTCACATTCGAATCAACCCAACCCCTCTCACTTCGTAACACACGTAACCCACGTTCACCCTCTCTTTCTCTCTCTTCTTCCCTCAACCTCGCCCAACCTCCCCCGCATTCACCCTCTCCGACGAGCGGCAACCCCCCTCATTCCGACCACCGCCGTGCACCCTCAGCCTTGCTGATCGACGGTGAAGCCCCGACCCACTGCTCCTCCGCCATCCCGCCTCGCTCCGCCGTGGCCTCCCCGAGTCGACGTCGACCGCCGCCCTACAGCTCCGCCCGAGGCCCCGCCTCGCCGTCGCCCCGGAGCCCGATTCAGACAGCGCCCGCCGCCGCTGCCAACACGCTCGCTCGTCGCCGCTGGCCGCCGTGAGCACCGCCTTCCGCCGTGCAGCCACCCGAAGTCGCCCGGAGCGCCCCCGAACGCCGATGAGGCATCTCGCCCAGTTCGAGCGCCCGCCGCCGTTGCCGGAGCCCGCCACCACCGCTGCTCGCCTTGGCAGTAGCGTCGCCGTCACTCCCGAGCGTCGACGACAACCGCCCGGAGCTCTCCACGCCCTCGCCGTCGCTCCGCAGACCGCCGCCGTGACCTCCCCCTGACAGCCGCCCTCTCGTTGCCAGCGCCCCCTCCGCCGCTCGCCGCCGTCGAGGCACAGCCCCCCTCCATCGATAACGAGGGGCGATGGTAACAGCTGATGGCAATCTCGTAAATACGAGATTATTTCGTATTTTAGTTTTTTTTTAATTAATTATTAAATAGGGTTTATAGTATAAAATCCATAACTAATAATACAAGGCCCAGAAAAATGTGCGGATAGCTCTATTTTCACATACAACTTATACTTGATAAAAATATATGCTATAGTACTCTCCGATACGGCCATTTTGACAGTTCATTCGCAACTTTTCGATGCAAATTGCATCCGGAATAAATTGTTGAATAATTACGTTACTTAATTAAAATTAGTTTTTAAATTGATTTTAAGCTTTTAAAAATTATAAAAATTTATATAAACTTCAGAAAAGTATTTCCTCCTACGATAAAATTATTTTCCTTATAACTAGGCTATAGAAAAATTTAGAACGCTTTTTGACTACGTTTCAATCCGTTTAAAAATCGAAACGACCAAATTATTAAAATAGAAATGTCGCGTTTTTTTAACCAAGTGTTCTTGTGATTGCAGGTACCAATTCTTGTGCACCAACGTCCGTAGAAGCCCTAGAACCAGTTTCAGCTTGCTACGTCGATCTCAAAATCAGTAAGTCACGATAGGTTCTAACCTTAGAAATCTAGCCACTGTGCTCGTACGAACTTGTAGCACCACACTACTACGTGCTCGAAAGCACGGAAACATACGCCACTTTCTTGTGTTGGACTTGACTTGGAACATCCCGTGGAACGTTCAGTTAAAAAAAACTTGTACTTGACACAACACCGGGTTTTGGGGTAACTCATAGTTGCGAGAGTACGTGAGTGACTAGAGTTCGATCTACATGTCAAGCTGCCTGTGTTTCGGCCTCCTGTCTAGCTGCCTGCGTTTCGGCAAACCATCCTGCTGCCTGGGTTCCGGCAATCGTCTGGGTAGCACCCAGGCAAGAGACGAACTGAACGGTCACATATTGTACTCTCCGACTTGAGTCACGTAGTTCTAGTGGAGCTTGCACAGTTACTTCTTTACAGTCATGCACTTTACTTTCTGCACTTGTAGCACTTTACTTTCTGCACTTGTACAGACACTACACCGTACTTTACTTCTACTTGTCATACTTGTACAGTACTCCTTTTCTTTGTTTAGAATCTTTGTGACTTACCTTCGGTTCCACTTATGGCACCGGCAGACGACGACCTGATCGAGGAGGTTGCTCCAGAGTATGAGGAGCCTGTGTACGACCCGGAGGCCACAGAGTTTTAGTTACTTTTCTGTCGGAGTGTGTATTGTACTATGTATTTCCTTTTCTGCATTTCCTTTCAGTATTTCCTTTCATGTATTGGTGTGAGGGAGTGTTGGTTGTTTGGACTGTAATAATGTCTGTAAGCTGGTTTGAGTGTTGTTGGTACATCTCTGCGTTGTGGCTATGCTGAATTCACTGGTAAACTGCGGAACATGCAAATAAACCGAATAAGTAACGGGCCCCGAGAACGGGTCGTTACAGGGGCGTTACACTCTCCCCCTCCCCTCTTTCTCCTTATGCACGTTGTGTTTCTCTTGATTACGCGTACGTGTTACAGGGAGGGAGGGCAGCATCCGGAGGGGGCCGTGCGGCTGGGGGGCGGTCGGTCGGCGACGGTAGGTCCGATGGTCCCGCTGCGACGGGGAATCCTCGTCGCAGCATGAACAAGAGGCGTCGAGTGGTGCTTTGCGGTGGGTTCTCGCCGGAGAAGAAGAGGGTGGGGGTCTCGGTGTGGGATCGTTCGCTGGACTTGAGGGGGTGCTCGGCCTCTTGTGGTGGAGTCAAAGGAGGTACGTCAGAGCTCGTCGTGGTGGTGGGGGAGGCTTGTGACTTGGATGTTTGTGGGTTGGTGATGTATCGTGAGGGTGAAGAGAAGAAGAAGACGATGTAGAATGTGATGATGGTGGTGTTGTCAAGGAAGAAGGAGGAGGAGGTTGGTGGTTGTCGTGGAGACAAACCATGGTGGGTGTTGAGTTAGCTTGAAGGAGGAGGGGAGAGAGCTTGGTGGGGTCTGAAGGCTTGGGTTCGTCCACTGTAAGTGAGAGAAGTGGGTTAAGGGGTAGGTTATATAGAAGTTAGGAAATTATAATAATAATATAAACATTAACAATGGCATCAAAGCGGTATTTAAGGGAATTTGACTAAATGTAGAAATGTAGAAATATGCTTAGCCATGAAACACATGGGTTGATACGGGTTGGTACTGTAGGTAATTAAGGTAAAAAATTAAAATGTAATTAGTAAAATAACTAAAATTACGAAATTATGATTTTTGCCCCCAAAAATAAACGTGTCCGTAAAATTACGAAAAAAATACCACTAGTTTGTATCGTCGTGAGGATCATGAAAATGGTGTCCGTTTTAGATTTTGAGATATGAAAAATGGAAAAAATTATTTAATCTTATTTGAACTCGTTTGAAACCATTTCTGTAACGGTCCGTATTTTTCCAATACAACTATTCACGTATTTTCAATTTTTAAACTATTTTATAATGGTTTGTTAGGAGTTTTACGATTTCAAAATTTTCTTATAAAAATATTTTGAGATATCAGACTAGTCATGGAGTATTTTAGTAAGTTCGAGTTTCATCAAATACTCAAAACATTTCTGATAAAAATTCATTTTCAGTTATTACCGTTTTGGCTTAATGAATTTATTTTCTGTCCAAACATCTTCAAAACGTTTTCAAACTCCTACGGTAATATTCTATGATCATTTAGAGCTTCGCATATTAATTTCGTAATTTTCTGAAGTCAGATCGATAGAGAACCCGCAAACCCGCTTCCTAAACGTTTTGGCCTAAAATTCGTATTCCCGTTGCTCAAACCTTGAAACGGACTTCGTATTCGCGATCCTCGCGACGATACGATCCAGTGGGTATGTTTTCATAATTTTTCGGACATGTTTACTAGTAGGAGCAAAATCGTAATTTCACGTTTTACTAATTACGTTATTAATTATTTTTAACTTTTTACCTTTAACCCCTAATTAACCTATCTCCTGTCGGTAGCCTCCCACATTTTTCACTCCTAAGACACGTTATTTCCCCTAACTCTAAATTTCTACACTTAGTCTAACTTACATTAATTACTTACCTACGCCTGTCGGAAGCCTCAAAACGTGATACATGGATGCGTTCTTTTTCCACGATTAGTCAAGTTAACACACACTCACTGCCTAACCCATTTAATAACCCTTATTATTATTACACTTGACTGATTCTTTGAATCTAATATTTGTTTGTATTATTTAAAACCAAATCCCCATTGTTGCTAGGCACAGACGTACACAACCCCCCTTCTAATAACAGTAACTAATACTATTACACTATTATCATTTACCTATAAATTACCCCCTTCCTCTTCGCTTCGACAGCAGGCCAAACCCATGCTTGATCACTGTCTCTCTCTCTCTCGTTCTTTCTTCCTAAACCTCACACACACAGACCCGTTCACTCTCTTTTTTTTCCTCTATCCCTGGCTCACTCTCTCGTCCACTCTCCTCTCTCACTCTCTTCGATACCCCGCCGGAGCGACGCTCGCCACGGCTGTACGACGCCGCCGTAGGCGTGCACCCACGACACCACCCGCACACCTTCGCCGAGCTTCTCCTCAGCCCCTCACCGCTGCAGACGTCTCCTCGCCCCACCGCACTCATCACCGCCTCCTCCGACTCCGCCACAGCGCCCCGAAGAGCTCCAACGAAGCACCAAGCCCCCACCGCTCGCCTGCACCCTCCGCATCTCCGCACGCCCCGCTCCGCCGCAGCTCGAGCTCCCGCCGCCCAAAGCCTCCGCCGTGCCCTCCGCCCCGTTCCGCCACCGTAGACCGCCGCTTCAGGCCCCAAAAGCCCCGCCACGACATCGCCCTCCGCCGCCTACGCCTCCGCCTCCGCCTGCCGCCGTGACCGACGAACGCCAACGCCGTACCCTGCTCTGGCGCCCACCTCCGTCGTCGTGCCGCCGTGACGCCACCTCGCCTCCCCGAGGCCGTCGCCGAATAACTCCCCCGTCGCCCATGCACGTAAGAAGACGAGGAACGACGGTATAAATCTCGATGGCACAATCGTAATTACGAATATTTTTCGTATTTTCATATTTTATTAATTATTAAATAGGGTTTAATGGTTTTAAATACATAATTTGAAATATAGGACCCAGAAAAATGTACGGATAGCTCCAGAAAATCAGAAACATCATTCCGGACCCAATGGCGCTAGTCTCACCTCGATCAGACGCCTAATTTTTCCAGAATTAATTTTTAAACTTAAAGAATAAATAGGTATAATTCATTCTAAAAATCGTAGCTCGCTGGTTTTACGTACACTACTAAGTGATAAAAATATATGTTAAAGAACTCTCCGAGACGGCCATTTTGACAGTTCATTTGCAACTTTCCGATACCGATTGCACCCAGAAGAAATATTTGAATAAATACGTTACTAATTGAAAAATAGTTTTAAAATTGTTTTTAAGCTTTTAAAAATTATAAAAATTAACAGAAGCATCTGAAAAATATTTCCTCTTGCAGAAAAATTATTTTCATCATATCTAGGCTATAGAAAAATTTAGAACGTTTTCCGACACCGTTTTAGCCAGTTTTGAAAATCAGAACGATCAGATTATTTAGATAGGAACGTTGCGTGTTTTAATCAATGTTTTTGTGTTGCAGGTACCAACTATTGTGCACCTACTTCAGAGGAAGCCCTAGATCAAGTTCAGGCTAGCTACGACAGCCTCGAAATTGGTAAGTCACGATTAATTCTAATGTTATAAAATTAGATAAGTGTACCCGTATGAACTTAGGACACCACTATAGCCTCCGAACGGCTACTTGACTTGAACCGAACTAGAAACCTAATCTAATAGGAAAGTAATCAACTATATATTACTTTGCCAACTTTCAACTTTGGTGGTTGAAACATGATCGGTCCATATTTTACACCTTTTTTCTACATATTTGCATGCCATTTCGGTTGCTCATATTGCGATTTTCACGATTATTCGATGATATTGTGTTACTTTTCACTATTTCTTGTTTTTGTCGGATTTCAGGAAATATGGAGCGATCGGGAGCAAAAATGAGCTTAAGGGACTTGCACCCACTCCGGAGCGTCACCCAAGGCTCTTTTGAGGGCTATTCGACGATGGGAGACGGGTGAAAGAAGAAGGAACTCCGTGGGAGCGACGAGGAGGAGAAACGGAGAAGATTAGACATTTTAGCATGCCACTCGGCCGAGTGAAGGAGTCACTCGGCCGAGCAAAGAAGCCCGCTCGGCCGGCCAGATCGGACACGCAGCAGATTGAGTATCAGCGTGCACTCGGCCGAGCATCGCCAGACCACTCGGCCGAGCACGGAGACACCACTCGCCCGAGTGGCATCACGACGACGGCAAGCAAAAATCTCAGACTTACTGGAATCCGTCAGGCGATTGAGGGTTCCGACTCGGCCAAGTACCGAATACCCCGCGGCCGAGTGAGTAAAGCCACTCGGCCGAGTCACCTCTGAAGACAGACCCCCCAAGACCCCTGACTTACTGGAATTTTACAGGGTCTATCACTCGGCCGAGTAGAGAAGCCCACTCGACCGATTAGAGAAGTCAACTCGGCCGAGTGATGCCGAGGACACGCATCGCCCAGATTTTCAGACAGCCTCTCACTCTTTTGAAATCTGCTATCATTCCAGCAATCAAAGTATTTTTCTCGTATTTTTTATGGATAGTAGACTTCATGACGGTTCCAACGCCGCCAAGAACGCGTAAATCGGAGGTCGGATGAAATCTGGGGAATTTCTGCAAGTTGATGCTGCAGTGCTGGAATTTGCATGTCAGTGTCACTCGGCCGGGTCACATATTCCACTCGGCCGAGTGCGGCCTGGGCCCAGATTTTAAGTTGCGGTTTGGGCTGTTTTTGGGCACGAATTTGAGGGGTTTTCTAGGGTTTCTTGCTAGGGTTTTGGGAGAGTATTTAAGGGGTTTGTAGCCACCATTAGAGGGGTTCCCAAGATGTTTTAGGATGATTATTTTAGAGGTTAGGCCATGCCCTAGGCCCCCTCTTGGATCAAAAAGCTTGTATTTGGATTGGAATTCTTCATCTAAGCTAAGTATTTCTATTCTTATTATTTGAATCTTTGATTTTCTATCTTTTTATATACAAGCAATGATTTTTATTGATTCATATATCCTTATTGCTATGCTTGAGTAGATTTGTTGTTCTAGGGTTTGGGGATGAACCCTATGGATCTAATTTCAGATTTGTGATGAATGAATTTCTAAATTGCTAGAATTGCTAGGAGGTTAGGTTGTGGTTGATTTACTACGGATAGCTAGGGATCTCCATCGATTGGGGTTTGCAAGAGATTGGATTCTAATCGATGGGAAGCCCTAGAAATTCGATTTAGATTTACAATTGGATTTCTCTAGATTTGGTTTGCAAGAGATTGGACCAAAGCTAGGATTTTTAATTGTAAATCTATACACATATTCGTTTGCAAGAGATTGGACGAATACGAACTATCACAACCTAGATCGTAACTCGAGTTTGCACGAGAGTGGGCTCGAGGAGCGATTGGACGATGATGTCGATCCTCATGCTAGTGGCTTAGGTTAGGGTTTGCACGAGATTGGGCCCTAACCTAGGTTTGCTATAGACCGGCAATAGCGCGAGAGCGTGAGCTTGGTTCTACATTAAGTTGCGACTAGTCCACCTCAACGCAAGTCTAGTAATATTGAGATTCACTATTTACGATGATGTATGACGATCCGTAGTGGGGATTCCCTAGCCCTAGACGTCTTTCTTTGATTTTATATTCCCATACTTTGCCCGACGATTGTGACAGGATCGCCGCAAGGCAAATTCCCTCTTTTATTATATTGTATTTAAATCGATATTTGACCGATTTCTTTATCATCGACACCGACATCCACCACCATTTCCATTATATCATTCCATAACCATCTCCACCAATAAAACATTCGTAGTCAAACCAACCTAGGATAGATTGGAGCCAGCACCACCTCCTCGTGTTCGATACCCGCTTGCCACTTTGCCGTGCGCTTGCGGTAAAACTACAACCGTCGCCTCGGGTGTGTATCCGGGGCGCGATCAAGTTTTTGGCGCCGTTGCCGGGGAGGTGTTTTCGTTGGTGCCAATTTGTCACAATTAGGTTGATTAGACGACGAAAAAAAATAAATAAATAAAAAGGAAATTTTCACCCCTGCCACCATTATTATCATTTCTATATTCTTTTGTGCCACTGATATCTTTTCTCCAGGTATTTATCTTTGTTGATCAGGTGCTATGGATTATACTACGTGTACCACAGATTTTGATCAGAATGCTCAGACGGGAGATTACTATTTTGATCAGAGTGCTCAGATGGGAGAATACTATTATGATCAGAGTGCTCAGATGGGAGAATACTATTTCGATCAGAGTGCTCAGATGGGCGAATACCTTTTTGAGGAGATGCACTGGCCCGAGCTTGATGAGAGACAAAGGATCTTTTTTGATGAGATGCATGCACACCAGGTTGAAGTGCAAGCCGGGCTTGAAAAGGGTAACCTTCTATTGGAACGGGTGAAGAGGCAACTTGAAATGAATATGCTCATGCTTAAGGTTGAAGGGATTTCCAAAGATATCAGTTCTGTTTCTTCATTTTATGGGCAAGAAGCATCGCCAGACTTACTACCAGAGCCAGCATGTGCCGTCGTCGATCCCACTTCCTACGATACATCTATTGCATATAAAGAGTGGATGGACGAAGAGGCAGTGAAGGAAGCAGAAACTGAGTCATATGCGCAGCCAGAGGAGGACGCATTTCAGAGATTATTGGAGGGTCTCTTGGAGTCAGTGAGGTTCACCGGTTCAGAGAGCATTACGGCAGGTGATGCATTTGAGCTACGATTTGCAGATTTTGTTATGAACCGTGTTTCAGCTGTAGGAACAATTGAGGAGGACATCCATGTCAGACTTGAGTGGGATAGACTATATTTTCGGATTTCTTGCGGGCATTCCCCTCCACATGATACATCCCCACAAGCTGACACACATGAGCAGCCAGCATCACCATCCCAGGGAGAGCCTACATTGATAGTCGATGAGAAGGCAAATGAGCACACTATCGAGCCAGAGCATGCTTTTGAGGAGGCCTTACACACAGAGCCAGAGCTTATCACCGAGGAGGTCATGCATCGGGACGAGGACACAGCCATTCATGAGGATCCCGAGCACTATCCTCCTCCATTAGAGCTTCCGCAGCCACCTCATCCTCCCACTGACGCAGAGGACTACCCCACAGAGCTGATGGCTCCCCTTCAGGGAGATCTCTTTACTCCCTCGCCCTTTATCTTTGATTTCCCTCCAGTGTATGATGTTTTTTATGATTCATCGTGCCTTTTGCAGGATTCATGTACATACGATCAAGAGGTACGATGGGACGTATATGTGGAGGAGAGCGAGGAGTTAGAACCCATGGACACATACGAATATGATCAAGGGGTGCACTGGGATGAGTCCGACGATGATGAGGAGCATCTTGATGGGGTCCACACCTATGATCTAGATTTACCTGAGCAGCATAGAGAAGACACCGTGGAGACAGCTATCACGGCACGTGAGGATATTGGATTATTTCCAGGGAAGTATCGTCCACCACTATTTATTTCATATATTTCTATTGACGATCCTCTTTGGAATACTTTTATTATGAGGGTGAAATTTTTGCAGCGAACTGATGCATCCTATTCTCTGCAGGGTAAGGTGGAGTCCTTGTGGGAATGCTGGAGGATGCATTGCTAGAGTTCGTTGGTGTCCGTGGACATGTGCGCCTGGCAGAGCCACGGAAGGAGCAGTTGGAGCAGTTGCCTGCACCGGAAAAGATACTGGATCCGCCTTTTGCTATAGGTGATATCAATCCAGTAGTGTAGAAATTTTTATGCTTTCAATAAACCCGAATCCTCTCGACAGCGAGAGGACCGTATAGATTTGCTTGAATAAATATCACCTCATATGACGGCAACAAAAATTTTTACACCCCAAACCCATTATATATTAATTGCCCACTTTATATTTTGATGTGTCACATCCTTTTTGCTCACCACCCACCGAGCATTTCTTTCAAGTGAAACCTTACTTTCTTATTTGTTTGACTTGATATCGCTTAGCGAAGCCGTGATATTTTTGATCGAGTCATTTGAATAAGATTGTTTGGTATAAGCTTGGGGGAAAGCGATCTCATGCATCATTGTATGTGCATGTAGTTGCATTAGGATTTCATGTCATTCATTTCATCATTTTTCATTCACCCCCTTATTATTATCGTTGTTCCTCATATTCTTCCACTATGATCACATTGAGGACAATGTGAAGTTTAAGCTTGGGGGAGTGCATTTCCATGCCATTTAGATGCATTAGTTGCATTTATACTTTATTTTAGGGTTTTTAAAATTTTTCAAAACTTTTGCATCATCTTTTTGGATTTTCCATCGTATTTTCCTTTTATGTGTGTTCATGCATCATGTTGTGTGCTTGTTTTTCTTTTCTTTCCTCTCTTTTATTTTTTCTTATTTCTTTATTTTCCTTTCTCTTCTTTTGCTAGATGCGTTCCTTATGATGATATCTCTTATTGCTTAAGTAGCCATCACGATGCTTATTATTCCTTGCCATGCTACTTAGAATATTCCATACTCTTGCTATTCACATGTGCTTGCAAATCTATTTCTTTTGATGATTCATCTACATGAATGCATGATATTAATTGAAACTGAATGTATGGATTAGTGTTTGGTATGCTTTTGTTGGAAATGCACCAAGATTCACGCATCATTAGTATATCTGAAGCATCAGTTTTATTGTCTTATTCACCTTCTGTTGCATGCCTGATATGGTTGTAGACTTTACCGCTTGACTTCACTATTTATTGAAATGATTGAGAATATCCATGCTTACATATGAGTTTTAGTTGAAGCATTATTTTATTGAACCGTTCGTGCACATCTTAGAGTGAACCGAGTGCTACATTATTTCTTTCTCCATATATATCTTTTTATTCTCTACATGTCACTTGAGTTCGCCTCCTAAAGCTACTTATATCGCATCTATTTCCCGAAAATCTCCACAAAAGAAAAAGTTAGCTCCAAAAAGTCCAAAAAGCCGAAAGGAGCCAAAATCCAAAAAAATACAAATCATATAGCTCCTACAAAAATCCAAAAAAAAAAATGAGAAACAAATAGTTCAAAAAGAAAAAAAAAAGAAAAATGTTTCTCTATCTTATTATTGGAGCCACAAAATATTTGGGAAAACCAAGGCATAAATCCCATTTTCCACTATCATATTCCTTTAGATGCGATGCCTCAAGCTAAGCTTGGGGGGTGAATTCATTTGACCATATGAGTGAGTATGACATTAGAGTGGAGACGTGCATGAATGGGAATATTCGATAATGCTTAGACTTTGCAAAATATATTAGATATGGAGATTTTTCATGATTTGAAATAAATATGTGAATGCCATGACTCTTATTCTATTCTCTATTGTATGCTTGGTGTGTATCTTATATGCTTCATTTATAACTTTTGATTGAAAAGTGCATTGCCAACATTTGTATATTAAATCCTATGAAATGCGTGACGTGGATATGAATTGATTGTATGAATTTAGAGAATCCCTTTTGTTGTTCTTAAAAGCTTGCAAGTACCATGTTTATGTAAGATATGAAATCCTTATAGCATGCGATTCGTATTTTCCAAGTTATCTGATGTGTAGCTTATGGCTTGAGATCTGAGAGAATAATCTAGCGACCCCTTCCACCTCGTGTTCTTTCTTTTCCATTTCATTTTCTTTGTTTTCATCTCCCGAGTTCGTCTCTCTACTTTTCTTCCTCGAGGACGAGTAAGAGGCAAGCTTGGGGGATTTTGATCGGTCCATATTTTACACCTTTTTTCTACATATTTGCATGCCATTTCGGTTGCTCATATTGCGATTTTCACGATTATTCGATGATATTGTGTTACTTTCCACTATTTCTTGTTTTTGTCGGATTTCAGGAAATATGGAGCGATCGGGAGCAAAAATGAGCTTAAGGGACTTGCACCCACTCCGGAGCGTCACCCAAGGCTCTTTTGAGGGCTATTCGACGATGGGAGACGGGTGAAAGAAGAAGGAACTCCGTGGGAGCGACGAGGAGGAGAAACGGAGAAGATTAGACATTTTAGCATGCCACTCGGCCGAGTGAAGGAGTCACTCGGCCGAGCAAAGAAGCCCGCTCGACCGGCCAGATCGGACACGCAGCAGATTGAGTATCAGCGTGCACTCGACCGAGCATCGCCAGACCACTCGGCCGAGCACGGAGACACCACTCGCCCGAGTGGCATCACGACGACGGCAAGCAAAAATCTCAGACTTACTGGAATCCGTCAGGCGATTGAGGGTTCCGACTCGGCCAAGTACCGAATACCCCGCGGCCGAGTGAGTAAAGCCACTCGGCCGAGTCACCTCTGAAGACAGACCCCCCAAGACCCCTGACTTACTGGAATTTTACAGGGTCTATCACTCGGCCGAGTAGAGAAGCCCACTCGACCGATTAGAGAAGTCAACTCGGCCGAGTGATGCCGAGGACACGCATCGCCCAGATTTTCAGACAGCCTCTCACTCTTTTGAAATCTGCTATCATTCCAGCAATCAAAGTATTTTTCTCGTATTTTTTATGGATAGTAGACTTCATGACGGTTCCAACGCCGCCAAGAACGCGTAAATCGGAGGTCGGATGAAATCTGGGGAATTTCTGCAAGTTGATGCTGCAGTGCTGGAATTTGCATGTCAGTGTCACTCGGCCGGGTCACATATTCCACTCGGCCGAGTGCGGCCTGGGCCCAGATTTTAAGTTGCGGTTTGGGCTGTTTTTGGGCACGAATTTGAGGGGTTTTCTAGGGTTTCTTGCTAGGGTTTTGGGAGAGTATTTAAGGGGTTTGTAGCCACCATTAGAGGGGTTCCCAAGATGTTTTAGGAGGATTATTTTAGAGGTTAGGCCATGCCCTAGGCCCCCTCTTGGATCAAAAAGCTTGTATTTGGATTGGAATTCTTCATCTAAGCTAAGTATTTCTATTCTTATTATTTGAATCTTTGATTTTCTATCTTTTTATATACAAGCAATGATTTTTATTGATTCATATATCCTTATTGCTATGCTTGAGTAGATTTGTTGTTCTAGGGTTTGGGGATGAACCCTATGGATCTAATTTCAGATTTGTGATGAATGAATTTCTAAATTGCTAGAATTGCTAGGAGGTTAGGTTGTGGTTGATTTACTACGGATAGCTAGGGATCTCCATCGATTGGGGTTTGCAAGAGATTGGATTCTAATCGATGGGAAGCCCTAGAAATTCGATTTAGATTTACAATTGGATTTCTCTAGATTTGGTTTGCAAGAGATTGGACCAAAGCTAGGATTTTTAATTGTAAATCTATACACATATTCGTTTGCAAGAGATTGGACGAATACGAACTATCACAACCTAGATCGTAACTCGAGTTTGCACGAGAGTGGGCTCGAGGAGCGATTGGACGATGATGTCGATCCTCATGCTAGTGGCTTAGGTTAGGGTTTGCACGAGATTGGGCCCTAACCTAGGTTTGCTATAGACCGGCAATAGCGCGAGAGCGTGAGCTTGGTTCTACATTAAGTTGCGACTAGTCCACCTCAACGCAAGTCTAGTAATATTGAGATTCACTATTTACGATGATGTATGACGATCCGTAGTGGGGATTCCCTAGCCCTAGACGTCTTTCTTTGATTTTATATTCCCATACTTTGCCCGACGATTGTGACAGGATCGCCGCAAGGCAAATTCCCTCTTTTATTATATTGTATTTAAATCGATATTTGACCGATTTCTTTATCATCGACACCGACATCCACCACCATTTCCATTATATCATTCCATAACCATCTCCACCAATAAAACATTCGTAGTCAAACCAACCTAGGATAGATTGGAGCCAGCACCACCTCCTCGTGTTCGATACCCGCTTGCCACTTTGCCGTGCGCTTGCGGTAAAACTACAACCGTCGCCTCGGGTGTGTATCCGGGGCGCGATCAAGTTTTTGGCGCCGTTGCCGGGGAGGTGTTTCCGTTGGTGCCAATTTGTCACAATTAGGTTGATTAGACCACGAAAAAAAAAATAAATAAAAAGGAAATTTTCACCCCTGCCACCATTATTATCATTTCTATATTCTTTTGTGCCACTGATATCTTTTCTCCAGGTATTTATCTTTGTTGATCAGGTGCTATGGATTATACTACGTGTACCACAGATTTTGATCAGAATGCTCAGACGGGAGATTACTATTTTGATCAGAGTGCTCAGATGGGAGAATACTATTATGATCAGAGTGCTCAGATGGGAGAATACTATTTCGATCAGAGTGCTCAGATGGGCGAATACCTTTTTGAGGAGATGCACTGGCCCGAGCTTGATGAGAGACAAAGGATCTTTTTTGATGAGATGCATGCACACCAGGTTGAAGTGCAAGCCGGGCTTGAAAAGGGTAACCTTCTATTGGAACGGGTGAAGAGGCAACTTGAAATGAATATGCTCATGCTTAAGGTTGAAGGGATTTCCAAAGATATCAGTTCTGCTTCTTCATTTTATGGGCAAGAAGCATCGCCAGACTTACTACCAGAGCCAGCATGTGCCGTCGTCGATCCCACTTCCTACGATACATCTATTGCATATGAAGAGTGGATGGACGAAGAGGCGGTGAAGGAAGCAGAAACTGAGTCATATGCGCAGCCAGAGGAGGACGCATTTCAGAGATTATTGGAGGGTCTCTTGGAGTCAGTGAGGTTCACCGGTTCAGAGAGCATTACGGCAGGTGATGCATTTGAGCTACGATTTGCAGATTTTGTTATGAACCGTGTTTCAGCTGTAGGAACAATTGAGGAGGACATCCATGTCAGACTTGAGTGGGATAGACTATATTTTCGGATTTCTTGCGGGCATTCCCCTCCACATGATACATCCCCACAAGCTGACACACATGAGCAGCCAGCATCACCATCCCAGGGAGAGCCTACATTGATAGTCGATGAGAAGGCAAATGAGCACACTATCGAGCCAGAGCATACTTGTGCACTGCTTCTTTTCTATACTTAGAATTGTTGTGACTTACATACGGTTCCATCTCTGTGGCACCGCAGACGACGTACAGATGAAGATAGATGCTCCTGAGCTAATAGCGCCAGAAATCGACCGCAGCTTCCAGAGTTATTTTCAGTGTTGTGTACTTTATTCTTTCATATTGTTGGGACATCTTGTACAGTATGGATTGTAATAATTGGACACTATTTGAGTATTTTTGTACATCTCTGCATCGTGGCTATTTTGAATTCACTGGTAACCTGCAGGACCTGCGCAAATATCAAATAAGTAACGGGCCCCCGGGAGCGGGCCGTTACAATTTCGAATACGAAAATACGTGTGCACGATGAAATCAGGAGACATTCGTCACGTGGGCGCAAAGTGCAAAAATGGGTTTAAATGTCTAAAGCAGGTGGTAAATGAGAAAATGCAAAAAGCATGTGCCTAAAAGCAAAAAAACCAGGCGGTAAAGTGCAAAAGGGGCAATGGCAAAGTTGTAAATTGTGTATAGAGGGAGTGGCTTCTTTGGTTCCATGAAAAATGAATGTCAAGAATGAAATTAACGGAAAATGGAGGGCTTTTGTTTTGGGTCTTCACCCACCCCTTCACTCCCCCCATGTGGAGGGAGGTTTGGTGGCACACTCCTCCACCCGCCACTTAGGACAAACCTTTGTCCTAGGGGACAAAAGTTTGTAAACGTCACCCATTTGTATAATAGATATTAACGGAAACAAAACGTATGGGATAATTTGGTTCAAAAATGAAGAGCGACCCATTGCACATAGTGCACTGTGACCCAAGAAAAAACCCACACACAGGATACGATGTATGCACGCAACCGACAAAAGAGAGAGACGAGATAGAGAGAGAGTGTGTTTCATCGGAAAGAGGCAGGACCCGCGCACAACCGAAAAGAAGGGAGAAGAGAGAGAGAGAGAGAGAGAGAGAGAGAGAGAGAGAGAGAGAGAGAGAGAGAGAGAGAGAGAGAGAGAGAGTGTGTGTGTCTTCCAGGGGGAAAAGGTGCTAAATACAAAAAGAACTTGGGGGGGGGCATAAATTCAACCCCAAACCACATGGGATAAAAGGAGGAAAACAGGCGTTAAAGTGCAAAAACGCTAAGTGGCCAAAGTAAAAAAAGACTGATAGTAAACCCCTAAATAAGTAAAACAGGGAAGTGCATTTGGATTTCATTAAAAAATAATGACAAACTTGCAAATGATGAGAACGAGGGTGGTTTTTGTTTGGCTTCCCCACAAACTCAACCCAAACCCCAAACCCAAGCCCTCACCCCCACCAAGCGGGACCCCCATTCCAATGTGTCACAACCTAGGTCGCCTCTTTGTCCTAGCAGGACAAAGGTGTGGCCACTTTTTGTCCCAAGGGGACATGGAGGGTTGTCTCCCTCACTCGTTTATAAGATAAACTACAAATAACTCGTGCACATATTACACGGCGACCCAAGAAAAAACAGGATGTGGTGCACGTCGCAATCGACAAAAGACCGAGAAGAGTGTATGTTTGTGTGTGTATCGTCGGGAGGAGGCGGGACCTGTGCGTAACCGAAAAAGATTGAGAAGTGTGGGTGCGTGTCGGTATCGTCAGGGGTAAAAGGTGTTAAATTGTAGAAAAAACTTTGGGGGGGAGTGTATAAATCTAACCCCAAACCAATAACACGAGGAAAAGCAGGCGTTGAAGTGCAAAATATGCATGGGTCAAAGTGCAAAAAGACAGATGGAAACCCCGTAAATACGTGGAATATGGAGTGGCATTTGGTGTTATGAAAAAGTAATGATAATCTTGCAAATAATGGGAATGATGGGAGCTTTTGTTTGGGTTCTACACATCAACACCCCAAAGTGTGCCCAAACTCCCAACATCCACCAAGTATGGCCCACCATGCCAATGTGGTACAACCTAGCACACTCGTTTGTCTTAGTGGAACAAAGATGGGCCCCACTTTTTTGTTCCATGTGGACATGGCCGTGGGGCCCCCTCTTGTAGAATGGACTAGAAACAACCCGTGCACACGGTGCACGGAACCAAAAAAACACCGACGAACACGATGCGGTGTACGTGCGCAAACAAGAAGGAACGAGAATTGTGTGTGTGTATGTCGGTATTGTCGGGGGGTAAAAGATGTAAAAACCTAGGGACAAAATGCAAAAAACTTTGGATGTGGCAAAAATGTAAATAAGTGAATTGGGTTTTTTTTGGGTTCTGGGGGGAATAGCAAACGTGTAAATAAGTGGCTTGGGAGATGTTTTATTTAAGGGGTGAGGTGATGGAATTACAAAAGTGCCATTGTCCCATGTGGTGATGTGATATTGTCACATGGGACAATGGCACTTTTGTAGTTCCCTCTTTTTATATACTGGAAATTACCCGTGTACAAAGTACACGGAGTAAAAATAACACCCGATGAACAGGGCACGGTGCACGCGCGCGACCGAAAAGGAGCGAGAATTGTGGGTGTGTGCGTTGGTAGCGTCGGCAGCGTCGGGGGTAAAAGGGTAGCAAGCACGTAAATAAGACGGCTAAAAGGTATAAAATGCAAAAACCCAAGGCCAATCATGCAAATAAGTGAGATGTGGGGGGTGAGGTTTTTATTTTTATTTTTTTGAGAGTGGAGCATCCCCCACGGTTGAGAGGACACTGCCACATAAGACAACCATGTGGCACGTCCCCCTCAATTGTTATATTGACTAGAAATTACCCGTGGACAAAGTGCGCGGAGTGAAAAAAACACACCACGAACATGGCACGGAGCAAAAATAACAACTCGCGAACATGGCACGGTGCACGCTCGCATCCGAAAAGGAGCGCGAATTGTGTGTGTATCGGTAGCGTCGGGGGATAAAAGGGGAGCAAGCACGTAAATAAGAAAGCTAAAATGTCCAAAATGCAAAACCCAAAGAAAATCAGAAGGGCGTTAATCCGCACGCGTTTTCCAAAAAGATAATGCAAATCACTTGTGCGATTGGCTTAGTGGTATTCGCGCGCTCTCCCTTATGAGAGGTCGAGTATTCGATTTCTGTTTTTCGATGTCAAAAAAAAGTTTAAATGTAAATAGTTATAAATTTCAAAGGGATTCATGTAGATCAGGTGGCACCTGATTTAATAGATCAAATGCAAGACACAAAAAGGTAGGCCCCCCAACAAGTACAAGCCCATATATGCCTTGTACTTTCCATCTTTTTGTATATTGGCACATGATCTATTAGATAGATCAGGTGTCACCTTTTGTACATTAAATCCAATTTCAAATTAACCTCGTTATCTATCTAAAATTTATCAAAACATGAACCTAAGTGAATGATCATCTTTTCACCCCAATGCAACGCAAAAGGTTAAAACTTTGTTAAGAAAAAAAAGCAGGGAGGCTCTAAATCCATTACAATCTGAATTTTTGCTCTCAACCAACATCCAAGGGGGGGTCCTAGTCATGGTTTGTTGCTATTTGGCAGGGAGAAGCTTTCAAGAGCCTCTGACTTTGGATCTGGCGGTAACTGAAACCTCTGACCAATTTAAACAAAATTATATATCCAATAATCCACCTAATTAATTGTAACCCCCTTGAATACTTAATTAAGCCACATATTAATTACTCAAATTAATTAAACAAATCCGCGTGAAAATTATTTTTTCTGAACCCCAACAAAACGCAATCATTTTCCATTAATTTATTCGCAAAAAGAAAAGGGGGGAATTGATTTGTGCACCCACGGTTGTACTGCCGTGTACATACCACTTATTTACAAGCTTGCCATTCAATTATATTATGTTTTTACCCTCGTCTGCCATACCAGCCGACAACTACGAGAACTTCGACGACGATTTACTGGGGTTTGACATTGACAGTGAGGTAGAGGGAGAGGGTGGTTAGAGGGGGGAGGTGGGGGGTGGCTAGGATCGAATGAGAGGGCGTACGAAGGTGTTCGAGAAGAGGGATAGTGGACGTGGGGAGGTCAGAGGAGGGAGCGTCGCCGGCTGCCGTTTGCTCTTCTAGCGGCCGTTTTAATCAACGTGCATGCTTAAGGACATTTTCGGAAATTTGGTTCTGTGAGTGCACGTTGAGTAATTTCAGTAGCAAATTTGTAAATACATGATATATGTGGGCTGGAGTAACGGCAAACTTGTAAATAAGTTGTATGTGCGCAGAGTAAAACGGTGGGTGCACAAATCAATTCCCAAAAAAAACTTCTGCTTGTGACAATGTAACAACCCTCCTCCTCTTTCTCTCTCCTCGCCACCTTTTTCTCTCTCTAAGTTTTCTTCCTACGTGATCTTTGGCAAATCGAAATTAAAACTCCTTAAAAATGACGCTTTTCCATTTTTAGCCAGCGTGCTGATACAAATATCTCCTCCCCATTTCTCTCTCTATTCAGTCTCGCTTTCTGATCGATTGATCGAGCGATCGGATTCTGATGGCGGCGGTCGCTGAGAACGGGGTGAGGTCCGGCGATCATGGCGGCGATCGGGAGAACAAGTACGATCGTGATGTGAGGGAATTGGTCGATCTCCTCTCGAAATTGAACCCATCGGCCAAGGAGTTCGTGCCCTCGTCCAAGCCCAAGAACGGGCGGCTGTCGGCCGATGCCCCGGTGTTCGTTGCGGCTTCGGCCGATCACTATAATAAGTTGTTTGCTGGCGGTTTTCATTATTTTAAGGGGGTTGCGGCGGCGGCGCCTGATGGATCGCCGGTTGTTGATATCAGTAGTAATGATATTAATCAGCAGCAGCAGCGCAGAGTATGCTATGTTATGCTATTTCCTTTCATTGTATTTAATTTTTAAGGGAATTTGATTTATTTGTCTCTTCACCCATTACATTTGGGCCGAAATTGGGTTTTTTTTGAGAGAATTTGATTGTTAAATTGTAGTGTTATGGATGATCCTTTATTTAGGCTGGGATGATACGTTGGGTAATTAGGTTTCTCTGTGGTTTTGGGGTTTATGAGAAATGGATTCAGTTTTGAGATGGATGTATTTGGATTTTTATGTCATTTACTCTTTTTGTGATCAATTGTTGGCAACTTTAATGGATTTTGATCTGTTTTCTTTATTTTTTCCCAGTATGGTTTGAGGGAAAAAAAACATCTTTATTGGACTTATGCTGAATAATCTAGTAAATGTGCATAATTTATGTTCTTCATTTTTTATTGAATTTTTTAGAGGAGAAATGGTTACAATCAAGGCCGGAGGAGGTTCAACGAGAGAGTACAAAAGGCTCAAAAGGAGGACTGCATTAGGAGAACTGTCTATGTATCTGATATCGATCTGCAAGTGAGACTTCTGTTATGAAAATCATTCTCTTTTTATTCATTCGTGTTATGGATGCGCTAAGTGTCTTGTATCTAAAGTGCACTTTTGGAATTTATGCCAATTAGTTATTTTCACTATAGCACCAGCTTCTGTTGTTTGCATCTAAACCCTGTGGTTGGTAAATGTCAGATCACCGAGGAGCAGCTGGCTGCATTATTTAACACTTGTGGGCAAGTAAGTTTCTCTAATTCAACTTACTATTGCAAACATGAGAAATATAAGCATGGTTTTATAATTTTTGGCTAGAACGAATATAATTAATGATTTGATTGAGGCTGTTGACGTGTTTAGTGGTCACTGTTTTCCGTTCCAATTGACAAGGTTTACTTAGATATAATAGCTTGCTGTTGTTACTGGATATGATTGGATTCATTAGAATGGTTATTTTTTCTCATGAGAATGCTGATTAGAATGATTCTATTGACAATAACTCTCTGGAAGTTCATTTTGATATTTTGGATGGATTATTTAATTCATATCGGAAAATGCATTTATGTGTTTAAGCTTGCAGTATGTCCAGAGAAGGATTGTACATCTGTTATTGTCATGGATTTTATGTTTGTAATAGTTAAAATTTACGTGAGTTGTGTATGCCTGGTATGGAATCATGATTAAAATTCAGTAGCATATAGAGGAGTGCCATAGGTTGTAACACATCTGAATTCTGTTTTGTTTAGACATGAAATTTTGGAAACTAGTTATTCATGGTCAAACTGATACATTACTTAAAGTATGAAACTTGGGATGGGCTGAGTAAATTTATGACTGCTATTACAAACTGATGTATCAGTAGTGCATTAAGGACCATCATTTTTTATAAGCACATAAATCAAACATAGGTAACTAAGAACTTAAAGAAATGAAAACAATAGAGGATGCTGTCACCTCCAAATTGATGCAAATTATAACAAGTTTTTTATCTTTTTTTATTTTTTCATGAAACCCAACTCCAGAATGCAAACTACTAATTTTTCTGAAGAAATTTAGTTTCTTAGAACAAACCCTTTACTCACAAGTTAACCGTCTGGGCACATTTGAAAGGAGGGACGAGTTAAGGCTAACCCTCCCTAACCCGTCCAAACACTCAAACATGCAAGTAGCAAGGATGAATGGTAAAGTTAGGATTTTTTTCGTTTTAAAAGAGAAATGACCCCATGATTGCTTTGTTTCTTTTTTGTCACGGTTGAGATAATGCGCTGTCTAATCCTAATATTTAGTGAAGTTAGCAAAACTATTCCTCTTTACTTTGAAATTTTTCTATCTCTACCCCCATTCCTTTATCCAAACACTATGCAACTCTTGCTTTCTTTACAAAAATTATCAACCAATCATTGTTCAACCTCACTTCTTATTTTTCTTTCAAAAATACATAGCCCATGCACTCTGATCCTCCATCCAAATGGGCTCTTTTGTATTGCATTTTTATTGCCAACCCTTGTATTGTTGAAAATGCTTGTAATATTCAAAAGTACATAAAATGTTTGATGTTGGTGGTTTTCTCAACCAAAATTTGGTGGTCCAACATGGATGGACACGATATGCATGTCCAGCCTTGGTCAACAAAGACAACAGTGTGAAACGCTTTATTCACCTAAAAATTTGCTACCCCTTAGACGAAAGGGACAAAAACTAATTGTTTTTATAGATAATTTTATTATTTATGTTTCTATGAATATATCTATATCATTTAAATATACATATGTATGCATGGGCTTGCGCTCATCAAGCCTTATCCCTGATATAGACATTGACAATTCTTTTGTCAGATGCCATATACCATTGCCTGTAGAATTGCAAATCATAACATTAAACTTTGATTGCTGGTTGGTTATGATATTTTCAATGTTCAAAAGCCACATTTTGGCCAGCCATGCCTACTGCCAAGGTGGAGACAACCAACTAGGTAGGTTGCTGCCTCGACTTGCCTAGGTAGGCTGCCCGCATAAGTGCCTCGTAAAAAGAAAAAGGAAAAAGGAAAAGTGAAAGAGTGCCATACATGATGCCGGTCTCCATTGCTTCTCGCCGCCTCACTGGCCGTCATCGTTGCCTCACTGGCCGTCATCATGTGGGTTAAGTCATAAGAGCACATTGAAACCTAACACACTTTGTATGATAGGGATTAGTGCACGAATCCTAACCCCTATTCTCTCCCTTCCTAAGTGAGATGATAGTAGTGGTGACCGGTAATGCAACGAGAAGCAAGGCTCGAGCAGCAAAAACCATAGTGGTAAGTCCTTTCATCTCGTCATCCTCGTCATCCTCTTCTTCTAATTATATATAAATTAATCATAACACACGTACCCTTAGGGTACGAAACATTCAAAATCTTCTTTCTTAAAAATTTCAATAATATTCAAAATCTTCACCACCTTAAAAGTTCAACCATTTTCACAATATGCCTTTGCAGTCACATTCAAAATCTTTCCACTCAGAAATTTCAATCTTAGTCAAAAAAAATTCCCAAAAATTTCAACCACAACCAATTATCCATTAGGTTCTCCTAAAATTTTTTATCACCTTCATTCTAATCATTGACGATTTCAATTTAATTTCAAGCCATCTTTTTAGCAACCCTTAAATCCTAATCAGTATTTTCTTTCAAAATTTGCCCTATGGTATATAATAGACTTAAGGAAACTGCCTATGTAGGTGGCAAAGCGTCACCCCAACGCCTCTCCTCTACCTTCTACAACCTTGGATATTTTTAAATTTTAGTTTGAAAAGTTGGAATGAGTTTGGGACGCTGGGCAAACTTATTAATCAATGTATTTAGCTAATTTCTTTGTTTAGTTAAATGAATGTCTAGGAATGTCAACCCTTGAACTTATACGAGGAATTCATCAACCTAGACTGGGTTGATACTGTTGTTAAACTTGGATCCTGCATTTCTTTCTTTCTTTCTTATTTGCAAGGGATTTCAATAAGGGTGATTTTGCAACCAACCTTTTTAGCTGCAGTAAAATTAGCTGCAGTAAAATGGGGACCAAAAGAAGTTATTAAGCACTTAAGTTTTGGCTGCAGGCATGCTCAGCCTCCTTATACTGCTCAAGTTGGATTCAAAATGGCAATGGCCTTTGACTTCTTCCTATTATATATCAGTTCATATGGGAGCTTGTCACGCCCCGCTTCCCAAAAATGTGGAGGCGAGACGTGAGAAGGCCCGCACAGACTTAAAGCCGTGAAGCTCCAAGTCTGATAAGCGTATAAAAAAATCACTTATTATGGCAAGTCCTTGCAAAGCGAAACGAAACAACAATGATAATAAGGAATTGAGACGACATTTTATTGAATCTCCAAATGTCCATAAACAAATTACAATATCGCAGAAAAGCCACCAGGCTAAAAGAAAAGGGATCTAAGGCCCAAACATGGCCAACAAGAATAACATACATACAAGGGTGCCACGCACCAACGACTAACAGCAAACCTAAGCAAAGAAGTGAACACGAGCGGTCTTCAAGACAGGCCCCTGGTGTCCACTCACCAAAACAGCAAACATCAGCATCAGCAACACCATATCCCCTGCAACAAAGCTCTGGCTCTGGGTCTAACATGTGACACCCAAAAGAGAGAGGGGCACATGTCAGCAAGTCTGGAAAGACTTGTGCAAGGAAACTGAAAGAAAGGTAAACTAGCAACCTAGCAGTTATAGTATTAAGAAATGACATGGCAGTTAAGTATGATGCAACAGTTTAAAGGAGAGGCAAGCACGCACGATGTAGCAAAAGCTACCAAATCACTAATCACTTGTCATTTAGCACTTATCACTTATCACTTATCACTTATCACTTATCACTTAGTGCATAGAGAGTCCACCTGCTGGCCAGCTCGTGGCTCAGGCCGCTTATCTCTACCACTATTAATCACTTGTCACTGGTAAACACTTAGTGCATAGAGAGTCCACCTGCTGGCCAGCTCGTGGCTCAGGCCGCTTATCTCTATCACTATTAAACACTTGTGCACTAGAGAGTCCACCTGCTGGCCGGAGTGGCGGATCAGGCCAACTCGGGGCTCAGGCCGCTTATCTCTTACCCCACCCATATGTGTCGAGCGTTGGGGTTTCCAACTCACTAAGCTCGCTTCTGGAACACGAGCCAGGAATATAATATTGTAGCGTGTGCTACGCAATCACGATGAATAATCACTATGCAATGACATGAACAGATAATTGCGTACCGTTAATAGAGTTAAACGTGACAGGCAAAATGTAATGACATGAACATATTCGCGTACCGTTAATTTAAATTAAACATGGCAGTTAAAATGCAATGGCAGTTAAGGTTGCATGGATGACATGAACAGTTAATTGCGCGTACCGTTAATGGAATTTAAACATGACATGGTAATTGTGCAACATGCTAAATGTCGGAACTAGCTTCGTTGTCAAGCTAGTTCCCCAATTTGCGCCTAGGCGAGTATCATTTCGTCGCCTAGTCTCTTTTACGCCTACAACAAGCAAATGGCCTAAAACATGGCCTAAACCCTAAGTGGCAAGTTTCACTTGCCTAGCACCGGGGAATGACGACCACTCGTCACACGGATGCCAATCCACGGGGAAATCGCTGTTTTGGGGGAACAATCATCAAACAACATGAAGTTTATATTAGGGTTTCATAAAAATATGAACAAGTTATAAAAACAACGGTAGAACGATTTCTTACCGAGAGGAGACGGAAGAAACACTCCGGGGAACCCTAGGATCAGATCTGGAAGCAAATGGAGAAGTTTGGAGAATTAGGGTTCTTGGGGAATCTTGGGGATTTGATGGGTTTTGATGAGATTTTGGGGAAGATGAGAGGTAGATAGAGTATATGGAAGGTTTGAATGATGGATTTAGGGCTTAGAATGGAGGGATGAAGCTTGGAGGAAGATGGGGGCTGAAGGGGGAAGTTCTTAGGGTTTTGGGTCGTGTTGGAGAAGATGAAGTTGTTTGGGAGGGGTATAAATAGGCTAGGCTGGCGGCTGCCCAGAAATTAGGGTTTTAACACTGGTTAGTCGGTCAAAGAGCAACCACTGACCGACTAGTTTGGCAACTAGTCGGTCGGTCGACCAACGCAGACCGACTAAGTGCAAACAGTAACTCCTGAACGAAAATAGGATATAGAGTTAGTCGGTCCATGAACAAGTACTGACCGACTAGTTTGGCATCTAGTCGGTCGATGAACGTTCTTAGACCGACTAAGAGTAAACAGTAACTCCTGAATAATTGATTGAATGAACTAGTCGGTTCCAGTTGATTTCCTGACCGACTAAATTGGAATCTAGTCGGTCGGTCGATCTTCTTGAACCAACTAACATGCACGAAAAGTGCCGATTCGAAGCGCGAAGCTTCGGGAAGATTTCTATGGCTTCTAGGATCGATTTATACTCTAAGATATGATCGATATGAAGCTCGTCACGAGTGACTTACTCCGAATTCTTTGATTCTAAGGAAGAACCTAGAAGATCACATCAAAAGGAAAGAAAACGAAAGCTAGGAAGTCTCAACGAGATGAATGAAAGCGAGAACTATGGAAATGGAAACCACACCAGGAGAGAACCCACCATCGCAAGCAAAACACACTGATAATCCAATCATACAAAAAAACCAGTCGTTACATCCTACCCACCTTAGAATAAAGTCCGTCCTCGGACTTTCTAACATACATATAGTCGCTCTGGTAACTACCCTCAACCAATTTCACATCATAAATTCAACCAAGTACTTTCATTTCGAGTGCTTACATATACGCACTAGAAATCAAATATTACTACCACTACACACATATTTTCACGCACATAATACACTCATACTTACTATAGTCAATCAATTTCATACACGTATTTCAATCACATATACATAGTCAATATATATATATACACAACAATAAACACTTATTACTTACTTAAAAAAAATAACCAAGCCTCTCTTATTTGAAAATAATTTCACATTTTTAGTCATTCAAGTACATGCAAATATTTCACCATATTTTCACCTCACATATAGTCCTATAACCATATATTGGTATAGCCACCCACAATCGTGTGCGTAACACAACCAAGCACAAACAGCTCAAACACCATACATACATCATCCATCACTATTCATCACCACAGACAATTATACCAAGGTACATAGAGTATACCCACTCAAGCTTGAGTGAGGCTCAAATCATAGCAGGACATTTACATACGTAACACAATAACCATACACATACCAATACCACTCCAAGGCATACACATCCACGCATCACATATTTTCACACCACATCCATCCATTTATAATTACCATATTAACACATCAACTACATACAAGTTTAAGAGATGCAATAGTCGGGTATACCTCCTGATATACACGCATACGACATCTCATAAAACAAGTAGTACCAACCAAAATTATCATTCTGATATCATACGTATATCACATCATACTCAAGCAGAAAATTACCTACACACAACACACAAATGCCAACACCCATACCACTATATACACACCACGAAATCAACACTACGACGACATAACCACTTAACTAATGGGCCCACCAAACTATAATAAGGTTGACACAGGCAACGACAAGCTCTAAGGGCTAGACAAAAGGAAGGAACTGAAGTCACATGCGTAACGAATAGAACGATCGAAAAGCATGAAAACGGTCGGTAAAACAAATTGTTTGAAAACGGGTTTGAGACGAATATACGTAATAAGAGGAAAAGCAGTTTATTGGCTTATATAAAATTATTATGAGGAAAAGGAAATCATTTACTCGAACATCAAAACATAGGTCAGAAATGTTATGCGGCAGCAATCTAAAAATTTTGGAAAAGTTTTGAGATTCGAAGATTGAAATCAGATCAAGTATAGTGTGGAGAATTTAAGCGCATGCTAAAGGCTTTCCGAATCTTAAAGCTGAAGAGAAATCCCAAATAAACCATATCGAAAATACTTTTAGAGAAATCCGGATTTGCCAACAAAATTGATTTATACAAGATCTTAATGCACGAGCAAACGAACGTGGTACCGATATATAAAAATAATTGAAGTCATATCTCAGAAATTATCTTAGAAGTGTGTATGGTGAATGGAAAGATAACATCTTAGTAGTAAGGGAAGAGAAAAGGATATTTAAACTCATCAAGTTAGTGTTAAAACTTTTAAACCGTTTTATGAAGGGTCTAAGTCAGGAATGATTTCGAAATGGTAATAAAAATTATTATTATTATTATTTTAATACAAAAATCTGAAATATGGAAAATGTTGAGCATAAAATCGACTTGCTAAAAGCCGACGTCCAAAGGGGCTTGAAAGGTTATTAAAAGTAAGCACAAAGTGTTTTTGAATAAAATTTTAATGGCACAAGTAAGAAAAGAAATTATGAATCGAGTTAGGAAAATAGAAATACGGTTCAGAATGAAATTTGTATATGAAAAGGGACAAGACATTTATATCGATACGAAGGTATATGCAGAAAATATTATAAACTTCTAATCTAAAGATCTCAACACCAGTTTTGATATTTTAAAACATAAATAATTTAAGTCGGCGAAGGAGCATGAAACCTTACATATATCAAAAGCGTTTCGAACAAATTTAAACTTAACGAGTACGACGAACCTATAATCGATATATACAAAAATTAGTTGAAGCCCATTCAGTTTGGAAAAATACCCCTAAAGGTATGTAAGCCAAGCGGTTAAAATAGATTTTTGTAGTTAGGAAAAAGGACGGTATATCGAACCATCAGGATAGTAATAAAGTTTAAAAATCAAAATGCGAAAGGTACATCGTTAGAAGAATAGTACAAGTTAGTAATTTTAAAAATTACGACCAAAAGTCTTCAAAATTCAAGAACGACTTTTAACTCCATCGAAATTTAGGGAGACATATTTAAAGAAGTTTAGAACAAAATTTAAATTGAGTGAAACTTCGAATAAAGAAAGCATTCGAAAATACTTTTGGAAGAATCAAGATTTGCAACGGAAAACATTTGAAAGATCAAGGATAATTGTAATGAGGTGGTCATGTGAATTGAGGACAAGGGAAGTGGTTACGGAAACGTAATTTTCCAAAAATCTGTCGTCGGAAAAATGTTTAAACATAACTTGATTTGTTGAAAACTGAAATCATCTGCGACTTGAAAAGTATATTAAGGGAGTGCGACGAGACATTCGAATAGCATAAATAAAAAGAAAATTCATAAATCGAATTTGGAAAATAGAATTGCAGTTCAGAATTAAATCGATTTATGAAAAGAGACAAGGTATTCGAATAGGTATGAAAGGTATAGGCTGTAAAACATTATAAAACAGTAATCAAAATCTCGTCAAAACTTTCGAATTCCGAAAATTAATTCAAGTCAATGAAAGAGTACAAGATATAGGTATACATATAACAATTGAAATTCCATTTAGCTCGGAAAAGATTTTAAAGTATGTATGCTATGCGATTAAAATGGATCTCATAGTTAGAAAATGGTATATCGAATTTTTTTTTTTAATAAATAGTATTGGAGTCTTTAAACCGAAATGCGAAAATATAGACAAGAAAGTGGCTACGAGATAGCAATTATAATTTCAACCATTAGACTCCGAAATCTACAAGGAATTTTGACTCAATCGAAAAGTGAGAAATTCAAGTATATACGTAGCGGGTTTAAAACAAAATTTAAACTTAGCGAAAATCTTTTAATAAGGGAAAATCGAAATAATAACCTTGGAAAAATCAAGTTTTGCGAAAGAGGACATTTGAAAGTCAACGATTTTCGAAATGTGGTGATCACGTGAATCGAGGCAAGGGATTTGGTCGGATGATCAAAGTATAAATACGCCTAGGATATGACGAGGAAAACCTACGGGAATCTCCTACGGTCAACCAACTAAAGATTATGGAACTAAGCGCTAAGACTCCCTAAGGGCTAGACATCGATGAAATGAGTTCAACTTGGTCCGAAATCGATGAACCCAAGCGAGAGACCAAAGAAATCCTAGGAGTCCATCATAGTCAAAGCTAGACAGGAACCACTAAGGTAACTCTTAGGACAATCAAACAAATCACTAACAAGGAGTCTAGCTAACAATCAAGGATTCCTAACTTAGCAAGCACAGACATCTATCTAAGTCTCACTATGGTCCTGATCTAATGGATTTCCTACCAAGCCGGGACAGATGCTCTAACACGCCTACCAGCCACCTAAGTCATAGGAACGCTAAAAACTTAGACTCCGTGCTTATAACTTGGATGTTCTAATTTATTTAATGGACATTCTATAATTATTATTGTTGTTCCGATAGTTCGCATTTGCAAATGGACCTGCATGGGCCACCACTAAAACCTGTCACGCCCCGCTTCCCAAAAATGTGGAGGCGAGACGTGAGAAGGCCCGCACAGACTTAAAGCCGTGAAGCTCCAAGTCTGATAAGCGTATAAAAAAATCACTTATTATGGCAAGTCCTTGCAAAGCGAAACAAAACAACAATGATAATAAGGAATTGAGACGACATTTTATTGAATCTCCAAATGTCCATAAACAAATTACAATATCGCAGAAAAGCCACCAGGCTAAAAGAAAAGGGATCTAAGGCCCAAACATGGCCAACAAGAATAACATACATACAAGGGTGCCACGCACCAACGACTAACAGCAAACCTAAGCAAAGAAGTGAACACGAGCGGTCTTCAAGACAGGCCCCTGGTGTCCACTCACCAAAACAGCAAACATCAGCATCAGCAACACCATATCCCCTGCAACAAAGCTCTGGCTCTGGGTCTAACATGTGACACCCAAAAGAGAGAGGGGCACATGTCAGCAAGTCTGGAAAGACTTGTGCAAGGAAACTGAAAGAAAGGTAAACTAGCAACCTAGCAGTTATAGTATTAA
Organism: Scilla litardierei; assembly: GCA_030789695.1. Classification (NCBI taxonomy): domain Eukaryota; kingdom Viridiplantae; phylum Streptophyta; class Magnoliopsida; order Asparagales; family Asparagaceae; genus Scilla; species Scilla litardierei. Next base: position 11,251,475 of record CM061134.1, on the reverse strand, counting down.
GAAATGACATGGCAGTTAAGTATGATGCAACAGTTTAAAGGAGAGGCAAGCACGCACGATGTAGCAAAAGCTACCAAATCACTAATCACTTGTCATTTAGCACTTATCACTTATCACTTATCACTTATCACTTATCACTTAGTGCATAGAGAGTCCACCTGCTGGCCAGCTCGTGGCTCAGGCCGCTTATCTCTACCACTATTAATCACTTGTCACTGGTAAACACTTAGTGCATAGAGAGTCCACTTGCTGGCCAGCTCGTGGCTCAGGCCGCTTATCTCTATCACTATTAAACACTTGTGCACTAGAGAGTCCACCTGCTGGCCGGAGTGGCGGATCAGGCCAACTCGGGGCTCAGGCCGCTTATCTCTTACCCCACCCATATGTGTCGAGCGTTGGGGTTTCCAACTCACTAAGCTCGCTTCTGGAACACGAGCCAGGAATATAATATTGTAGCGTGTGCTACGCAATCACGATGAATAATCACTATGCAATGACATGAACAGATAATTGCGTACCGTTAATAGAGTTAAACGTGACAGGCAAAATGTAATGACATGAACATATTCGCGTACCGTTAATTTAAATTAAACATGGCAGTTAAAATGCAATGGCAGTTAAGGTTGCATGGATGACATGAACAGTTAATTGCGCGTACCGTTAATGGAATTTAAACATGACATGGTAATTGTGCAACATGCTAAATGTCGGAACTAGCTTCGTTGTCAAGCTAGTTCCCCAATTTGCGCCTAGGCGAGTATCATTTCGTCGCCTAGTCTCTTTTACGCCTACAACAAGCAAATGGCCTAAAACATGGCCTAAACCCTAAGTGGCAAGTTTCACTTGCCTAGCACCGGGGAATGACGACCACTCGTCACACGGATGCCAATCCACGGGGAAATCGCTGTTTTGGGGGAACAATCATCAAACAACATGAAGTTTATATTAGGGTTTCATAAAAATATGAACAAGTTATAAAAACAACGGTAGAACGATTTCTTACCGAGAGGAGACGGAAGAAACACTCCGGGGAACCCTAGGATCAGATCTGGAAGCAAATGGAGAAGTTTGGAGAATTAGGGTTCTTGGGGAATCTTGGGGATTTGATGGGTTTTGATGAGATTTTGGGGAAGATGAGAGGTAGATAGAGTATATGGAAGGTTTGAATGATGGATTTAGGGCTTAGAATGGAGGGATGAAGCTTGGAGGAAGATGGGGGCTGAAGGGGGAAGTTCTTAGGGTTTTGGGTCGTGTTGGAGAAGATGAAGTTGTTTGGGAGGGGTATAAATAGGCTAGGCTGGCGGCTGCCCAGAAATTAGGGTTTTAACACTGGTTAGTCGGTCAAAGAGCAACCACTGACCGACTAGTTTGGCAACTAGTCGGTCGGTCGACCAACGCAGACCGACTAAGTGCAAACAGTAACTCCTGAACGAAAATAGGATATAGAGTTAGTCGGTCCATGAACAAGTACTGACCGACTAGTTTGGCATCTAGTCGGTCGATGAACGTTCTTAGACCGACTAAGAGTAAACAGTAACTCCTGAATAATTGATTGAATGAACTAGTCGGTTCCAGTTGATTTCCTGACCGACTAAATTGGAATCTAGTCGGTCGGTCGATCTTCTTGAACCAACTAACATGCACGAAAAGTGCCGATTCGAAGCGCGAAGCTTCGGGAAGATTTCTATGGCTTCTAGGATCGATTTATACTCTAAGATATGATCGATATGAAGCTCGTCACGAGTGACTTACTCCGAATTCTTTGATTCTAAGGAAGAACCTAGAAGATCACATCAAAAGGAAAGAAAACGAAAGCTAGGAAGTCTCAACGAGATGAATGAAAGCGAGAACTATGGAAATGGAAACCACACCAGGAGAGAACCCACCATCGCAAGCAAAACACACTGATAATCCAATCATACAAAAAAACCAGTCGTTACAGAGCTCTTGTGTACTAATCTCCTTATGAGTTACAGAAAATTCGTAATAAGAAACATTGAGAATGATGGCTCCTTCCAATTATCTATGGCATGGTCCATAATGCAGAATGGTTTTGAGTCTTTTGACGGAATTAATGATTATCCTATCCTTAATCTGTTGTGGCTGGCTGATAAGTAAGAATTCTAAATGGAAAATCATAGTCGCAATAGTTCTCTCCAATTCTACTGGGTATATCTGATTCTATTTTCTGTCCTTTGCATGAATCGCTTTTATTGATCCGCATTATAATATATATTCTTATTTGTTTAATTATACATAATACCCAATTCACATCCATTCTTTTTCAGTTCTTTGATTTATACTAACTATATTTCCTTGACCTTTAGACTCTTAGATCATTCAGTTCGTCTGGAAATGTGACTAGGAGACCTCACGTGGATTAAGCGGACACGTTTTCTTTTGAAGTTCTTTCTCATGATTTTGCTTTTTCTGTAATGCATTGTGGGGCTGCAGAATGGGTTGGTCAATGCATTTCCTTTTCCAGAAAGTTAACATACCGGCTAGTTTTGGAAATTATGTTTGGACTTTCCAGCTAGTGAACTTTCTTTGGATACAGATTCTAATTACTTGTTCAAATGAGCCCAAACTAATATGAATTTTTTAAAAAAAGATGACTTCTGTGTCATTGTAAGAATTATTAGACTATTAGAGAGCCTTCTTGTTATGTCATTTAATGGTTACATTATTGTTGTGCAAACTTTCTAGACCAGCCATCATAAGTTCGCATAAATATTAGCTATGAAGAAGTCTAGGTGTTATTGGTTAAGTTAGCAATTCAACTCTCATTCAATTTCTGTGGACTTCGCTGGACATGGTTGTTCGATGAGTAATTTAATTTGGCTTTGGGAAAGAGCCGGAAGTTTATATGTGGTTAAAGACCTAATAAGTTTGATTCACTATTATTTTTATGTTGCCTTAAGGTTTCCTGTATTAGTGCCTCTCAATTATTCAAAAACATGTGTCATAATACTGCTAATTATCTTGTTTAATTGAATTATTTTAAAAAGAAAATAATGAATTGCCAGGATGGATGATAACTCCTATAAAGCTTCAGGCAATAATAATAATGAGATCTGAAGCCTTGCTCTAGTTATTGAGTTTCAGGTTTGTATTGACAATCCAGATTGTTGTTCTAATTTCTAAATGTGATTTCTAGCCTTCAAGTGTTTGACCAATCAAAACACGGTGAGCAGTCAGTTAATTTTTGGTAATCTAGTTGGTTCAATTGTATGCATCATATCGAAGGTTTTGATTCTGATTTTGGATTTACCAGCTCTTGCACTCAGTGGATCTGGGCTTAAATCTTAGTAACGGACCTTAATTGATTATATATCCGTGTACATATATGCAAGTTGTGCCCACATGCATGTGGTCTTGTATGTGCATCTTTTTAATGTAATAATATACATTTTTATTATATACCGTTGACATCTGGAAATGCATATGATTTTTTTAATTTAACTCATATCCCTAACTGATGTAATACCAACTGAGATATAGCTGGTAATAGGGGTGCATATGTACATTTTCCGTACACGTGAAAAATGATTAATATTGTATGAACATTCTGCTTATCTGTTGTTACTCAAGATTCTTTTAATCTGCATTTCCTTCTTACTGTCAGATTTTGTTTTATGCTATTTTTATTTATCAAATTATTTTCCCTAATTCTTTAAAATCTATGTTGAAGGTAATTGATTGCCGTGTTTGTGGTGACCCACACTCTGTTCTTCGCTTTGCATTCATAGAATTTGCTGATGAGCGTAAGTAGAGTCTATAGAGTATATTGTCATGAAGTGTTTATGGTTTTGATTTGGCTAAACTCATACTTACAAGTTTTTTGTGACTGTCACAGAAGGGGCAAGGGCGGCCCTCAGTCTAGGAGGGACTGTGCTTGGTTACTATCCTGTTAAAGTGCTGCCTTCAAAGACTGCTATATTGCCTGTCAATCCTACATTTCTTCCTCGGGTACCATGTTACAGCATTCATTTATATTATTTTTATTTGTTTTATTCATTGCGTAATCATACCTACTAACACATGCACAAATAGTATTTTGGTTGAAGTATTTCTAATTGATGAGATTCATTACAGTCTGCAGATGAACGAGAAATGTGTTCAAGGACTGTATATTGCACAAATATTGATAAGAAGGTATACAGTTGGTTCCCGGTATCTCGACACTAAAGGTTTTACGAGACTGCTGGTTTAGCACATGTTGAATGTTAATTGCAAATAAAATAAGGTTGATTATAATTATTTTTCTTAGTTGTGAATTCTTTTTTATATTAGTAATATCATTGTAACTTCTTCGTGCTAGATTACACAACAAGAAGTAAAAGATTTTTTTGAGTCGTATTGTGGTGAGGTTGGTACAATCTGGTACACTTACATCAGTTCCTTATGTTGATTAATTCTACGAGGAGTGTCATTTGGTAGCATAATGATTTTTCCCCCACAGGTCTCTCGTTTGAGGCTTCTTGGTGATCATGTGCATTCGACCCGCATAGCATTTGTTGAGTTTGTTCAGGTAATTGTGTAAAATTAGAATTTCATACAGCTGCTTTTCATGTGACCACATTTATTTTTCTGTGATATTTAATAATTGATGTATACAATAATGCATTATGCATGTTGAAGGATTAAGGGATACTGCTTCTGCTGTTGTTTTTAACTAGGGAGTAGTGAATGCTATGGTGGCAAGAATGGCAGAAAATAGCATGGAAGAATGAATGAGAACGGACGGGAATGAGAAGTGGAAGGGTTAAACATCTATGGACTTTTGATGGGATTTGAGACAGAACTAAATTAGGACTTTCAGTAAAAGATAGAGATAAAGTTTTAAGCCTATCACACTGGAGATTGAATGGCCATGACTTGAACACCTTGTGCATTGAAGATTTTTTAGACTAATTCCTCACACAATCTTGCTCCTTGTATGCATAAAGATTTCAATGGATGGCAGATCAAGTTTATATTTACAATTTTCTTTAGTCAATCTTCCATTGAAAAACATAAATACCTTCATAGAAAAAATAAAAAATTGACACTTATGAAAACTAGTCATACACAAACTAGAATTCGAAAAAAGAAATTTACCTTTTATAATTAAGGCAACAAAAGACTCAAATAAAAATTCTAAATTGATCCAAACTCTAAAAACAGAAACTAAATAAAAAGGAAGCCCCTAATGAACTTAAGCTCAAAAATAAAATAAAAATCTTTCTTTAAAATTTCAAAAAAACCGAATAGGTAAAAATACCAAAAGAACTTAAATAAAAGAGATATTAAAGGACTCAAAAAAACAAAAGACTAAATTGACCCAAACTTCTAAAGAAATCCTAATGAAACTCAATTTTTTTTGTTCTTCGATCATGAGTTCTTGGAGTAGGATTTGTTTTGATTCTTAAAGGAACTTGCATATGCTCCATGTTCGTTCCACATCAAATATCTCCTAGTTGGAGAAAATTTGACCTTAAGTAACAGAACACGTAGAAACTTGAGAAATCATGTTGAAAGTAACCATCTAGTGATGAAAAATGAGTGTAGGAAAGATGCAATATCGATTGGCTTGTAGCCAATGGATTGGTTGGAGTAATAAAATTTATGTGATGTTCCTCAAATTCGGTAGGTGGCTCAGATGGTGGCTTAGATGAGGAATTTGCTTGGGGTGTTAGTGTAGGAATGTCTGGCACAACAAATACACTAGAGGGGGGTGAATAGTGTATATCATGACGGAATTGCAAATTTAAAAGTTAATAAAAAATGCAATAAGAGTGCGGAGGTAAAGAAATACAATACAGAGAATGGCAAACGCAAACACCAAGATTTATCATTGTTCGGATCTTTGTGATCCTACGTCCAGTTCTCTACACCATAGAGATTTTCAATCTACTGTAACACTTGTCCCGCAAGCACCAATATACAAAAATGACAACACTCTCAGTGTCCTAAACTTTGTACAATCTCTACACCAAGAGATTCAACTTACAAAGGAAAGAATGAAGCAATACCTAAAGCCTTGATGTGAATTTTAAATAGAATTCAAAGGAATCGTGTAAATGAAAGTTCAAGGTTTCTAGATTTTGAATGGAAGAAACACTCTTGAAGATTTTAGTTTTCAAATGAAGAAATAAGAAAATATCAGAAAATTCTTCTCCAAATGAAAATAAGGGAAAAAATGCTTCTCTTTGATTCTCTAAAATGCAATTAATATCAGCCTTGAATGCTAGGAAAGAACCCCTCCAAGTATATATAGGATAGAGGAAAGAGAGAGGAAAAATCGTGGCATTTAAAGCTCCAACGGCTCTATTCTTAATCGGTCTAAGAAGGATCACTGACCGATTAGTTTCTCAACTAGTCGGTCGGTGATTCTTCTTTGACCGATTATGCTCCATGTTCGTTCCACATCAAATATCTCCTAGTTGGAGAAAATTTGACCTTGAGTTTTAAAGTAACAGAACACGTAGAAACTTGAGAAATCATGTGGAAAGTAACCATCTAGTGATGAAAAATGAGTGTAGGAAAGATGCAATATCGATTGGCTTGTAGCCAATGGATTGGTTGGAGTAATAAAATTTATGTGATGTTCCTCAAATTCGGTAGGTGGCTCAGATGGTGGCTTAGATGAGGAATTTGCTTGTGGTGTTAGTGTAGGAACGTCTGGCACAACAAATACACTTGAGGGGGGTGAATAGTGTATATCACGACGAAATTGCAAATTTAAAAGTTAATAAAAAATGCAATAAGAGTGCGGAGGTAAAGAAATACAATACAGAGAATGGCAAACGCAAACACCAAGATTTATCATTGTTCGAATCTTTGTGATCCTACGTCCAGTTCTCTACAACGTAGAGATTTTCAATCTACTGTAACACTTGTCCCGCAAGCACCAATATACAAAAATGACAACACTCTCAGTGTCCTAAACTTTGTACAATCTCTACACCAAGAGATTCAACTTACAAAGGAAAGAATGAAGCAATACCTAAAGCCTTGATGTGAATTTTAAATAGAATTCAAAGGAAACGTGTAAATGAAAGTTCAAGGTTTCTAGATTTTGAATGGAAGAAACATTCTTGAAGATTTTAGTTTTCAAATGAAGAAATAAGAAAATATCAGAAAATTCTTCTCCAAATGAAAATAATGGAAAAACTCTCTTGAAGAAGATAGAGTTCAATTTCTAAAGGAGAAAGTTGGAAAATGAAGTGAATGAGAGAGAAAGTGGGTGCCCATCTATTTATAGGCCTGAAAAGAAGTTGCAACATTCATATTCCAACAGACAAAAACCATCTCCAATGGATAGAACAAGCCAGTTGCAGAAACGGTCAAAAACGGAATTGGTCGACCGATAATAATGTTTGGTCGACTAGTTTTGAAACGACAAAATTCGACCGTTTGAGTTTATTGACATGGAGCTGATATGAAGAGGGATTTGATCAATAAATTTCCAAGTCAAACTCGAAAAGAAAAAATTAGTTTGCTACCAAATTTTATTGGTCGACCAATTTCTAAAAAAGGAATTTTAAAAGACTAGTTTGTAGATATATGTTAGAAGAGACCATAGTCATCTAAGATAAGTCATCATTGGGCTAAAAATCTATAAAATGAAAAGTACATTGATTACAAAAAAGTCGTAGATATCACTGCATCTGAATTTGAGAAGCCTTCGTGCAAGAGGCAGTAATAAGTGAAGCCGTAGATGTGGATGTTGAGTAGCCAGTTATCTGCACAGAAGGAGTTAGTAATAATAATATGTTCTTCATATCAAAACCATGTGGAATAGAGATATGGAATTATGGAATTCCAACAGATAGTTTAGACCAATGTTTGAGAATTCAGTTTCTATTTTGTTTTAGCCCTTTGGAAAAAAATTCGTTTTAGGCAGTTTTGCTCGTTTCAGTTGTTTTGTTTTGAATTTTGGTTTCGAATTTATATACGTATATATTTCTATAATAACATATTTATAATATAATTTTTAAATTTTAATGAATTTTTAGGATTTTATAATATAATTTTCCAACATATCAATTAACAACTTACATATAAAACATCAATTAACAACTACCATATAAAATATCTATTAACCACTTTCATATAAAATATCAATTAACCACTTACATATAAAATATAAATTTATTTTGCTTTCTGTTAATCCATCGCGCTACCGTAGCATAAAAAACCTAACCCCTTGCCCCACCCTTATGTAACCCCCATGTGCCTCTATATGGGGGCCTTAGATTCCATCCCCCGTCTCTTTTTCTCTCTTTGACATCATCTGAGATGAGTCAAATCCTTAAAAAGAAGAGGTAACGGAAGTGGCAAAGCAGTAGCGAGGAAAGGAAGAAGAGATCGTGGAGAGTAGATTGAAGGAGGGGTATTCTTCTTCTTCTAATTCTTCTGTTTCTTTTGATATTGCTGCTGATGTTGCTGATGTTATTGCTGTTGATTTTTCTCATTGATGTTGATGCTACTCCTGTCCTCCCTTTTATTGAGATGATCGGGAACCGATAATTCCTTTTTTCTTGATATTGCTTCTTCCTCTTTTGCTTCTTTTTTAGTTTTCGTTCTCCAATTATGGTTTTGGCTAAAACTATCTAGTTTCTACTAGTTTCCGTTGAAATTAGCCGAATCTAGCAGTTTCAACCAAAATCGAGAATATAGTCTAGTTTCGGATCGGCCTTTATCATGACTGATCCAAAACAGTTGAAACATCTATCATTAGTTTAGACCACACCTCTGTTTCTATCTTTAACTAATGATTCATATCAAGCTTGCACTTAGTATTTGACTCAGGTTCAATTGTATGCCTAGGCTTGGCGTCAAGCCGATCTCCTACTTGGCCCAGATTTCAGTTCAGAATTTAACTCATGCTCGTATCATGCTCGTATCAAAACATCAGCTTTAGCTTTATGTTGGAATTTGGTTGGAATTGTGATTTGATCTCAAACTTTGACTCAAACTTCAATTCAGACTCTGGCATCACTTCTGGTATTGATGGCTCAAATTGTAGTTATTTATGGGCTTGCATCTTTTGGCACATATCCGTCAAAACATGTAGTCATGCCTATAAAGTCTACACTCACATCTGACTAGGCTTTGTAATTCTGTTTTTTGGTTGTCTTGTTTAGTTGGCTCTGATTTTAAAGTTCGTTGCGACAAATGGTGTATTGATCAGTGTTCGTGAAGACACCGATGTCGAAGCTCAGGTTTCTATGTGATCTAATGTAGGGAGAAATTACGAGGAAAGTGACATAAAAACACAAATGAAAACATTAACTAGAAACGTTTTTATGTTAAGATGAAAATATTAAAAAGATGCATAGAAAATTAGAAGATAACTAAGAATAAGACACCATTATGAACTCACTCAGCTCAAGAAATAGAAACTCACTTAACCTATTAAGGACTCAACCCTTATAGAAATGACTTACTTTACTCAACCCTTATAGAAATGACTTACTTTCAAACTGGAAGCAATAAGCCATGAATTACATCTTGAAAACTACCCTCTGCAATTACACCTCATTTAAATAATAAATTTCCTCCTTTGATTTGCCATTGTAGCAATCACTACGTTCCTTATTAAAAACTAATAGTTACAAACTAGCCGTTAGAAACCAACTATAACAATTAGCCACCGCGGTCTCTTTATTTATGTTCTTCCTTAATTATCGGATCAATGGTCCTCCATTATATCCATCGTTGAAAGAGCTCGTCCTTGAGCGTGAAGATCCAAGACCATTTCAGATACCGTTCTGCGTCAGTGTATCGGTTCTGTGAACCGAAACCGGTTGACACTGGTTCTTAATTTTACTACCTGGAACCTACTTAGAACTAATGGGAATCTACCCGGAATTTACCCATTCGGGCAGGTTCCAATCGAGTATTTAGGTACCATGTACATGTGCACACCCTTAATTATTAACTATTTTATTACAGAATATAATTTAAGAATATGTCAGTAAAATTAGTTAAGATTATTAAGTAAAATTAGTTAAAATTAGTCAAGTAAAATGAATAAGTAATATTGCAAATATAATTACTTGTTGTGCAAACTGCAAATATAAATACGTTAAGGATTAAAAGATATAACAGATAGTTCATCCTTTTAGCGTGTGACATGTGTGCGCATGTGTCACACGTTAGCCCACCCGTTAAATAAGTGATGCTAGTCACATTACACATAAATTCTAAACAACTTACATTTATTTACAAGTTTACCATTTCATTTGATAAATTCCTAACAGATAATGAAAAACTTGTAAATAAATGAAACATGGTTTACAAAATATGTAATGTGACTAGCAGCCCTCCATATTCAATCGATCTTAGCAGATGAATTCCCCTGCATTAGAATTTGCTCAAACACTTGTACTTGACGAGGGTACTCTTAATATAAGGATATGCTACTCGCAGTTGACGGCATTGCTCACAGATAACGATGCTGGTGGAGATCTACTTTGATGGTGGCCCTCGAGATTAATATCGAAGGCGGTCCTTCTGTTTGATGGTTGTTTTCGAGAGTGACTTCAACGAAAGTGGTCGAGATCGACGGTGGTCCTGGAGATCAACATAGATGATGATCATGAGTTTGAGTGTGAATGTCAATTTATGGAAGAGAAGAAAATTTACGTTAAGATAAAAAACATTTCTCCTTTAATATTACTTAAAAGTTGAAAAATAACCTCATTATTACTTGCTACCAAGGTTGAATCTTGATGGAATTACCCTAAATAGTATTTGAATAATGTTGGAAAATTTTCGCAACTAACTTCAGATTAGTTTACAGTAGAAGTTTGATGATTTGTGATTAGTTGTGAGGAAGTACCCCCAACTTTTATTGAAATTTTTTTGATACAGTTTCCTCACATGATCAACACCATGTATTCACGGAGAATTTCCTACATATTTATTCAAGAGAACCTTACTGTTTGTTGTATGTGATTTTTAAAAAGTTTTAACTTCTATTCTGTTTCCTCTCTTTTTCTTCCTCTTTGGTTTTCTTCTTATTTTGCAGTTTGGGGTTAAAACTGAATAATTTTGTTCAATTTCGATTGAATCCGATCGAAATTGACCAAAACTATTTTTTTTCGTTTGATATCGAGAAAGATGTAACGTTTCATCTCGGTCTCCATTGAAACCAAAACAAAACAGCCGATACATAGGGGTATCGGTCTATACTTCTAACGTTGTTATTTGATATAATGAAAATATGTCATGTCTTATACACATCTAACAATTTATAATGCATATAAACTTACATAAATCTAGTCGAGTTAGCTTATCTTAATAAGTTGTATTAAACTTGCTATGAAATCTAGTAACTATGCTTCGATCGCAAAACCTTTTCAATTTTTTCAAGAATAAAGATACGTAGTCAAATTTGTCTCACCACCGATTCGCTAGAGTGCTACTGTCTTAAGGGTCGTCGTCAGAGGCCGACCACATCAAGTACATGTGTCATTTGACTATTGATACTGCATGAGGAATCGAGAATAAAATAGGAGGAATTAAGAATAAGATAGAGCTGAGATGGAATTAGTGATCAAGTACACTAATTAAGTTTTTAAGTAATATGATAAAGTCAACTATTAATCTTAATATCATCTATTAGTTAATTTTTTAAATATTGGTCGTTTTAACACCCATATAGCACCTTCTGCTATTTCGGGCAATATCGTCGATATCGCCGCTACAAAGGTCAAAACCCGATTTAGGCTATTCATCTGCTTATAACATTGTGGCCACCACTGAAATCAATTATATCGATTGTATCGACTGATATATCGCTATTCTGAACATTGAAAAGAAGAAAGCACTACAGAGATATAGGAAAATCATGGATAGATAGATATAGAGGGGGAGATAAATGAAAAGGGGAGAAGCATGTAAGAGAAAAAGGGACGGGTGAAGGGGAGGGTAAAAGAACTATTAATCATCATCAGCTAGCCTTCATCTAAAAATTAAGGTCAGCTTCATGAACTCAATAGAAAGAATATCAAATCGTGATATCAGATATGTGTTTTTCATATATTGCAATCTAAAGCTTTCGCTTTCGTCAAACCAATAACTTTCAAATCCTTTTTATTGCTTTTATACATGTCTTCTTCGATTTACATCTCTTTCTCTTGATCTTAACATGTATATATTCGGTCTTTCAGATGTGCACATTAATATGCCTTGTGTGTATATGGTTAAACTATCTTAAGTGATATTCTCGCATCTTATCCTCTATATGGATCATACATACCTTTGTTCGGATATCACTGTTTCTTATTTTATCTTTTCTAATGTTTCTACACATTCATCTTAATATTCGTATCATTGCCACACTCATTCTCTGTGCATGTTTCTTAGTGATAGCCCAGCACTCTGTATCATAACAAAGTTGGTTTAATCATCGTCTTATAAAATTTATCATTTAACCGTAACAAGACATTCCAATTGTACAACACTTCTGCTATGGCTCTCCACTTCAACCATCATGCTTTAATTCTATCATCAATATCTTTTTTAATCTATGCATCTTTTTAGATAATCGACCCAAGATACTTAAAGTACTTGTCGATCTGTGTTCGTCGTCCAGCTTCGTTATGTTATAATGTTTGCCACAGTTTACTAAATTTAGACACCATATTTGTGATCTTGTTCTTGCTAAGCTTTAAACCTTGAGTATTCAATACTATTTTCAAAGGGAATTTCTACGCGCACATACCGTTTTACTCTGCCGATGACCGGATTATTTACATGTTTGTCATTAACTCCCACGCACAACCCACTTGTTTACAAGTTTGCCATTATTTTTCTTTTATCCTCGTCTGCCGGAGGAGAGAGCTGGATTGTCGGATGGGGGAAGCGGCGGGGCTGGGGAGGTCGTCGGAGGCGGCGGGGACGACGGGGGCGGCAGGGCTAGGAGGTCGTCGGAGGTGGTGGAGGCGGGGAAAGAGTGATATGGCACAATAATAATCAGCAAGAGCTTCTTCTCTTCTCTTTATACTCATGGTCGCTCCCCAAATCGGAGGAGGGAGAGACGGAGGAGGGGGCGGCTGGGCTGGGCTGGGGCGGGGACGGTGGAAGATAGAGGAGATCGGAGCAGAGGAGAAGATCGGAGGAGGGAGAGGCGGGCTGAGAAGTCGGAGGAAGGGACGGTAGGGCTGGGGAGGACGGCGGAGGGGCAGCCGTTGTTCAGCTGAGAATTGCTACCGTGCACAACCAGTACAGTTTTGGAATTTTGCTCCGGTTGTGCGCAGTGAACAATTTTCAGTGGCAAACTTGTAAATCTGCGGATGACGGTCGTGCACAGAGCAAAATGGTATGTGCGCGTAGCAATTCTCATTTTCAAAATTTTAACTTTGCATTTACATCACAATTGGTCTTATCTATCAAAATAATATCGTGTATGAATAACATACACCTAGTCATCTTTAAATATGCCTAATGAATTGATCCATCATTATAGTAAAGAGGATAAGACTCCAAGCCGAGCCTTGATGTAAATCAGTGGTGATCAAAAAATTATATCTTAATTGTCCATAAGCCTTCACATTAGTGACTGCTTTTTAATATTTTTTGATATAGAGCAATGCACTTTAAATGGTTTACTTTCTTCATTACGGCCCACCACAGAGGTTCTACATATGTAGAAATTCTATCAAAGTTTTTACAAGGTCAATAAAGATTATATTCTATCAAAGTTTTTACAAGGTCAATAAAGATTATATTCTATCAAAGTTTTTACAAGGTCAATAAAGATTGTATGCAACTATATATCCCTTGCTTTATCTATGTTTCTCCATAATTTACCTGTTGACATGGATTGCCTCTGTTGTCGAATGTTCATGCATAAATTATTTTATGATACGGTGACATCCTTTCTCAACTTAAACTCAATCATTATCTCTCACTGTTTCATAGTATGGCACATTAACTTGATTCCATGATAGTTAAGGTAACTTTGTATATTACCTTTATTTTTATACAAATATTCTAAAGTGCTACTCTTCTGTTCTTTTGGTATTCTATTTGATTCTTAAATTTTATTGAATTTCTTTACCAATCATAAACGGCTACATCTTCTATATATTTTCATATTTCAATATGAATCTCATCCATTCCATATGCTTTTATCGGTTTCATTCTATTTAAAGCATTTATCACCTTCCATACTCCGATTCTTTTGGTTCTTTTGAGGGAACTCATTATCTCCTTGTAAAAGAACTACTAATATTTAATGAAAATTTACACAAGCTATTATCTTAAGGGTGTTGAGTACTAATAAGCGTGGTGAGTGTTCGCATGTGAATATATCATGTGTTACATTAGGAAAAAAATGAGATCACCATCACTTGCTTAAAAGAGACGATGTTAAGCTCTATTATTCATTGCAATGTGAATATATCATTTCTATTGTTGGTCTTTACCGCAGAATTCATAGTGTACGTGAGTTATTAGCTCGCATTAATCACGTCTCTACCCTTTATACACATCGGTCATCGCTCCTAACGATTGATGGTCTGGTGAGCGTTCGGATCACAAAATTTTTTATTTTTTTTGTGGGGGGGGTGTGTGTGTGTGGTGGTTCACCGCCCATGACATACAAGAAGTCCACTAAACTTTATCATTTAAGGGCGAAGTCGTAACAAGATTTTCATAAATGAGACCAAGAAAGATCATTGTCAATTCCCGAATAGACGATCCCAGACCTGTCAAACCAACCGTGGGGTCAGAAGGGGCGACGCAGGCCGCCCACCCCGGCCTTCTCGGAGTCCCATAGCTACATCCACCATGCGTCGTTGTGGGGCGGGGCATTGAAGATTGTCCAGGCTGGGGGCGCCAAGGAACGATGCTTTTGGAAAACACCATGTGCCAAGCTGGCTAGGCAGGGGAGGCGAATGGAGGAATCCTGATATATCGTGAACTTTTATGACTCTCGGCAACATATATCTTGGATCTTGCATTCATGAAGAACCGAAGTTGTTGCCTAAGAGAATTAATTCTGCACATACCAAAATTCTTAGAAGACGTGTCTTGTATAGATGAAGCTACAAAAGCATTCCAAAAGAAATTAAAATTTTAAACACTTGTAAAAGGAGGCTTGTTTTTTTATTAATTCTAAAAATACTTTCAGATACAATAATTCTAAAAATACATTACCATCCTAGACTATACTATTTCTCAATGCAAATAACTTCAAATTTGTGCATGCAATCTTGAAACCAAATTAATGCATGACGAGATTGAGGGATTCTTCTAGCAGTAAATCTGCCCTGGTTAGAGAAAACTCTCAAGAATGGAACAGATGGAAAGCCTGGACCAAACGGAAAGCCTGGAACAAACAAGTTGAAGCTGATGTTGCTGCACAAAAAGATGCTGGTGAAACAAAGTGTGAGTTAATAACCAGTAGGCTGTTGGAAGCTGGCATGATGAGGTCCATTAGTCTGTCTTATATAACCAATATTGTCAATTGAATAACTGCATCAATGAACTTCGTTGGTGTCGACTTGACTTCGATTGGAGTTCGTGGAAGATTCTTCTTTAAAGCAATTTAAACAGGATCTGGATTCAAACTGTGTCTCGAGATCTTTCTCAGGCTCAGCCGTAGGCTCTAGTTTTGGCTTGAGATCAGGCTCTAGCTCCAAATATGGTGTGGTATCGATTATTGATTTTAGCTGGAGTGAGGCTTGGTAGTAGGAAGTAATAGCATCTCTGTGTAGAGTGACACGCATTCCATGGATGTCATAATATCTCCCGATGGCACAATAAGTTATTGGATGACAAAAGAATTGATATTTATGGTTGTCATAAACGTCCATGAATGAGTGCTTTTGTGAATTTTCCACCACCAGCTTTAGCTTTCCTTGCTAGCCTACTTTACAATACTACAACACTCATCCATGGGTAAGTGCTGCAGTGATACTTTGAGAGTCAATCATCAGCTTCCCTAGAGAGAAATGTGAAGAAAAAGACTTGGCATCTATACCTAGCTCTACAAAAAAATTTGGATAAAACAAAACTATAAAGCCTTCTAAAAGAAAACTTGCATTTCATAGATAAGCTTACAAAGAACACTTTCAAATAGAATAACTTAAAAAAGAAATCTAAATCCTACTCAAATAATAATTCATTTTATTCTTTTATGCGAATAATTTAAAATTGTGTTGCAACCTTGAATTTGAAAGAGTACACATGCTAACAACGGATTGTTCCCCATTAGTAGCTTCGTAACTAGAATTTGTCTTGGAAAGTGTCTTGTAAGTTCTTAGTCTAATGCCGACCCTGCCAGAGTCTATCCCTCCTTGTTTTGAATCTTGAAATGTGGAGATATGGTTTATAACTTCATATGATCGTGGAATTGGTTTATCCTTATAATGTACACGTATAAACTTACTAGAAATAACCCGTGCACATAGTGCACAACGGCAAAAAAACTCACACGGAAAGGATGCGGTGCACGCATGAAGCCGAGGAGCGAGAAGTGGGTGTGGGTGTGGGTGGGCATCGTCGGGGAGCAAAAGGGAAAAATCAGTGGCTAAACTGAAAAAAACCTGGGGGGACAAAGTGCAACAATCTCAATGTCAAACCCATAAATATGTGGAAGGGGAGGGGCATTTGGCGTTGATGAAGAAGCAATGGCAGCTTGCAAATAAGGAAAATTGGGGGGCATTTAACCCACCTCCCCAAAGCCACACCCCAAAGCAAGCCCAAAATACCACACACACACCCCCCAAGTGGCCTCCATCATGATGAGGTGGCAAAGCCTAGGCCAATCCTTTGTCCTATTGGGTTTGTTCTAGTTGGACAAATGCCCTCTTTCGAATAATAGACTAGTCATAACCCGTGCCAATAGGGCACGGTTTATTTAAAATTTCCCCACCAAAAAGTGAATTCAAAGTTAAATATTTCCCACCATTTAGCTTTTCCCCCAACACAAAAATCAAACTTCATTTAAATTTTTTCCCCAAGGTTTAATTTTTCACCCCAATATGTTCACCCCAAATTTCAAATTCAACATTTAAATTTTCCCCCCAAAAAAAGTGAATGTAAAGTTAAATATTTCCTTGCCTTTAGCTTTCCCCCCGATACAAAAATCAAACTTCATTTAAATTTTCCCCCCAAATTTCAAATTTAGATCATTTTTTCTATTATCATTGCCCTAATCAGCATCCTAGTCACACATGTTTGTCATAGTCATACTTTGGTGTCCACGTATGACAAAATTCAAAAAAGGTCATCAAATGTATAATAGATATTTGAATGTAACTTTCTTCTATTTAGATCCAAACTGGCCTCATAAATTTCAACCAGATTCTACTCTCCCTGAACTTCTTTGAGGTGGCCTTTAGTAGGTTTTGTTTATGGATCATGTTTTATTAGGATGTATAGAGTTACATAACAAGCGCGAAGACCGTTCCAGTCACTTTCTTCGGGGTGCTCATTTAAGAACATAAGGAAAATAAAACTCTGCAACTCCCCCCCCCCCCCCCCCAACCCCATCCCCAAAAAAAAAACCCCAAAAAAATTTAAATATAAATAAATAATAAATAATGATGCCGGTGGAGACAATGATGGTGACAAAGCAAGCAAACAAATAAATAAAAATAATGTAAATAAATACATAATCCTATATCTGGACAGAAAAATGGAGCATTGCATTTGTATATTTATGACTTATAAATGTGGATAGCATGCTATGATGCATATGACCTAGGTATCCTGCTATTCACAAAACATAAGTACTAATGGACCCCTAAGTAGGGTGCCTACATTTTGCTTTTCCTTTACGCTGGTAGAACTCCTCCTCCCCCTACAACTAGTACTGATTGTGGTGACTCAGTGGGGAGGCATGTAAGAGAAATGATGAACCATTTGAGTTCTGAACTAGTATTTGCATAGTGTGATGGGGAGAAGTGAAGAACTTGAAGAACTGATTCCTTTCCAAATTATGTGCTTCTTGGTTACAAGCATCTTTCAATAACATTTTCAGCATGCAATTTAGCTTTCTGACCCATGAATGCCTTGCAGGCAGACAGTGCCCTTCAAGCTCTAAACTGCAGCGGCATGCTCCTACGATCCCTTCCGATAAGGTATCCTTCTCTCCTCGGTCGTTGATTAAGCGAATGCAGATGTTATTTCCCATCTCATGACACGTTGGCCTTCTGTGGTACCAGGGTAAGCCCTTCAAAAACTCCGGTGAGGCCCCGTGCTCCACGTGCAGCGCTGCAATAACTCGGGTTCGGTTTCATTCCGACGCAACTGCCAAATTTTAACTAGAGTAGCCTTCGTTCAGTCGGAAGCAACTGGCGAACTCCTGCTTCCTGTCGGTACTTGTTCTTTCTTCTTTTAGCAGAAAAGGATTTTTCTGCACCCAACATGATCCATTGAACTGAACCACACCTTCTGCTTTGCAACCATATTTATCTCTGTATGGTTGTTGCTTTTGGATTCGAGTCGTTGAAATGCAATCAAACCAGGCATTCAGTTTCATGTTGCTACTCATCTTTGTTGCAAATGGGACATTTTGAGTTTACCCGAATGCCTTGAGCTAATGATTCTGTTCGTGCTTGCTGAACTCCTCCAGCAAAGTGATTTTAAAATTATGATATCAGCTTTTTTTTCCTCGCAATTTTTACTATCGTCGATGATGGGTTTGTGTCCTCTCAAAATAGCCTTATGTGATCAAAGTGTTTTTAGGGAGAATGTTTCAGTTATCATGTCGTGATGATCGTGCGATTTACATCCTTCCAGCTAAATGAGACTATTATGTAATCCCCATAGATATTACTCAAGAAATAAGGGCAGAAAAAGATGAAAAGGGGTTTTTTTGCCTAGGGATCTCACAGTTTAGGTTTAATTGACATATTTGAGAATAATGGGTATCCGATGACAATGGTGTTGTGCGTCGAGCGGAAGCAATCAGATCGTCGAAGTATCTAGCATGAAGAACAAATAGAGAGTATACAAAAGATTTAGGTCGCCTTAACGACTTAAGGAACACTTCTCTAATTTCAATTAGGAGATACAAAAATACAATCAACTACTCCTAAGAGATCCTCACAAATGGCTCTCTTGACGATAACTATCAATGATCCTATGGAACTTCCAATATGATCTTATACAATTTTTCACAATGCTTCAATAGAAGCTCAATTGGAATTCACAATTTTTCGATGCTAATAACCATACATTCGGTATCCTTTTATAGGACTCAAAGGGGAGGGGGTTGGTGCACCAATCCACCACCAACCCCCCTTGGGTGGGTGCATCAACCCAAGGGCAGCCCACATGTGGCTAATTGAGCCAACAACCACAAATCTCCACCTTGGTGAGATATTAGGTCTATGTCACACAATCGACCATCAACGCTCCTCCTCGGTGAGAATCATCTCGTTTTCCCGCATCTTGCCTCGAAAGGCTCATATGGCTATGCGGAGCCTCATTACCTTAGAAGGGGCCACCAAAGTCATCTCATATCGTCAACATACAAGTTCGATCCATACTCGACAGTGACTCCAATATCGACCTTCATAAGCTCGTCCATCGAACAATCACTAGTGTCAAGTAGCTCCACCCGATCATTGACTTCATCAGTGTCGTTGATTTCATTTCATCACACCAATCTTTCCTTTGCCCACTTAGGTCGTCATTGTGCTCCACCTCACTGAATAAGGTCGGAGACTCATCACACCTGACAAAGAAAACAAACGAGACCCTTCTTGCAAGTTGGCATCTCTCATACCTTGGTCTCCAGACTTTGATAGAATATCCGCTGTGCAAGTTGTGGGGGTAAGGTATCTCCACCATACTGACTTGAACCATCACCTCTATTAGCACCACCGCACCGAAGATCATCCAATGACGTCGTCTTTGGTGCGTGCGAGCTTGAGTCGATAGCTCAGTTGGAACTCTCGTCGTCTTCATCATCACCGTACCATCCAAGTAATAGAGGTTGCCTTCACGCTTTCCCTTCATCAGGATCATTGCTCCTCGTGTCACCTTCAAAGCGCCGTCCTCTATAGTCATTTTACAACATTGTGCTTCTAATGAACCAAGTGATATCAAGTTGTACTTTAGGTCAGGCACATAATGAACATCGCCTATGTCTCGTGTGACACCATCACTCATCTTTATGCGGACCGTGCCAATGCTCACCGTCGTGCATACTTCATCGTCTCCAAGAAGGACTTTACTCTTACTACCTTCATGAAAAGTAGTAAAGTACTCTCTGTGGGGTGTCATATGGAATGAGCAACCCGAGTCGAGCACACATTCCCCCTTCATCACCCCCTCCGTCGCACCAACTAGGACCCACTCATCCACCTTCTCGCTTTTGACGATGTTGGCGTTAGCATCCTTCTTCTTATTGGCCTTTGAGCACTCCCTCGCCCAATGTCCTCTTTCCTTGCAAAATGCACATTGATCCCTCTCGATGTCTGTGCGCGGAGCTCTACTATTGTCCCTCGTCACGGATATATGGTTTCCTTTGCGGCATCCACCTCTTTCATTGCTCCGACCTCTAACCACGGTAAGCGCTTCGGACCCTTGCCCCATCATCTTCTCATCATCCTTCTTTCTAAATTCATTGCTAATAAGAGCGTTAGAAACTTCATTGAAGGTGATAGATTCTTTACCATAGGTTAAGATCGAAACGATGTGCTCATAGTCTTTGTTCAGCGAGTTGAGGAGAATCATCGTTTTGTCCTCATCTTCCATCTTGACATCGATGTTCCTCAAATCTGTGAGGAGTTTGTTGTAGTAATCGAGGTGTTCTTCAACTGAAACTCCTTCCTCCAACTTGAGGCAAAAAAAACTTCTTATTTAGGTGTAGGCGATTCTGAATGTTCTTCTTCATGTACTTCTCACCAAGCGCATCCCATAATGCTTTCGCGTTCGTCTCCTATATGAAAGGGTACTTCTTCTCCTTTGTCAAGTAGAGCCGGATCGTGCCGTAAGTGGTCCGGTTCATCATTTTCCACTTCGCATCCGACGTCGTAGTCGGCCTCTCATCTAGTACTTGATCTTGACCAAGTTGGTTCAAGATGTCATGTACTTCGCATCTCCACATGCCGAAGTTGATACGCCCATCAACTTCTCAATTTCGAACTTTGTACTGGATACAATAGTTCGCATTGTTAAAGATTGTGCCATTGAAGTAGAAGTGTCGTCGCCATCTTTGTCCATCTTCTTCGTCTAGATCTTCGTCGCCAAAGCTCTGATACCAATTATTGTGCACCGAGCGGAAGCAATCAGATCGCCGAAGTATCTAGCACGAAGAACAAAAAGAGAGCATACAAAAGATTTAGGTCGCCTTAACGACCAAGGGAACCCTTCTCTAATTTCAATTAGGAGATACAAAAAAGACACTCAACTACTTCTAAGAGATCCTCACAAATGGCTCTCTCAAATATGGCTCTCAATGATCTTATGGAACTTCCAATATGACTTCATACAATTTTTCCCAATGCTTCAATAGAAGCTCAACTGGATTCACAATTTTCCGATGCTAATAACCATTCATTTGGTATCCTTTTATAGGACTCAAAGGGGAGGGGGTTGGTGCACCAACCCACCACCAACCCTCCTTAGGTTGGTGCATCAACCCAAGGGCAGCCCACATGGGGCTAATTGAACCAACAACCACAAATCTCCACTTTGGCAAGATATTAGGTCTATGTCACACAATCGACCGTCAACGCTCCTCCTTGGTGAGAATCATCTCGTATTCCGGCATCTTGCCTCGAAAGGCTCATATGGCTCTGCGGAGCCTCATTGCCCTAGAAGGGGCCACCAAAGTCATCTCATATCGTCAACATACAAGTTCGATCCATACTCGACAGTGACTCCAATATCGACCTTCATAAGCTTGTCCGTCGAACAATCACTAGTGTCAAGTAGCTCCGCCCGATCATTGGCTTCATCAGTCGTCGCTAATTTCATTTCATCACACCAATCTTTTCTTTGTCCGCTTAGGTCGTCATTGTACTCCACCTCACTGAATAAGGTCGGAGACTCATCATACCTGACAAAGAAAGCAAACGAGACCCTTCTTGCAGGTTGGCATCTCTCATACCTTGGTCTCCAGACTTTGATAGAATCCATCTGTTGTGCAAGTTGTGGGGATAAGGTATCTCCACCATACTAACTTGAACCATCACCTCTATTAGCACCACCGCTCCGAAGATCATCCAATGACGTCGTCTTTGGTGCGTGCGAGCTTGAGTCGGTAGCTCGCTCAGCTGGAACTCTCGTCGTCTTCATCATCACCATACCATCCAAGTAATAGAGGTTGCCTTTACGCTTTCCCTTCATCAGGATCATTGCTACTCGTGTCACCTTCAAAACGCCGTCCTCTATAGTCACTTTGCACCATTGTGCTTCTAATGAACTAAGTGATATCAAGTTGTACTTTAGGTCAGGCACATAATGAACATCGCCTATGTTCCGTGTGACACCATCACTCATCTTTATGCGGACCGTGCCAAATGACCAAAATGCCCCTACACTCTTCACGAAATTACACGAATGCCACTAGCCATATACACGCCATATCACCTCTTATCAACTCCTCAAACTCCCTTCACTCGTGTATAGAGAAATACCGTGTCAATCGCCGTATAGGGCTAAACAAGACATGACAGTTGGTGCACCAACCTACCACCAACCTCTTGGGTTGGTGCATCAACCCAAGGGCAGCCAACATTGGGCTATTTGAGCCAACAACCACGAATGGAGGCTTAGCCTCATATACCAAGACACAAAAAAGTGGAAAGTACAACAAGTACAAGCCATATACCAAGAAACAAAAAAGTGGGAAGTACAACAAGTACAAGCCCATGTGGGGCTTGTCCTTTCCCACTTTTGTGTCTTGGTATACGATGTTATGCCTCTATTGTCATATGATACACATTATTCTCTTGATACTAAAAAAGATTGATATTAATCACTCAGTTCCATTAAATTACACTAAAATAATCAGCATAAATCTTTTTCGTCCCACGACTAAACTCAACCATAATTAGGGGTCACCCATGATGTAAAATAATCAAATTGCATTTAGTTTAGCTGTAATTTTCAACTATTACAACATGTAGTAGTTGTTTCGAGGTGTTTTCTTACCACTGAAGTTGTTGGAAAGTAGTTGGATGTAGTTGCCGACGTAGGATGTCGTAGATTGTTGATTAGACACTCGACGAGCTAAACAAGGTTTGGAAGAGCTGAGCCGAGCTATGTGAGTTGGGTCTGAGCTATCTTTGGGATGCATGCAGTACGGTGAGCTCGTCGAGGGTCTAATCTGGGGTCCGAACAAATCCACTCTAATGCCTAAGTCAGTATATGACGAAAGGAGAGTCGATGGAACTATGTCCGACCTATTGCGAGGTCGTCCGCTAGTCCTCGGGCCAAGCAATGAGGGAAGTGTAAAGTTTAGCAGAGCAGATAATAAGTGTAAGAATAACTGACTTGGGTGTATGTCAGAGAGCAAGGAGTCGAACATTTATTTCGTTAATTTCGAGACCATATATAGGTGATAGCCCTTTGAAGTGCCATTGTTCATGTAATGGTAGAGTATTGAAAACGCTTCATTGCGCTGGCTCGAGTTGTCGACATTAACGATGGGGCATAATTCATCAAGCATTGAATGCACATGTTGATGAGGAAACGCAACGGTCGATTTGGCTGACACTTTCAACTGGAGGAATGATGGGCCGCGTGTGAGGGTTCCTGGGCTGTTGGGCCAACGCAGTGGGGTTTCACTGGGCTTATCATTAAGAGAGGTAATCGAGAGATCTTTGGACCAGCCCAGTGTTATATCAATAACAATGAAATTCAAACTTTTTTTTGGAGCTAATGGGTTCTAATTTGGGGTTGAGAGGGAAAAAAGGGACGTGTTACTGATTTTAAAACCAAAAGATGCTTAGCCATTGAGATATATCAGTTAAATGGACATAAATACAAGCAAACACTATTTTCCATCAAAATTAAAGAAATATTGTTTGAATGTCAAACAATCATTAATAACATGAAACTAAAGTATTTTAAAGGATTGATATTCAAAATAAGCATATACGAGGGACAAATGTAAAGAACTTAGCAACAAATAAGCTAAAATAACCAAAAACATGGAGAATAATGTAAAACATATAACATATGTGGCATGTCACCTTCTAGAACTCTAGCATCCCATATTTTTTCGAAGGATCGAAATCGTTAATTTTTTACTGGCATTTTTTATCACAAAGCACCAAATCTCATATGAACCCAAAGAGCTTTACACGTTCATTCACCTGTCGCGAAAAGATCTATTCATTCAAAATTGTTAAATTTGAAACTATCGGATAAATAAAACAAAACCATCGGATACTGTCAATATTTAAGGATAAACCTTTTTTTGGAGGTACATGAGCCTTGGCAATAAGTTACATGTTTTCATTATTTTCAGGCAAAAAAAACAATGTGGGGGTTATGAAAGCACTTTTCATTCCACCGAAGAATCAAGAAGCAAAAGCTGACCAGTTGCTTTTTCATGAACCATGGAAGGGCAAGTGAACGCACCGGTAGTGACGATATCCCTAGGAATGGAAATATTGCGGGGCGGGGCGGGTATTTAACTACCTAAGCTTGTCCCGACTCATCTACAGGCCGGGCCGGGGCGGGTCGCGGGCCGGGACGGGTTCTTTCTTACCAAAACCGGGTCTGGCCGGGTCATTAATGCCATCCATATGAATCCCAAATAAAATTTTTATTTGTGAATTGTGAGAATTTTGATTTATTTGGTAATTTGGAATTGGGAATTGGCCCAATTAGGAGAACTGTGGAATATAGTATGAGTTATGAGTTATTCGCTGACTGCATGATCCTCATCAAAATAATAAGGTTTTTTAGAACCTCTATAGTTTACCGGGTCGGGTCGGGGCGCATACATAGCCCAAGCTTGCCCCGACCCGGTTGCGGGCCGGGTCGGGCCAGGTCAAAACCGGGTCGGGTCAGGTCGGACCGGGCGGGTCAGGCCATTACTGCCATCCCTAGATATCCCCTCATGGGAAAAGCGATTCCCACTAATCTTTATCCCCATACGAAAAGTTTAGAGGGAATCGAATCCAAAGAGTTTTAGACGTTTATTCACCCGGCGCTTAAGTATTACAAAACAAACGAATCAAGCATAATATTTTTGTTTTCCTCACCGTACGAAAAGAATAATATTGAATCAGCTGGATGCCTCGATGGATACTCGGGTTCGATTCCCACTAATCTTATGATTCGTATCCCCTTTTAATTTTCTTTATTTTCCTGCTTTAGAGCTCTGATGAATACATTGGCTTTTCCATGTTCGATGTTAAGCGATCAGTGGCGGGTGTACACATGTTCCACGACCATGTACAGAAAAAAGAACAGCATAATATTGCCTTTGAATTATTGTAGGGACCGAGGGAGAGCAACAATAGCGAAAAGGGCGAAAATATCACGTACTCACAATTCTCACCATTTATTTAGATTTAAAGAACATGATTGTTTGCCAACGAGCCTTTGCTCAGTTGGCATCCTCGCCCCCCTCCATCGTGGATGTTGAGTGATCGAGGCCCATCGCACGTTTAACTGCTTTCCGATCTATTTAAAAAAAGAAACACGACCTTTTTCGCTGTGCGCACGACCGGATTATTTACAAGTTTGCCATTATTCGCGCGCACAACCTACTTATTTACAAGTTTGCCCTTATTCATCTTTTACATTCATCTGATGGAGGTGGTGGCTGGGTTGTCGAAGAAGGTGGCGTGGCTTGGGAGGTCGGAGGAGAAAGAGTGAGGCTGTGTTGTCGGAGGAGGTGGCGTCGAAGGGGCTGGAAAGGTCGGAGGAGGTGGCGTCGAAGGGGCTGGAAAGGTCGGAGGAGAGGGGGAGGGCGGAAGAAGAGGGAAAGGAGGGCGGAAGAGGTCGGAGGAGGGGAGATGTGTGGCTGTGTTGTCAAAGGAGGGCACATCGTTGTTCGATAGTTAGCACATCCATTGTCATTTTCAGAAATATGCCGCAGTTGTCGGCGAAAATCAATTTTCAGTGGCAAACTTGTAAATAAGCTGGTGGCGATCGTGCGCAGAGCAAACATGGTCGTCCGCGTAGCAACTCCCCGGGTTTATTCCATCCAAAAAAGCCCGACCGCCATCGTTTCGTTCCTTTTTTGGGTCCATTTTCTTCGTCTCTCTCGTTCTTCTTAGATTCGCTACGTAAAAGGAAAAATTAAACCGCTGGGCTCGGCGATAGATCGTCGGTCACTCGAATGGCGAACAGCAATCTACCGCGGAGAATCATCAAGGTTTGTCTCTTGATCCGATCTTGATTTTTTTTTTATTGCGATCGCGCTTGTTTCTAGGGTTTTGATTTTGGCTTCTTGATCCATTTTTGTTGTTGAGCAGGAAACGCAGCGTCTTCTCAGCGAGCCAGGTATTTTTTCAAGGCCGATCATTTCGTTCAAGTCTGTGTTTGGAATTGTTCTGATGCGGATGAAGATGGGAGCCTTTATCTGTTATTATTATCTATTCTTCTTTCTTTAGGGTTTAAGCTTTTGATATTAGGGGTTCTATGGTTTTTGATTATGTGATGCTGTTGTTTGTTGTAGCTCCGGGCATTAGTGCGTCTCCGTCTGAGGAGAATATGCGCTACTTCAATGTCATGATCCTTGGCCCGACGCAGTCTCCTTACGAAGGTACCGGTAGTTTCTTCCTTGGTGTGTTATATTAAATGCGAATCCTTTTCCCATTTTTTGTTGGGTAATTGTTTTTTATAATAAAATTTGGGCAGATTTATCTCAATTTATTTTTATCCATTTTAGAGTTTGGTTAATTGTTCTTAACAAGCTATGTATATGGATTATCGCCCTCTATGGGTTTTGTGTTAACCTGAAAATGACAGCACCATCATCATCATTTATTATAGTTTCCATAAATTTTTATGGCAGTGATAACAAGACAGGGTTTCCATGGGTAGTAAATATACCTTCAAAGAGTTCCCTGAAAAAGAAAGAGTTTATAAGAAGGGGGATTGGATAAATTTGTTATAGAATCTACATGTTTAACAATAATGCAGATGTCTTTTCATGCAGCTTAAGATATCAACTTCTTGTTAGTTGGATATTGATACACTTTTAGTGGTGTTTACAATCTGCTCATGTATGCAATCATATTACTGGATGCATACCCTTGCCAGTACTTTATGAAATATACTCGACCAGTGATGATACCATTATTATAATTTGAATGTTAATTTTTGATGTTAATAGTAATTGGGGGTGCATGCACAACTCAAATAGTAATTGGGGGTGCATGCACAACTCACTGCATATCGAAAGAATTAGCTTTATTGGGTTGGATGAGTCATAATATGCACTTTTGATGTTACAGTTTGCAATTAGTTCTGAGTAATTCATATTTGTCTGTCGATTGAATTGTGTTGTCATCACCAAAGATCCATACGATTAATTTTCATCATGTCGTGTGACTGTCGAGATAACTATGTTGAGCTAAAATTGAAATTCAACTTCAAAAAAGAAGCGACAATAACACATCCAACATAGGGGCGACAAAGGGGTGTGGGTCGGGTCGGGCCACGTAAGGGTATACCTGAACTTGATCTGGATTCAATTTGGGTAATGAATTTTATACCCACGCCCGATCCCATGGGCTGTCTGGCTACCCGAGCCTTAAGGCGGCCATCGGCTCGGTCCGGTCGGGCTTTGACCGGGTCACGGACCGGGCCGGGCCGTTTGACCAGATGGCCCGGGCCAGGTCGGGAGGGGGTTAGAGCGAGGAAGCCTGGCCTGTGGACCGGACCGAACCGGGCCTTGCCTGGATTTTTAAATAAATATTTAAAGAAATTTAAAAAATCTTTAAAAATCTTTAAAATTCATATATAATATTTATACATGGTATAAATTTTTTTAAGATATATAATTTTATAAAAACAAAGTATTCAAGGCGGAACAAATTAAGGAGGAAATTAAAGTAAAAGAAATTAAGGTGGAACAAATTAATGAGCCTATTTGTGTAACTATTATACGTGAAACAAATAAATTAGGAAAAATACAAGAAAAGGGGTCTGGGCCCGTTTTCGACCGGACCACGGGACGGGCCGGCCTGTGGACGGGCCGGACCGAACTGGCGGGCCGAAAATCTGCTGGAAGCCGGCCTTGGCCTCGGGCTTCGCTCGCGCCCCGGTCAAACCCCACCAGGCCCGGGCCGTTGACCGGGCCAAGCAGGCCGGGCCGCGGGCTTTCAGACCGTTTGCCACCTTGACCCGAGCCCTACTCAGATTCGATATTTTTTTTCATTTAAAAAATAAGTTTGAAATAAATAACATTGAACAAAGCTTGAACCTGTAACCATACCTATGCATGTACAAAACGCCAACAAGTTGAGATATAGAATTTATGGTTGATATGATATCTTTAATTTATTTACTTCTTTTAAGCCTAATGCTTTGAAATTAAATAACCAAAGTTTCTTCTTCGAAGAAATTAAGGTTGAAATAAACAGCCTACACCAAGAATTGGACCCGTGATCGAACTTACGTGTGCACACAACACCAAACAAGTGAGCTAGAGAGCTTGTTGTCGATTTAATAGCTTTAAAATTTTCACTTCCTTAAAACATTTTGATTAGAAATTAAAAAATAACTTACAATGAAGGGATTTGAACCACTGACCTTCATGAAGAATGCATCCTACTTCAAGACTGTTACCAAAATCCCAATATCAATGTGGATCATTTGTATTATATGAGAGAGAGAGAGATTTTATATACTTATAAATCAAAGTAGGTAGAATTCTAGTCAATCAGGGTTGACGGGTTAAACCCGTACTTGATCTGGTTTTTATCTGGATTGGTCAAGTCAACCCGAATGTAACCCAACCTGGTTAGGCATCTACCCATACCCGGTTAAGGAGGTCAGATTTGGGTTGGATCGGGTCATGTTCATTTTTCCATTATAGTTAACACAAAAGGAGTTTGTGCTTGATAAGCACATCGAAGAAGAGGTATCTTGTGTATCACAGATCCAACATAGCCGTATGTAGTCACAGTAACGTCCAATTCCTTAACAGATTGATAGTAACGTCCAATTCCTTAACAGATTGATAGTTCGATCGGGATGCATACTTGATTAATCGGGCAAGCCAAAAAACATGTCCACTTCAAGCAGCTTCTAGCGCTTTTAGAAGTTTACGTATATTGAAACATGTGTTGTTTGTCAGATATGCATATGATCTTTCTTTTGCACATGTACATCTGGTCTTGGTTAACATCTTCTTAATCTTGTCCAATTGGACAGAATCAATCATGGTCTATTGGTAACGAGTCAGTATCTTTGTTACCCACAACTTTTAGAACATTATTGCATGCCATCAAGAATACATATGTGAATAATCATTTCTTCATCATGTCTT
Organism: Scilla litardierei; assembly: GCA_030789695.1. Taxonomy (NCBI): domain Eukaryota; kingdom Viridiplantae; phylum Streptophyta; class Magnoliopsida; order Asparagales; family Asparagaceae; genus Scilla; species Scilla litardierei. The sequence continues at coordinate 11,222,053 of CM061134.1, read as the reverse complement.
ATACTGTAGCAAAGCAGTGATTAATTCGCTACTCATTCAGTGATCACTAAGGGCAGGCGGTATGAACACATGATATGATACAGCTCTAAAATGAGTTAAATATGCGAAATTTGATATTAAGGCCTCAAATTTATTTTATTTTAATTGAGTTGAATATAATTTGAGAAAATTGATGTAAACTTTTCTTTGTCAAATTAAAATGTTTTGCATTGGAGTATGATGATGCGGATTAGGGTTTGTATGGTGGAATTTGGAGGAATATATTGATAGAAATTGGGAAAAATAAGATAAATAGCCAATTTTGGGAGAGTTGGCCACTCTCCTAGCTTTTGTTAAGGGAAAAGCCTAAAGCTCTCTTCTAGATCTCACTGGAGAATTCTAGGAAAACGTCAAATGACGGCTACAATATTCCATCCCTAACCCTAGTTCACACCCTCACTTATATAATGTTTAGGCGTGGTGTGTACAGCAAAACTAGCAAAACTTATTGTGCATAAAGAAACTTCTCCCAAACATTCGGTGCGCATAGAAAATTACTCCTTCGGCCTCCAACGCCTCCTCTCATACGTGATGACCGTATCACTACCCCCCAGGAGTTTCACCTTGTCCTCAAGGTGGAAGTCAGGAAACTGCTGAAATATCTGATCATAAGGCTCCCACGCCGCCTCGCACTCTGGTAGTCCCGTCCAACTGATCAATACCTGCTTCGCACCGGAAGTTTCCGATCGTACGCCTGTGACCTCCTCGGGCTCTAATAAGACCTCCATGTCGTCTGTAAGGGTCGGTGGTAGTGTAGCTGACGCCGCATGTTCACCAATCGCCCGACGTAACTGTGAGACGTGGAAAACCGGATGGATGGGAGTAGATGGGGGTAACCTCAGTTCGTAGGCCACCTTGCCGATCCTGGCCTCAATCTCATAAGGCCCATAATACCTCGTTGCTAGCTTCTCGTTGCGTCGCTGAGCCATCGAACGATGTCTGTATGGTCGGAGCTTCAGATACACCCGCTCTCCTACTGCAAACTCCACATCCCTGCGATGTGCATCTGCCTTTCCCTTCATGATCTGTTGGGCTCGTGACAAATGACGCTTCAACTCTTCCAGGACCCGATCACGCTCCTCCAACTGCTGCTATAGTCATGACACCGTGGTAGCTCCTCTGCTGTAGTGGACTAAGTGGGGTGGGTCCCGGCCATAAACAATCTGAAATGGTGTCATCTTCGCTGCCGAGTGGTACGATGTGTTGTACCAGTACTGCCACATCAGCCATCCGACCCACTTCTTTGGCGTCTCTGAAGCAAAACAGCAGAGGCACGTCTCCACACTTCGATTTACCACCTCGGTCTGTCCGTCCGTCTGCGGGTGGTAAGCGGTATTCTGTTTTGTACCATGCATCCGGAACATCTCCCTTCAGAAAGTGCTCAAAAACACCTTATCCCTGTCCGATACGATGGAACGAGAATAGCCATGTAGCCGCACTACCTCCCTCAAGAAGGCGGCTGCCAATGACGCTGCTGTAAATGGATGGCGAAGTGGAATGAAGTGGCTGTACTTCCTGAGGCGGTCAACCACAACAAATATAGTAGCGTAGCCCTCTAATCGTGGTAACCCCTCCATAAAATCCATCGAAATGTCTTCTCACACCTTCTCCAGTAAATTCAAGTGCTGTAAAAGGCCTGCCGGTGACATCGCCTGATACTTGTGACGCTGGTACACGTCACACTCTGAAACTAACTGCGCGACATCCTTCCTCATGCCCGGCCAATAGAGCTCTCTAGCCATCCGCGGATACGTCTGATATCCCCTTGAGTGTCCGATCACAGCACTGCTATGGAACTCCTGGAAAAGAATGGGAATGTGTACAGACGTACGTGGAATCACCAACCTCCCTCTTACAGAAGTATCCTCCTATCCAATGAGTAACCTGTGAAGTCTCCTAATCCCCGAGTAAGGGCCTCTCTAATCTGTCGCAGCCCCTCGTCTGCCTCGATCTTCGCTAGCAATAGCTAGCTCCCCAACATCACCGTAATAGATATGGCCACCACCTGCACGCCGTCGTCTCGACGTGAAAGCGCATCCGCCGCCTTGTTGTCCGTGCCGGGCTTGTAGTGAATCTCGAACTTGTATCCGCTCAGCTTGGACAACCACCTCTGGTGCTCCTCGGCCACCATGCGCTGCTCCAGGAGGTACTTCAGACTCCTCTGGTCCGTCCGTATTACGAACTCCCTCCCCAAAAGGTACGGCCGCCACTTCTGTATTGACAGCACTATGGCCATCAACTCTCTCACATAGACGGACTTCAGTTTGGCCTTGGCTGATAAGACCTGACTGTAGCAGGCGATCGGCCCCTGCTCTTGCATCAGCATGGCCCCCAAACCAAAACCCGACGCATAAGACTCCACCAAGAACTGCTTCTCGAAATTCGGGAGTGCTAATACTGGCACTGTCGTCATAGCCTACTTGAGGGCCTGGAATGCCCTCGTAGCCTCCTCTCCCTAGCAGAAACTGTTCTTCAGCTGTTCGGTAAGTGGCCACGTCAAGGTGCCATACCCCTTCACGAACCTCCAGTAATAGCCTGTGAGCCCCAGGAATCCCCATAGAGCTCGTAACGTCTTCGGATGCGGCTAATCCAACATAGCGGCAATCTTCGACCGATCGGCCGCCACTCCCTCTGCCGAAACGATGTGCCATATGTACTCCACCTGCGCCTGTCCGAACATGCACTTCTTTCGGTTAGCCTGTAACTGGTGGTCCGCTAACTCTTGCAGGACTATCTTCAAATGGCCCAAGTGATCCTGCAGTAAATCACGGTCTACTAAAATATCGTCAAAGAAGACCAAGACGAACATCCATAGATAAGGTCTGAAGACCTTATTCATCAATGACTGAAAGGTGGCGGGGGCGTTCGTCAGCCCAAAAGGCATGACGATGAACTCGTAGTGGCCTTCGTGAGTCCTGAAGGCCGTCTTCTACACATCCTCCGTCTTCATACGAATCTAGTGGTATACAGACTTCATGTCGATTTTAGAGAATACCACCGCACCGTGCAACTCATCCAACAGCTCGTCGATCACATGGATAAGAAACTTGTCGGTTATAGTTTTCTTATTTAAAGCTCGGTAATCGACGCAGAACCTCCAACTGCTGTCCTTTACCAGCAACACTGGACTAGAAAAGGGCTCGCACTAGGTCGTATGAACCCCGCTTGCAGTATCTTCTAAACCAGCTTCTCGATCTCATCTTTCTACACCTGCAGGTATCGGTACGGGCGCACACTAATGAGAGACACCCTCTCCTTAAGCACGATGGCGTGCTCATGATCCCTTGGCGGTGAAAGCCCACTAGGTGACTGAAACACCCCCTCAAATCCTTGCAACAGCTGCTCCACCTCCAGTGGCACCACCGTCGTGCCCTCTGTCCCCTCAGAAACCAACCCCTGTAGCTCGATTAGGAATCACCTTCCTCTGTCTGGAGTGTCTTCATCATAGTCTTGTAAAACACTGACGAACAATACACGTTTGGGTCACCCAGCAGCACTACCTTCCTCCCTTCTACCTGAAACTCCATCCGCAACAGCTTCCAGTTAAACTTCGTCTCCACAAGTGACTGCACCCACTGCATCCCCAGAATCAGGTCGACGTTGCCCAAGGTCAAGGGCAAGAAATCACATATGATCAGTACTCCCTGTATTGACACCGTCATATCCCGACGGATGCATCTACTCTGCTCCACATTGACGGTCTCCAACATGACCTCGAAGCCCTCTGTCTCGGTGAGCTGGATCCCCTGTTCCTCAATCATCCTAGGGGATACGAAGTTGTGGGTGGCCCCACTGTCTATCAGGATCACCACGTCCATGTCCCGAACTCTACCGGCCAGCTTCATAGTGTGGACCCGTGTAAGTCCCGCTATGGAGCTGAGTGAAACCTCCGCTGCCTCCAGGAGCAGGGGCTCGTTGGCCTCCTTGTGCTCCGCCACTCCCCCTCTGCTTGCTCCTCTATCTCCTCAGCGTACACCTCATATACCTGTAAGACCTGGTTGCGGCACCTGTGCCCCGGGTAAATCTCTCATCGCATTTGAAGCACAACCCATTCACCCTACGGTCCCGCATCTCGGCGTCTGTCATCCTTTTGTAAGGCCCCCTGGCCTTACATCTCCTGGCCTCCACTTGCTGGTGTACCTCCTGCCGCACCAGGCTGCCCCCGGAACAGTCTGTGGTCGTGGGAAACTCCCTCCAAACACCCCTTTAGCGCGGCGTTCCTTCGCCAATCTGTCCACGACTGTCTGTGCTAGCTCCATCTGCTCTGCAAGCCCCCGAGGTCTGAGGGTGCGGAGTTCAGCTTTAATGGTAGGCTTCAATCCATCCAAGAAAAAACCCTCCAAGGACTCTGCAGGCATTCCACACGCTCTACTAGTAAGTATCTCGTACTGCTTGATGTAATCGCGCACCGTCCCGACCTGCTTCAAAGCATGCAGTTGCTTGTAAGCTCCACCTCCCTGGGAATCTCGAAATGGGTGTAGCAATGCCTCCTTGAACCCGTCCCAGGTCCTCAAAGGCATCTGCTGCTCCTTCCATCGCCACCAATTCAAAGCATCTCCCTCCAAACAGAGTGCGACCACTCGCTACCTCTCCACCTTTGACAGCCTCGCTATCTCAGAATACCTTTCTGCCTTGTAGATCCACCCCGTGACATCACTACCCTCAAATAGCGGTATCTTGAGCTTCCGTATGCGGTCATCCGCACATGGATCCCCTCCGTCGAACCGATCCGGTTGCTGCTGACGATTGTGATCTCCAAATCTGGCTCCTCCATGACCCTACCGCCTATTGCCCCTCCAATTTCGCTCCTCATCATCCTCATACACATCATGATAGCGATTGGGCTCCTCGTACTTTGGGTCATGTCGCACAGCGCGCCGTCGCCTTGCCGGAACCGCATCATTGTCTTCGGAGTACTTCGAATCCCGCGCACCCCGCGCGCGCCCCTCTGGGTCACCGAAACCCCCTGCGGTATGCAGGGGGCTCCTCGGAGTCTGTGCGGCCCGCCAGTGGCCTGCGGAAGCCCTGGCGGGCCCGCCGACCATCGGTGACCCCCTGTCGGGTCGCCCGCCTTCTGCGGCCCCCAGGGGGGGTCGTCGGCCTTTTGCAGCCCCTGCGGGGTCACGCATCCTCGACGGCCCCCAGGTGGGGTCGCCGGCCTTCTGCGGCCCCCCTGCGGGGTCGCCCGTTGTCGGCAGCCCCTAGGCGGGCTGCCTGGTGGTTGGCCCCCTGGCGCCCCCATAGGGCTGCCGCGCGCGCCTTCCGCCTTCGCTGCATCGCTTGCTCATCCTCGGAGCTCTCTCCTATGGTTTCAGATGATCCTCCTGCCAATCGTCGCCCTCGGGGTCCAGATCTACTTCTCCCAAGATCACCCCCTCCTGATTGGCGATCATCGCCGCTTTTCTTCTCGCTGCACGGATCTCCTTCGCTCTCAGATCTCATTGGTGATTCAAATCTGAGGTTGCCCCTTCTTTTGAGTGTGAGATTTGAGGCGCAGCTAGGGTTTGTACCATAAAGTGCGCGAGCATCTCCTTCATCTGGTCCAAGCTGTCGTCGATCTTTGTTTCCATGCCATCGATCTTCGCTTTGATCTTCGACGTCTCCTTCCTTTCGACGACCTCCGCATCTAGCCTTTATTCCAAAGATTTTGCCGTAGATGATCTTGTTGATGCCATTGGATCAAAGCTCTGATACCAATTTGATGCGGGCTAGGGTTTGTATGGTGGAATTTGGGGGATTATATTGATAGAAATGTGGGAAAACAAGATAAATAGCCAATTTTGGGAGAGTTGACTCCTCTCTTAGCTTTTGCTAAGGGAAAAGTCTAAAGCTCTCTTCTAGATCTCACTGGAGAATTCTAGGAATACGTCAAATGACGGCTACAATATTCCAACACTAACCCTAGCCCCACGCCCTCACTTATATAATGTTTAGACGTGATGTATACAACAAAACTAGCAAAACTTATTGTGCATAAAGAAACTTCCCCCAAACAGTCGGTGCGCATAGAAAATTACTCCTTCGACCTCCTACGCATCCTCTCGTACGTGATGACCGTATCATATGAGAGTAATCTTGGTTGTTTGATTCGTTAGGTCTATAAAAAATTTCCATGTGTAAGGCGTAGTAGTCAGTGTTGTCAGATTTATAGGATTATAGGATGTGAGGTCTGAAATTTTATCAAAGCACTCCCAAAAATTTTAAATTACTAATTTTGTTCTTCACCAAATCTTCATCATAAATTTTGTTTTCCGTCCTGCATCACCCACCCCACCCACACCCCCACCCCAAAACAAAAGAAAGAAAGAAAAAGGATAGAGGAAGAGAGCAGATGATGGAAAATCGAGAGAGAGGACATGAATTGTTTGAGGTTGCCCTATGTCCTGCCTTTTGGTTGTTCCATGCATCACTTCTTTGAGGCATAATAACTAGCACAGATTAGGAGTTTGATGAAGCAATTTAGAAGTTTTAAGTTAAAGCAGGCTTATGAGTCTCGTGAATTAGAAGTAGTACATTAGAGGTTCTAAGTTAAAACATGTTTTTGTTACTAGTCTAGTGTTTGTTTAGATATGAACTGCTTCCCGTCAGCATCTTTGAACCCCTTTGACATTGTTTATTTTACTGACAAACTATGACACTTTAGTATGCAAGATTTTTTTTTGGATATAATGGCTTCTTCTGTCTAAAAATTGGGATCTACATATGTACTTAATTTGTTTAAATACTATAACCAGCAGTTAAATTTACCAAACCCACCAGAACTAAAACTTTTGGAGGGGGATCTCAACTTGAAACCAGGTTCTCATACGAGTGATACCATAATACCCTTTTGTGGCTATTAACACTTATGACACGTCAACTTGTTTAAAGTTTCTGAAGTGAATGTGCTTATTTAAACAGTACATGAAATATTCTCTGACATTCATTTAATCAAGTGAGCAATCTTGCTATTGTGATGTTTCTTTGAGACATGCTATAGCGTTGTGAGCTTTATTCTATCTTGCTTACCCAATACATAAAGATGACTTTTGACATAAATGTTTACCCATTATCCTTGGATGTTGCCATGCCCTTCACATATATTCAAGCAAGGAAAATGCATTGGGCAATTCTATGCATGTGTACTTTCTTTTTAAAAGTTTACTGAAATGGAATTTATAAAATTCTGAGCTTTGTTTAGTTGATGGCCCATATTTGTAGGATTTTAATACAGTCGATAATCTTAGAGCTTTTATAATCATATCCACTGAAAAGACCTATTTGTCTTTTTTCTGTCTGATTATTTAGGTGGTGTTTTCAAGCTTGAATTGTTTTTGCCTGAAGAATATCCGATGGCTGCCCCAAAGGTAACGTAGATGTCAACATACATTTTTATTCTCTATATAATATGTACCAGCTTTAGTATGTGCTTGTTTGTTTTAGCGGAAATTATGCGCAGACTAACTTAGGGGAAAAACAATTTTTGCGCTGAACTTTCATTTTATTTTTGTATTTCTATTGATTGGAGGGCGGTTCTTCAACTTGGATTGGAGGATTAAATCCAAAGGTTCATTTAGTCAATTGAGATATAAACACCGTCATGCAATAAAATTTGATTGTTTTACAACATATAGAAATTAGTTAGCCTCTTGGTGTCTTTTGTGTGTGCGTTTTTTTTTTTTTTTGGGGGGGGGGGGTTGGTTCTTCAACTTCGATTTGAATATTAAATCCAAATCATATGGATTTCAATCCAAGTTGGATTTGGACATGGATTTGGATTTGAATTTTGTTAGTTGGATTTGCTTGGATTGTTGAACAACTTGGATTTGGGCTTGGATTTCATAGGTAGGTTAATTAATGATGTGGCGTTATTTATTATTTTATACATAATATTTTAAATAGCCTAATATGTGCACACAAAATTTAGATTGCGGGGACTAAAAATTGCACTTTGGTTAAAAACTGAGACTTGTATAGCATAATCATTCGATGTTAAACAACATTAAATTAAATCAACTAAAACCGAGCACAGCTAATTGAACATTTTAAACACATTGAAATTAATATGCTCCCCGAGAATTTTATAATGCATAATGCATCTAAATTTGCTCTCTTGAAGATAGTATCCTTATAAATATCGGACCGATATCCGATATATCGGCCGCAATATCTGTTTTATCACTAGGCCGATACGATATGGGCTTATATATTGCGGTTTCCGATATTTGGAGAAATATCGCCGCAATATCGGGTTGCGGCCGATATTGCGGCCGATATATCTCTTTGAAATATAGGCCGCAATTCAGTTTTTTAAAAAGAAAGTTAGCAGGTTGATCCACTTAAAAGTGGATACGACCCGAGTCACCCGGCCCAATCATTTACTTAAAACGACGAGGCATCGGGATTTTTGACAGATAATCGCTGCTTTGTCCTAATTCCAATCACGACCTTCGCTCAACTCCGACCGGTGAAAATTTCCGTGGCATCTGGCATTCAATCTTTACAAGTAAGTGTTTTCCCATCAAGGTGAGTAGTCGAGCCCTATTTTTTCAAGTTTTTCATTTTTTTGATTTTTTTCCTTCTAGTTTTGGGTTTTTTTCCATCAATCGAGAGTTAACATCCGACGTTCGATCTTCGCTATGGATTTTTCGTTCAAGGTTAGTACTTACTACTTAGTATTCTTTACCTTTTTCATATTTTTCATGTTTTTTTCATTTTCAGAATTTTTTTCAGTTTTCGGGGTTTTAAGTCCCGCGTTTGTTCTTCTCAAGAGAAGGTTTTTCAATCAAGGTGTGTATTCTTTCCCTTTTACAATTTTTCATTTTTTTTCAGTTTTTTTATTTTCATCTTGACATTGTTAATATTGATCTACATGAATAATATGGAAAGTTGCTTATTTGAGCTATCACTATGTGTCCATTTGAATAATATTGATCCTCATGACCACTTAAAGAAATATTCCACCAAGTGGATGGTCGGTATGAGATAAATATACACAAAACATACTTTTATTTGAGTTTCTATAGTTTATATATTTTTGGACACGTCTATGCTTTTATTTGACATCATATTTTAGGCTTATTAGATATGACACTCCGATATTTAGTCAATATCCCTGTTATTCATGTTTAACGAGAGAAGTATAACCAAAACATACTTTTATTTGAGTTAGTATAGTTTATATTTTCTTAGTTACATCTATGCTTTTGCATAGGTCATCATTTTTAAGCGTCTGATATGACACTCCGATATTTAGTCAATGTTCTCCGATATATCCCCGATATCCGCAATCCGATATCAAATTTCCTAGGTCGATACACGACCGATATCCGATATTTATAACAATGATCCTTATCTAGCCCCTTTAAACCTGTCAAATTAACATGGGGTTTTCCATTAATAGGTTAAGATGGGAACAACTTTACAATTTGAATCCAAAACAAATCAAAACAACACAGCACAAAAAACAGCTGATTGAAGGCACTATCTATCCAAGGCCGCTCTAGTCCCTCAAATCCAAACAATCTAAAACTCGATTTTTTTTCTAATTATAACCCTCTCCCTATCCCCAACTAGATACGCGTCAGATTCCACCTAAGAATCCCAAACCAATTGAAGATCCATTTAGCAACAAGAGAATCGATTCAGATGGAAATCTCAACAATCCAATCTAAAGAAAACAGAACAATTCTATAAGAAAGGACCGATATTTACCTAATTACAGAATAATGAAGAAACATGTATATGGAGATCGTGATGTGGGGATTTTTTGGGAGGATATAATTTCTTGTTCTTCTTTTTTTTTGGAGGGGGGGGGTGGTTTAATTGGTTTTGCAGCTATAACTGTTACAGTCAGCACGGTCCCGTCCATCTCGTGACCAACCCTTTCATTGACATCGCCACCTTCTTCTCCTTTTGCCGCCGCTCTAGGAACCCTCGCATGTTTTTTTCCTTTTCCTCTTGGATGTGGTAGAAGAGGAGAGAAGAGCACTTGTTGTGGGAAAGTTGCTGCTGGAGGGATATTCTGACTTGGATTTCACAGCCCAAGTGAAAAAGAAGTTGGACTCAAACCCTTGATTTGAGCCGTATCTCAATAAATACTTGGGATGCAAACTTGGACTCAAGTCTAATTCCAAGTACATGTCTTTAATAACACTAGATTTCGAAATCCAATTCCAAATCCAAATTGAATAACACCAAATTTTGAAATCCAAGTTGAAATCCAACTTCAAGCCTCAAATCCAAGTTGTTTAACATCCCCTTAGTCCTTTACAGAATTCTTTGTCCACCTTCACCTCTTATTAGAATATCACTTATGCCTTCATTTTACTAAATGAGGCTGGCTATTTTAGCAATTAGCACAAAGACCCGTGAAAGGTTTGGCAAAAATTTTGGATGCATATTGATCTAACACTCTTGCCTCGAAAATGAAAAAAAAAGATCAAGAAATGGCATTGTGAACAAATCCTAGGTGAGACATGGAACACACTATCGTTAAAGCTCATGCAACTGAGGCATATCAAAGTGATCTAACTGAGATTATGGAGGAATGAGAAAGTGATGGAGATGTTGCAGGGGGGATAACTGTTGACCCTAAGGCACAAATAAAGTCATGGTGCCAACCAGGGCCAGCGATCGTTTTCTTAGTCTTATTATTATTTCTTTATTTCTTTTTTTTTGTTCAAAAGGACCATGTATATGTGAACATGGAATGCCCACATGAACACAACATGATCCAGCAGTAGGAAAGTTCTAAAATCCAGCCAAGTCGAAGTAGATATGTAATGTAATGTAGTAATATGGTGATAACAAATTGGGGGGAAGGCAACTATATTCCATATTGTCATATTTTTATACGAAGGATAAGTAATTTTTGTCTCTTTGTCTTAGTTATAGATAAACTTAACATGCATATTCTAGATGAAGTCTCAATGTATATATAGCATGTGTGATGAAACTAGGGAAGTGATACTTTTCTGATTAAATGCTCGAGAGAATTTGGAATGTAAACAATTTTGAATTAGTCGTGCAAAAACAAAACATATGCATGTCGATGTACCTCGGACAAACCATTTCTGCTATCTAGGATGGTTCATCAATGTAGTGAGATTAAGAAAGCCATGTTTCCTAGAATCAAATTGGGTGCTTAAAATGGGAGAACGCCCTGGAGTTTAATGCAGTTGCAGAATATCCATGAAATTGATGGGCAGTGTTATAGGATGGCTAAAATTCAGCAATGCTTTATGCTTCAAAGCATTGCAGACAAGAAACATTGAAAAAATAAGCGTACTGGCAATGTGAATGCCAAGATGGATGAGCTGCATTTTTTTTTTTTTGGGGGGGGGGGAGGGGGGGGGGAGGGAGGGGGAGGGAGGGAGTGCATGTTAGAATTGACATATCGATGGAGAGTTTTATGTTAGAAATTTAGAATGGACATATTGTTACTATTGAGGAATAAAATTAGGAATGATTGATGGCGATGTTTGGGCATGTGACATAGAGGGCAATTAGTGCACCAATTGGAAATGTGTGAGGATCAAGTAATGAAGAACGTGGATTACATTAGACCTTAATGGCCCTGATTGTTAATGATTTGTCCTTTTTGTACACACGGGTAGAGAGATTGTTTTCAATGTACTAAAGGAAAGAGATGAGTACCAAGGATAATTAAGAATAATATGATAGTGGTTAATTGAACTTTTTAGAGATAGCCCTCAGCTGAGTTGATAAAAGCTTTGTTCATGTACACACAAGTAGAAGTATTGTGTTCGATACGCGTGACCAGCATGGATCCAAAATGACTGGGCTACTCAATAGAAGCATTCATGTTGCATAGACCATGATTAGTTAGTGCTGTTTTGATTTTTCCTTTTAATAGATGGATTTGACTTTTGTTGGCATGCTCGTAGTCACATATGTCTTGATACTTATTACGGGTGCGCTGATGGCTAATATTATATGTATATCGGAGAACCAAACCTGTTTTAGTATCACCTATTCGAAGGGATTGGTGAAATGTTTGCTTGCTTAGGTGATTAAGATGAATTTTTCTTTAATAAATCCGTCATGTTAATTGAATCAATAGCTGGACTTGTGTAGTGTTGTACGTGATGTCGTTAGAAAATCAAAACGTTGGAGCTTAGAGGTTGTGCATTTTTTGCCTGATTAAGTTGAAGGACTTGACCCTTGTGATACTGCATTAGATGATATCCAAAAATGCACCGCTCGGTGCTCTCATGTAGCTCATCATAGACTAAGAAAATTTTGTTTTATCGGTCCCAATGTTTCCTTTCGATTAAGTTTGACTTCTTTTCAACATTTTTCTATATTGCAATTGAACTGCCCTTTTATTATCTACTCCAACAGGTCCGGTTTCTCACCAAAATTTACCATCCTAACATTGACAAGGCAAGTACTCCGTTTTATCCTTTTCGGTGTTGCTGTTGAAATTATTCCTTCTCAAGTTTAGGGTCTGGTGTCTGCAGCTTGGAAGAATATGCCTTGATATTCTTAAAGACAAGTGGAGTCCTGCTTTGCAGATTCGAACAGTATTGCTAAGGTGATAAATCAGTTTCTTTTTCCGTTCTACATGCAGCAACTTTGTGAAAGTGGAAGGATTCTTCCACGTTACGTGTATGCCAAGGATTAAGGTTTCGGACCGAAACTTGCATTTAATTTTGGTTTTGCTAAGTTTTGGATGAAAACTTAGATGGTATCGACCGGCTGTTAATTTCGGATGAAACATGGCAAAATCTTCAAAAAAAAAATCAAATAAGGAGAGAAAAAGAAATTTATTGTACTTGGTAATAGTATCATCTTCCTCCAAATTTTATTATACTGCAGAATCTATGAATCTTAATCATAAACTGATGTTTTATGGCGAGTTTTGATTATGGTCTTAATCTAATGTTGAATTGACAACTTTCATAATAGTTTGAATTAGTATTTGTGTAAACTGTTTTGAGTATTTTGAGTTGAGTTATTTTCATTAACGTCACCTTACTGTACATGTGCATTATATACTCATTATTAGGTACTATATATCATGGTAAAAAAGGCACTGGGTGTCTTTCGGCGTTAGCCCAGTGCATATCTACCTAGCCTAGGCATCAGGAGAACAAAAAAAGAGGGACATAACACCTATCTGTCCTTTTCGCTGCTTCTCGCAACCACACACATTTCTTTCAAGTTAGGTTAGGGTGCAAGCCTAAACCCAAATCCTAGTCCGTCTCTCTTCTTTCTTTTCATAGGAGGTGACTACAACTTTTTTTCTTGCCTACGATTTAAATATTTCTCTTCACAAGGGGAATCTGCTAGATGTGTTTTTTGGGGAGGGGCATTAACCCAAGCACCTTGGTCCAAGCGGCACAGCCTGGGATCTGCTTTTATGTAGGGGCTGTCCGTGTCGCTTTTTACAACCATATGCTACATATGCAAACAATTTGAGATGGCGAAACGTCCTATGGTTATAGTATAAAGATGTCTGATACGATCCGAATCAGATTTGGGGATAAAAATTAGGCTTTTGATTGATTGTAGAAAGAATAAATACAAAAGATAAATGGCCTCTTTTGGGAGCATGACCGCTCTCCTAGCCTTTGATTCGAGAGAAAGGGCTTAATTCTCCACAATCTAGTGTTCTAAGCTAAGTTTTGGGATTTCTTACTTGATTTCAACATGCAACACGGTTACCCTAGCCCCATATATAAAGTGGGCCGATTTGTCCAGAATTACAAAATACCCCCACAATCTCCAATTTTACAAGTCTGTCGCTGATTCTTTTCCTTGCCAGTTGTGCCATGTTTGAGATGTCGACGATGCCTTTGATAGGGCACATCGTATCATTACCCCCAAAAGAGACACAAGGTGGAAGTCTGGGAACTGCTGTTGAATGATGCCGAAAGGCTTTCATATAGCGTCATGGTCATAAAGTCATTTCCATTGGATCAACATCTCTTTGGTCCCTGTATCTCCTTGACGGACCCTGAGCTCAAATGGCTCCGAGATCACCTCCATATCCTCAGTCAAAGTAGGTGTTAGCGATGATGAAGGTGTATGTGTGCTCTCTAATAGCCTGACGAAGGTATGATACATGGAAAACTGGGTGTATAGTTGACGTCGACGGTAGCTTCAATCTATAAACAACATATCTAATCCTTACCTCTATCTCATAGCGCCCAAAGTATCAGGCCAACTTCTTATTTTGCCTATGGGCCAAGGATATCTGGTGGTATGGTAGCAGCTTCAAGTAAAACTCTGCCGCCTACTGTGAATTATGCATCTCTTCTATGGACATCCACCTTCTTCGTAATCTAACTGGCTTTAGCCAAGTATCACTTTCAACTCCTTTAGAACTATGCCACTCTTCTTCAGCTAATGCTTAACCTACGACACTAATGTAGTACTGTGGCCGTAGTATAACAGGTGTGAATGATCACACCCATATAAAATTTTAAAGGACGTGGTCTGAGCGGATGCATGAAAATGTGTTGTACCAGTATTCAGTCCATGCCAACCATTTCTCTCATTGTTTCGGCACCTCTGAAACAAAACAGCACATGTAAGTCTATATGCTCTTGTCGACGACCTCAATTTAGCTGTCAGTTTGGGCGTGGTAAGATGTGATCCGCTTCATGACAGTCTCACGCATTTTGAATAGCTCCCTCCAAAAATGGCTCAGAAAAACTCGATCTTGATCTGACAGTATGGACTTTGGAATCTTGTGCAATTGCATCATCTCCTGAATGAATGTTGTTGCTATGGTGACTATTATGGTATAAGGATGTCCGAGTGCTACAAAGTGTGCATACTGATGAAGCGGTCCACTTCAACAAGGATGACTGAATACCCATCTGACCTAGGCAACCCCTCGATGAAGTCTATCGTGATCTCCTTCCAACCCTGCTCTGGCAAAGACAGCGACTGCAGTAGTCCCATTGGAGGCATCACTAAATACTTGTGATGCTGGTAAACATCACAATTAGCTACCATCATATCCACATCCCTCTTCAACCCTGCCCAATATAGCTTCTTGGTCATTCACTGATAAGTTTGGTGCATTCCTGAGTGTCCCCCAACTGCACTGCCGTAGAACTCATGAAGATAGCCATTATGTGAGTTGAAGCTCCTGGCAAAACTAGCCGTCCCTGGTACATTTAATGCTGCCCATTCAAGGAATAACACGGGTACTCTGTTGACCCCTGTAGCAAGGCAGCCAGTAACTTCGTCAACCCCTCATCAACATCAATCTCGCACAACAATGGATCCCACTCAAATATCACCGAAACGGACAAGTCTGCCAACTGCACATCTTTCCCTCTTCGAGACAATGTATCTGTTGCTTTGTTCTCAATCCTTGACCTGTATTGAATCATACCCCAATATCTTGGATAGCTATCTCTGATGCTCCTTAATAACCATCTGTTGCTCTAACAGATATTTGAGGCTTTTCTAATCTGTCTGCACTATGAAACGTCTCCCTAATAAGTAGGGCTTCCACTTATGCACTGTCAGAACAATGGTCATTAACTCGTGCTTATAAACAGACTTGAGTTGAGCAGTTGTTGTCAACACCTGGCTGAAGAAAGCAATTGTATCTAATCCTGCATTTCACCCAACCCATAACCGGAAGCATTTGTCTCTACCACAAAAGGCCGGCTGAAGTATGAAAGAGGTAACACTTGGCTGAAGTAAGCAACTGCATCTAATCCTGCATTTCACCCAACCCATAACCGGAAGCATTTGTCTCTATCACAAAAGGCCGACTAAAGTATGAAAGAGTTAGCACTGGTACACTAGTGACGACCCTCTTCAAGGCCTTAAAAGCCCGTGCCGCCACATCGTCCCACTGGAAATTGTCTTTTTTAACTGCGCTGCCAGTGGCCAGGCAATTGTGCTATACCCTTTGACAAATTTCATATAGTATCCTATCAGCCTCAAGAAACCACAAAACTCACATAAGGTGGTCAGGCATGACCAATCAATCATAGCTACAATCTTTGATCTGTCTACAGCCTCCTCCGCAGGCACCACATGTCCCAAGTACTTAACTTAACTGCACGAACACACTTCTTATTGGCATATAACTGATGGTTCTACGGCTTCTGTAGCAGTATCTCCAAATGTTGTACATGCATCTCCATAGATTGGCTGTACACCAAATGTCATCAATGAAGACTAACACAAATCTCCTCAATTATAGGCAGAATATCTTGTTCATGAGGGTCTGAAAAGTAGCAAGTGCATTGGCCAAGCCAAATGACATGACCAGACACTCATAGGGGCCTGCATGAGTCTTGATATCAGTCTTGTCCACATCATCAACTCGCATCCTTATCTAATGATAAACCGACTTTAAGTCAATTTTGGAGAAGACTGCCGCTCTATGAATCTCATCTAGAAGCTCGTAGATCACTTGCATGTGGAATTTTTCTGGCACAGTTTTCTTATTTAATGCCATGTAGTCAACGTAGAACCTCCAATTACTATCTTTTTTTCACCAACAAGATCATGCTAAAAAGGACTTACATTAGGTTGTATCACTACTGTTGGAATTATCTTCCTAACCATCCAGACGATTTCATCCTTCTGTGCATGGGCTATCGATAGGGCCTCACGTTGATGAGTGAGATTCCTCATAGGATTATGGCATGCTCGTGATCTCGTGGAGGTGGGAGGCCACGAGGCAGCTGAAACACTCACTTGAACTGAATCAGAATCTATCGCACCTTATGGGAATGTCCTGCTGCTCGTCCTCTCCAGCTAAGCCATGTAGCTCCACCAAAAGTCCTTCCCCCGTTATCTGTATCGCCCTTGCCATGGTTTTCAAAGAAACCAGGGTTCGACACAAGTTGGAATCTCTCTGGAGTGTGACAGTTCTCCTTCTTTCTGAAACTTCATACGCAATAGCTTCCCGTTGATCTTCGTCTCTCGCATAGACTGTAACCATCTCATCCCCAAGATCACATCTATGCTACCCAGGTTAAGTGGCAAAATGTTCTCCATGACCTGAATGCCCTGGAGAGTCAAGATGAGCAAGCAGCATACTCTTCTACTACGCTCCACGTTCCCATTCCCCAACCTTACCCCAAAACTCCATGTGTTTACCAGCTACAGTGTCTGTTAATCCACTATCCGGTTGGAGATGATATTGTAGGTGGCCTCACTGTCAATTAGCACCATGACATCTCCTTCTCGTCGACTTCATGGTGTGATTTGGAGTGAATCCCGCCACAGAGTTTAACAAGACCTCTTCGACGTTCAAATGTGGATGCTTTTGTTCTTTTGCCTCATTTTCTTCTACTTTTAATGACCTTATCTTTCTCATCATCCACCATCAACACATGAAGGGTGCGATCTTGACATCGATGTTCTGTGATAAATTTTTCATCACATCAGAAGCACAAACCATTCACCTTCTTGTTCTGTAACTTAGTTTCCATCAGGCGCCTGAACTGTCCACTAGACCGTGCCTTGTTGCTCTTATCGTTGCTGGGTTGGACCCTTCCTATCAGTGCCTTTTGCCCCCCGGCGATGCCTGGCTGCGAAAAGTGGAATCGCCGTAGGCTCCCTTGGCCATCCACTCTGCTATTTGTCTGTCATCAATCATCTGGGCCAGCTCCATCGTGTCCACCGGTACCCTCGGCCCCTTTACTAGGCCCGAGAGCATCTCAAATTTCTTTTTGTAGTCTTTGACAGTGCCCTCTTGCTTAAGCGAAAAGAGCTGCTCTTGTAGACTACCTCCCGAGGATCGTGAAATCGATCGAGCAGTCAGTCCTTTGAAATCCTTTTATAAGCACACATGCTGCCTCAGCTCCCTCCACTGGTATTAGGACAAAGCCTCACTCCCCAAGCATATAGCAACCGCTATCAACTTCTCATTCTCAGCCAGGTGATTCATAGTGAAATATCTCTCAACATGGTATATCGATGCATAAGGATCACCTCCCTAAAAATTTGACATCTTCAACTTCCGGGCCCTATTTTTGTGCTGAAAACCCCTTGTTCAGCTCTCCCTCTCGGCTGTCTGTAATGAAATTGATGGAAGGCGTCTTGTTGTGCACTAAAATCTCTAAACAGTGCTCTTTCTGTCCCAACGTCGTCCCCCAATCATCTTCGAAACAGGTGGGGTCCTGACATCATCATCGTAGTCCCGGTTGGTGCCCCAGCGATCGTCAAGCCTGCTTGAACTCTGTCGTACCCCAACAGCTGTTGCTTAGGCCCATGGGAGCCTTCGCCTTCACATCTAGGTTCGTGGGTCCCCTGGCGACCTGTTGGCGACTCGTCAGGTCCCTAGCAGCTCGTCCGTGACCCACGGTCCCCCAAGCGGGGTTGTCGGGGGTCGCTGGGCCCTGTGTCGTGCTTGTCAGGTGCAATCGCCCCCTTCAACATCTCCCAGGGGCGGTGTGGCCCCTGGCATGGTCGCAGGGGCCCCCGCCCCCTTCCAGATGATCCCAGGGCGGTGTGGTCTTTTGCAAAGCTGTAAGGGCTTGCCGCCCCTCCCGATGATTTCCAGGGACGGTGTGGCCCCTAGCGAAGCCGCAAGTGCTTGCCCCATTCGATGGCTCCCAAGGGTGGTGCGGCCCTTGGCATGGTCGACGGGGGCCGTCGCTATGTGTTCACCTGGCTCGTGAAATCCCCCGATCTGTCTTCGAGTGGGATCTTTCATCAAAATCAATGACTTTCCTTTTGCCCTTGATCAAAATTTTCGTCTTTTGTCTCGGATCTTTGGTGGGGTCTTCATCATCCTTTAGATCTGGGTTTATTCTGTTCTCATTCTCAGATCTAGGGCTTTCATTCATCTCATCAGTTTTTTTATTAAGACTTCCATTGAAATCGTTATTTGGTTTGAGATCCTTCCCTCCATCAATGCCATCTTTTCATCCATGGAAGAGAACTTCTCTGTCGGTTTCTTGAGCCTTCCGATCTCATTATTGAGTTTTTCCTTCAAAGCTTTCACCTTTTTTGTTGCCGTCATGAGAATCAACGCGTTGATACCAATTTGATATGACCCGGATCAGATTTTGTAAAAATTAGGGTTTTGATTGATTATAGAAAGAGAAAATACAATATATATGATCTCCTTTAAAAGGAGGAGCGCTCGTAGCATTTGATTCGACAGAAAATGCTTAACTCTCCACAATTCATGGTTCTAAGCTAAGTTTTGGGATTTCTTACTTGATTTCAACATGCAGAACATTAACCCTAACATATATATAATGGGTTGATTTGTCCAGAATTACAAAAAAACCCCCATGATCCCTAAATTTACAATTTTTCCACTGATTCTTCTCCTTGCCTAGATGTGCCATTTTCGAGCCTTCGCCGCTTCTGGTAGGTCACGACCGTATCATTGCCATATTGATATATATTATTCATCGTTTTTATGATTATCCTATTGTATATCTTATTGTAACACATATCGAAGAGAAATTTATTTTGTGCAGTAATTTAGCAAATTACGTATATAATGAAATATATTTTAAAAATATTGAGATATTTATCATAGAACAATAATATATAAGGAGATATAATAGGAGTCGGAAAAATAATAGGAGTCGCAAAATCACATTTATGACAGTTAGAGAGTCGACGAATGTCGCTAAGGATTAGCATGGCCTTTCAAGGGCCAACGAGAGTGAATGAGCCTTTTAGACGTTCAATGAGAGAAGGTATACCCTTGAGGGTCAGCAAAACTCGATACACGGCTCTTTGAGCTCCAAAGATTGTCGACATGGTTGGTTAGCATCACCGAGTTCGGTGAACATCAAAGAGCTTTATCAAGATAAGGAGAGATTTGGCGGGTTTTTTGCTTAGGGAAATAATCAATTAATTTTACTTTTAAATATGTTAATTGAATTTAAAACTAAATCCGACCTGACAAAACTAACCATACCAATTTATATCGTTCGATATGAGTATCGGTCGATTTATATCGTATCGGTATGATTTGACATCTATATCGTAAGATATTTTACATTTTGGATTATGATCATCCGATATGTATTGAAAGCCATTTATATCGTATTGTATCGTATGATACATATTGCATAACATAAGATATTCACTAATATAGATTATAGACACTTGGATTATATATTTTCGCATGTCAAAATCGAAATGAAACTTCTTAAAATAAAAAAGGAGCTGAAACTAAAACTAAGTTCTCATATCTTGGTGTATGCAATTTGATGGGAACCTTGCAACCAAACCGGCGTTGTCCGAAAACACTATCTTCCCAACGATCCGTGACCCGGTTCGAATTATGGTACATAATCTATTTTGAATGGTTAAATCAATGTTTTAGAATTGTATTAATTTTTAAACCAAATTAAAGATTATGTTTATCAAGATGAGGTGCATATTTGCTAAATTTTACTATAGAAGTTATTGTGCGCACGTACATATGTGCGAATGTTTATATAGATGCAACAAGACTAACAATATTGTAAAATTTATTTTTCTTGCTAATCAACATACTTTTTTCATACTAAGCATCTAACAAAGCCTACCCCTAGTGTACCATTTTGGACTAGTGGTGTTCTTCGTACTCATTTTCGTTTCATTTTAACGTTCTAAAATGATCCGTGTTCTTGGTAAGCTTGAACGAGACCTTACTAAGATGTATGTACATGGTTAAAGATGGTCATATAGCATTGATCAAGGATAAATGGGAATCACCAAAGGGTCTCTTTATCTTTCATCATGATGAGAAAAATCTCAATGAGAAAAATGATACTTATCACCGAAGGGTCTCTTATCTTTCATCACTATGAGAAAAATCTCGATGAGAAAAATGATACGGCAATTCTCTGAATGAAGAATTGGCAATTGCTGAATTTTGGCAAAGAAGGCAAATTTAGTTAGCAAAGTTCTCCAATTAACTATCACAACAGTTTGTGTAAGGGAATATATATTAAACAGTTCCAACTTGTGCACTTTGAGTACAAATCTCAAAATTCATCTGGGAGCATGAAAGATTATGGGAAAAAGAAGTCTCATATATATTTGTGAGTGCCGTGAATTAAAACACAGAAGATCATTGGTGTCGCTATTTGAATTGATAATTACACCAAATGCTACTGTATTTATTCAAAGTTTGCTTACATTTCTGCTGCTTCAGTTGCGGAATTGTCAGAATCATCAATGACACCGATTGTCGATAAGTGCAGTTCTTTTAGGAGAAAAATCTGCATATCGATTATTAATTTGTAAAATAGTAAACTATCCACGTTTTGCTTCTGACATGTCAATTATGCTTTGGCTAGCGGAACTATTACACTTCTTTTATGAAAATTATTTTTAATTGCTTCGGATTGATGAGGAAGGTGGCTGGAATGTCCAATTCTAATATATGCAAAAACATAAATAATTCACAGCTTGATTCTGAATGTTTTATTTTTATGCTGTTCTTTTATTTTCATTCTTTTTGAAGCATAGTTTTGCACTTTCATGTTCCTCTGTCCAAGGAATTTGTTTCCTGCTTGGCATTATTAACTCTCCAGGCTTGCTTGGGCCATCAGTAATTTCTTTTCATAATCGTCCATTCACCAGTCCTCATACAGTACATCATCTTAGAGTAGATTTAGTTAAATTGCAAAATTTAGCCTTTTATTCTTGAGCGTTTTGCCAGCTAACGATGTTTGGCTTGAAATGTTTTTCCATCATCTGTGGCCTTTCTGGCTCTTAACTGGTTGATGGAATTCACCATTTTACTGACTCTCCAGTATTCAAGCGCTTTTGAGTGCTCCAAACCCTGATGATCCTCTTTCCGACAACATTGCAAAGCATTGGAAGGCAAATGAAGTTGAAGCTGTAGAAACAGGCAAGTATATGTGATTGATCAATAGAAATTTATGTTTGGGTAATGCGTTAAATATATTTTGGCTGTGTTAATTCAACGATACTTCTTTTGGGCAATGCAGCAAAGGAATGGACACGTTTATATGCCAGCAGCGCATGACGACGAACAACTTTTGGCGTACAATAACATGTCTATTGTACGACTGAAGATCCTGCTGTGTCTTTTAGATCGATGGGGAGGGCTGATGTGAGAACTGCTCTAGCTGATCGTTTCCTTTGAAGACGTTATAATGTAAGATGTATATCGCTTTCCTCAAGTTGAAGGCACCTCTCCCTTTATATATGTACCAGGGTTAGATTTTATAATTTGTCCATCTTGGTCTATGCTGTGAGATTTCATACCATCTGGGTGCATCTCTAACGAATCAAGCTACAGATGGTTTATTAACAAGTGTGCGCTTATCATTTTGTGAAAAAAAAAAGAAGCAATCAAAGCTGAACTGTTATTATATATGATGAGGTGAAACCTCTTCCGTCACATAATGTAAAGGGTCACTTGGAGTATATCATTTGTTTTTTTGTGTGTGGAAGAATGTGTCATGCTATCATATATGAGAAATCTTTCATATGTCATGATTTGTCATGATACACATTATTGGTTATTTTTTACCTAATTGTTTTGCTTTGGACTCTATTGTTGATTTTGCAACGGCAACGAGGGACGATAGTATGCCAAACCCAAACCGTATCCAACAAAAAACATTAAAAAAAATCAGGAATACGTAACTTATTCTTGTCCAATAAAGATTGTGGGCGAGGGTTGGATTTAAAAATTTCACCCTATAGCGTATATGGTATAGTTTTGAATGTGAATCCAATCACGCAAATCTTTTAAGTATAAGAATAAGCCACATATATAACCTTGTATAATGCAGCTTATTCTTAGTATAATTTATTTTATTATTATTTCTCTCTATAGTATAAGAATAATGTGAAACATATGATATATGTCATAAAGCAACATGAACAATTTCGACAAGTTCACTCTCTATTATTTATTTTTTACACGTCTTCATATTTTAAAATCCCAAAACATGATAAAACAAGTAAAAAAGCTATGTGTTGATCAAATATTTAGTGTTGTAAGGTTTTAGAATATGAGAATCAAATTGAGCAATGCCGATTTTCAAAAATAAAAATAAAAATAAATAGGTAAAGAGTGAACTTTTTAGATCGTAAACGTGGCTTACCCAGATTTGTCGACTGTTCTTTACTATTCTTGGTTAGGGGATAGATTATGTTGTAAATGAAAATGCATTTATATGTTTATTTTTGTGTGAAATTATAGTTTTGTTTCAAGAGTTGTTTGAATGTGTCTAATAACCGAGGCATTAACGTGGTATTTGTTTTGTGGCAAAGTTTTATATTTTTACGAAATATATATTTTCCATCTCCTCTAAAAGCAATTTTCATGTTTATATTATCTGTGTTACTGATGTACCTACAGGAGTGTTGATTAACATTTTTCTTTTAAATATTAAAATAAAATTTCTGTACACACATGCATTGCATTGGACAAATAACAAACATCTGTAACGAAAAAGTAACTCATGATTCATCCCGGTTCCAGGTTGTTAGGAGCAAACGCTAAAATATGAATTTTTAAGGGGCTAATAACAAAAATAGGTAATACGTTGGTAGCTGCAATATGCACGGACATTGATGCTATATACACAAAACATTTATTTACAAGTTTGCCACTCAAAATGTACATGTTTTGCCTTTGAAAATTTTTCCTCTCCTGTCTGCATAATCTTCTCCGCCGCTGCTGTCCTCCTCTGCCCTCCACTCTTCCTTCCTCCTCCCATTGATGCCCTTGACATTGCCGCCGTCACCGGAGGAGGAAGATGGACAAATTTAAAAATTTTGGACGTATAAAATGATGTGTGAATAGCATTAAGGTCTGAATGTAGAATACCCAAAGTTAAAAAAGGATTTAATGTAGAAAAGATGGCACCTGATCCTTTGGATCAGGTGTTTAGACACAAAAAAGTGGAAAGTACAAGCCTCCACATGGGCTTGTACTCGTGGGGCCCCACCAATGGATCATGTGCAGCCTGTTTTACATTAATCCCGTTAAAAAATCATGGAGTTGTTACAAGCTGTAAATGGCTATTGTCCGGGTTGCCAGCCGACCTTTGGGGACGATTTACTGCTTTCCGACGAACAAAAAAAAAAAAAGACTTATAAAATGCAAAAAAACACCTATAAAATGAAAATTCTATTCCGTTGCCGGGACTTGAACCCGGGTCTCTCGGGTGAGAGCCGAGTATCCTAACCAACTAGACTACAACGGATCTTGTTATTGATGCCCCTTAATGTTTTATTTACTGACGTTGTAACTTACCATACAATTTTTCAGCTTGAGCTGCTGGGATTTATAAGCTTACCATTCAAAATTTTTTGTCATTGTAACTTTTTCCTCCTCTACATTCCAACTCTCTTTCTACATCTTCTTCCTCTTCTTCTCCGCCACCGGTTCCAAACGTCGTCATGGCAACTCTTCGAAGCGGCGGTTGCAGTGGCGATGGCGGGATAGCGTGGGACGAAGATGAAAACGAGAGTGGTAACGTGAGAGTATGTTGTGTGTAAAGTTAAAAAAAAATAAATTTTTAAATTTGTTTCGACCTGTGTAAAGATGTCTGTGTGCATAGCAACTCCCTTTCAAATAAAGTGTGGGCCGGTCCCGTGCTGAAGATATTACATTCTATTTACGGTGTTTGCCATTATCTTAGTACTAGAAATTGCCCGTGCACTTGATGCACGGAGCAAAAACATACCCAAACGATCAGGGTAGCGGTGGACGCGCGAAACCGGGAAGGACCGAAATGTGTGTGTGCGCATGTCGACAGCGTTGGGAGTAAAAGGAGAGCAAGCACAAAAAAAGGGATGCGAAAAAGGACCATAATGCAAAATGGGAAGGATGTGATTTTTTTGCGCACAAAAGAAGGTTCCTCGAGTGATCCAATCACAACCATGTTGTTCCATTAAGAGGTAAAACCAATAGCTCAAGCTTTCACACTGGATATTTCGCTTGACTAGCCAGATTCTATTGTATGCATTGCTGCGTCCTACTTCAAAAAGACCTACTCTTTAGGTTTGGATTGCTGAGTTCACCTGTACACGCATTGTCGAACCATAAGTTAACAAGTTTGGGATTAAGAGAGAGAAGAATGAATAAGAAGCAAAATCTTTGTGATTATAATTTTACACTCGGCCCGTTCATCTTGCAGATACAGAACAGGGGCATTGAACATAAACAAGTAAGCCTAGTCATTACAGCATGCTTCATCTCCAAAAGATGCTTCTGATAAAAAAGGACTACTTGTGTGCTCGGAGAACATGGGAAGATCCAACGCAGCTTGTGCAATGTTCTCGTCTTCCTCGCCTAATCTTAACGCCTCCTCCATGTCTACCTGCGAGCGATATACAGCGAATTAAAATCGCTATACTAACTTCATTACAACATGAGCACACAAATTAATCGCAGCAAAAAGCCCATGATAATAAAGAGGAAGCAAGCAAGAAAAATGGACAAAATTTCTTATGAGTCGCTAGAATCGCTAGTATGTGGCTTACAATGTTATTTGAGTACATTTTAGAAGTCCAGTTATTCTTGTTGGTGGCCGCGGTGGTGGTAGGAGCGCGAGCAAATCTTTATTCATTTGAATCATCCGAAAATTTATATTGTACGCATAAGCGAGGCATCCAATACTAGGAAGTTAAAAAACTAATGCCGAGGTTCAGAATTCTATTTGAACTTGTAGATGAACCATCTAACTTATGATCCCTCTTGTAACTATTTGTCTAAATACCATAACAATCTTTAATGTCACTTTACATGTGTGTTTTAACCAGTACTCCGTACACATGCATTTTTTTAAGGAAAAACACCAGTGGTTACCCACTATGATGTTATTACATATACGAGGGTAAACTATTTAAAACTACATTTAACTTTCATTGCTTTTGTCAAAACTATATTTATGTTCTAAAATTTTCAAAACTATATTAACCTTTAGCCTAGCCACTCTAAATTCTAGCCAAAACTACTATAAACTTTATATTTCAAGGTAGTTTTGGATAAATTAGAAACATAAAGAATATTTGACAAAATTAATGAAAGCTAAAGATAGTTTTGAATAATTTATCCTATATATATAGTAGTTTTCGGGTGCGGCCGTGCGAAAACATTTTTACTTTTTTTAAGAAAAAATTTCAAATTTATTTTATGTTTAATCCATACAATAATATACCCCAGGGAAAATAATGGGTGAACACTAGGGGGATTTGAGCACCGATCCACCCATTACAAAATTTAACGGTTTCAGAACAATCGAACTTTTTGTAATGCATTGAATGAAGGCCAAAGCACATTATTTTTCCACCATTATTTTTTAGGTGTGTATAACAACATGAAGTGAAGGTGGAAAAAAATTTGTTATTTCAAAAAAAACATTTTCGCACAGAAATTTTCGTGCGAAATGTTTTGCAATTTAATTTCGTGCGAAATGTTCACCTATATATATATATTGTGGTTTTCGGGCCGTGCAAAAACAATTTAATTTTTTTTTGCATTTTTTAATGTTTAATCCATACCTTCATGAAAATAATGGGTGAACCCTAAGGAGATTTGAGCACCGATCAACCTGTTACAAATTTAACGGTTTCAGAACAATAGAACTTTTATAATGACTTGATCGAAGGCCAAATCATATTATTTTTCAACCATTATTTTTTGAGGTATTTAACAACATGAAATGAAGGTGGAAATTTTTTTGAAAAATAATTCAAAAATAAAAATAAAAAACATTTCGCACCATGCGAAATGTTTGCATTTGAAGATTTACATATGTATGTATGTATATGTGTATGTATACATACATACATAGAGAATAATAGGTATCATATGCCTATGGATGGCAAAATAGACCCGACCCGACCCGACCCGGACCCGGCCTCTTGGGTCAGGTATGGGTAGGGGCCAATACGAGTCGGGTCGAATCCGGGTCAACCCGGCCGACCCGGATAAAAATCCGGGTCGGGTACGGGTTTGACCACTCGACCCGAATTCGACCCGTATTTCACTCTTTTCACCCCAAACCCGACCCGTGATAGTGTTTTTTGCAAAATAATCACTCTTGTCACCCCCAAACCCGACCCGAACCCGACCCATAAGACAAACCGGGTCAGGTAAGGGTTACCCGGGTTACACCCAAGTCGGGTACGGGTTCCCGAATCTTGACCCGGATTTTATTCGGGTCGGGTTCAGGTTTACCCCTATTCGGGTCGGGTCAAATCTGACCCGAACCGAACCCGAACCGACCCGATTGCCAGCCCTACATATGCCATATGAGGCACCCCTCATCTGCCCTCTCACATAAAGGGGACAGTTACAAGCCCACATGGGCTTGTACTTGGTTGTACTTGCACCCTTTATGTGAGAGGGCATATGAGGGGGTGCCTCATATGACATATGATACTAATTATTCTCTACATATATATGTATACATATACGTATACATGTATATATATACGAGAATAATAGGTATCATACGAGAATAATAGGTATCATACGAGAATAATACATATACGTATACATCTACAGTACCACCCTACTCATATACAAGACACAAAAAGTAGGGTGGTACTGTAAAATAATATATACACATATATATATGAGAATAATGTGTATCATATGACATGAGGATAAGCCTCATATACCAAGACACAAAAAGGTGGGAACTACAAGCCTCACATGAGCTTGTACTTGTACTTCCCACCTTTTTGTGTCTTGATATATGAGGCTTCGCCTCATATGCCATGTGATATTCATTATTCTATATATATATACATACATACATACATATACATACATACATATGCATATACATACACACATACATATACATATATGTGAATCAAGGGGCCAAGGAGAGAATCCCCTCCTTGGCCACCATCCAGGCCGCCCATCACCCATCAAGGTGGTGGGGCCCACAACCCCAAATGTGGGGTGGACGGCCTGGACCACCTGATTTCCATTTATCTCATATATTATAAGACACATAGAAAGAGGTACACATGACATAGGTGGGGATCATAGATCCTCCAAAACCAATGGCTCAATAACTCAAAAAAAATCACCATGGCAAATGTGTGAGAATCAACTCAATAAAATACTCCAGACTATACAAACCCCACTCAAACAAGGCACGCATAATTACTTGGAAACTCTGGATCGCTTTAACTCTCAAATGAGTTAAAAAGAAGCTGCAAGCATAGAAAGACCTAACACAACATTAAGCCTCCTCAAGTCCTATTTAATGAGCATGTCAGACATCAAGAGTAGCATGTCAAAGGAATCGGGAGCTGTGGATTAGGAAGTAGGGACATAAGGCACGTGTGGGGGATCTCCAGGTTACGAATACGATGATCCCAAGTTGCCCCATCCGCAATAAGCTCTGTGCTGATGTTTGCACTATGACAAAGTGAGTGTGTTGGGATCGTAGGAAGGGGAGGACCGATAGACAAACGAGAAATATAGAATGAGTTAATGCATGGCTGTGATTATGTCGTGCCCGCAAGCAGTTCCAAAAAGCTCACTCCAAAGGAAGGATCAGAAGTACAATCAATTTCAAAGATCAAGGATATCGCCAAGGATTCCTCTAAAGATGGTTCAGATCACGGCAAATGGCAATGTCAATGGACAGATTGAGGCATAAAAAACTCCTCAGGTGAAGAGCAACAAGTGTAAAAAGAAGTCCAGAAAGACTACACAATGAACCTTAACAAACCAGAAAGACTACACAATGAACCTTAACAAACGGGCCAACGGGTCACCGAAAAAAGAGCCCAATTAAAATGGTAAGGGATAGAGAAAACATGAAGTGATTAGGGACTTGATTTTGAAAATTCAAATATCCAACTATCCAAAAAACAGGAAGGGTCCATCTGAACCCTTGAAAATGGAAGAAGGTGCAAACGAATCGGAAGATGTAGGAAATGAAGATGAGAATTAGCAAATGGCCATGGGTAAGAGAGGTAAAAATGCTGCTTAAATGAAGACTTGACTCATGTGACAACAATGAATGCAACTACATTCCTAGATTAAATGGCAAACAAAAAGTCATTGGGAATATCTAGTTTAAAACAGAGGCAAGAGGCGAAAGGAACAGAAGTAAAAGTGCAAGAGTCATGGGTGAGGTTATTTCGATTGCACCTGTCTTAAGCTTAAGAATGTGTTAGTGATAAGAGGAACAAGAGCAAAGAGAATCAAGGGTAGACGAAGGGTTATGAAGTGAAGGAGGGGGAGGAGTATGATGAGGAGATGTATATACATAAAAGAAGGCAAAGAGAAATACGAAGGATAAGTGAGAGTTGGAGGAAATCCAAGGATGGAAGGAAAAGAGGTGTGAAATGATGACCGAAATATGTTACATAGAAAGGAAGGTTAATGCTTACTAAAAGATCGGAGGCAATTGGAACATGATAGACGGTGATGGCTTGACTTATCACAAATGAAGCAAATCTCACGATTGATGTATGAAAACATAAGGCGGTTATGAGAGCAACACAATCTCTCTCGAATGAAGGGTTAAAGGAGAAAAAAGGTAAGGAAAAAATGAATGATGATGATGTCATGACATGAACCCAAAAAGAACAAAATGATGAGATCTCACCACCCACACAATAAAAAGGTTCTAAAGATAAAAGGTTTTAAAAAAGTCAAGATCTAGAAACCATTGTTCTCATATCTCCGACAAGCATCACGATAACCCTGTCAAGGTTTATCGACGAATAACTCGACTACCCTGTCAAGAAACACCAAGCTCAATGACGATCTCATGGAGATGCACCAATCTTGTTGAGGTGCCAGACAATAACCCTTCTCAAAACTCAGACAATAACCCTTCTCAAAACTCCCTGACAACACCGCCAATGCTCATCGATCTTCAATCTTGAAGGTGCCACAAAGCTGATGAATGAAGGAGAAGAAAGGGCCCAAAGAAGTATGTAAGGTTTTTCCTTTGGGTATGAGAAAGAAATAAAATTTCGTTCATCACCCGAATCAATCTGCATGACTCAAGCTCCGAATTGAATTATGCTGCACCATCCAAGATTCGGCCAATACTAGTTAGATCTAACGATTGTTGGGATTTTGGGATTTTGGGACCCACCCTAGTGGAGTTTTGATAATGTTTACAAATAATATGGATACTAACGATCTACCTCAAGTGTGTATAGAAAACAAATGATGATATACATATAGCCATGAAGAACCAATGTATGGAGTAGCTCAAAATGAAGACTTGGAAGCCATGATCGTGCAGTCAACTTTAGAGTCAATGCATGGAGCAAGTGAAGACTCAAGTAAAGACTCAAAATCAAGGCAAGATGGCTCAAGACAAGAGAACGAGACTCAAGAACTCAAGAAGTATGAAAATTGTAAGTTAGAGTCTAAATATGTTAAATTCAATATCATGGAGCTACACACTCACAAAAATCTTTGAAAAGTGTTTTTAAAATGTATTAAAATATTTAAATTAGTATATAATTAATTATAATTAATTTCAAAGTATTTTCTTGAAGAAAAACTCATGTATCAGAAAATAGTCGACTATCCATTTCTGATAACCGACTATCCAAAAGCAGATTTTTGCCTAGAACTTTCGGGTTTCTGCAGTAGTCGACTATCACATGTATAGCCAACTATATAAAATATATAGCCGACTTATGTCCTGAAGATAGCCGACTATCTGGGTCAACTGTCAGTTTTTATGGAAAGCGTGATTTTTGTTTTACAGTCGCTGCTAGCCGTTGGAAAAGAGATTCTTTAGCACAATTTAAGCTGTTTTTCAACTCTATAAATACTAAAGACATCAGATCATTTTGATATCAATTTCTATGCATTTTATATTATTTTTCAAAGCTAAATTCTCAAAGCTCTCCTTTTTAAAGCTCTTCTTGGCCATTAATTTTATATTCTCTTGCGCAAATTTTCTGATATCTTTACAATCATTTCTGGCCCTACTAAAGCTTGATCTTGATCTTTAAAGCTCAAAGCTTTTATTTTTGGAGATTCAATTTTCAAGTTACTTTTAATCTTTCGAGCTTAACTTCTATTTTTTTAATCAAGATTTTTATATAGCCACACTGAAATCACAAGCTTCATATATTAGTCAAAGGAATCAAAGGACGTAACCAAATTATCGTCAAAAGGTTTGTAAAGCCTTTGAAGAAGGCTTGGTAAGTTGTACTCCCAAATGAAAGGGAAGTGTTGTATTGTGTTGGAAATTCCTAGTTGTGTTGTAAC
Source organism: Scilla litardierei (assembly GCA_030789695.1). Lineage (NCBI taxonomy): Eukaryota > Viridiplantae > Streptophyta > Magnoliopsida > Asparagales > Asparagaceae > Scilla > Scilla litardierei. Next base: position 11,190,861 of record CM061134.1, on the reverse strand, counting down.
TAGGTATTTGTAAATTCCTAGCAAGGGAAGCTAGGTGGTTGTACAAGTCCTCTTCTTTAGATTGAGGCAATGTTGCTCTCGAGTTTAAGAGCTAGTGGATCGGTTGCTGGAGTAGGCCAAGGTTGGGCCGAACCACGGTAAAATCTTGTTGTTTGCGTTGTGATTCTTTTTGTCTCTTTACTCTTTATTCACTGCTTGGAATTCTTATTTCTGTTGTGTTTATCATATTTATTTTATTACAAGCTTATTAATTTGTGTCGATTAATTACCAAGTAGGGTAACTCTCCTTGGAGACTTAGGCAACGTTTAAAAGGGCTTATGTACTCGAAAAAATTTATTACTTTATATTACACTATTCAACCCCCTTCTAGTATTGTCTGCCATATACAGGATCCCACAACGATGACCAACCAAAAGTAACCGATTAGCTAACCATGCCAACCTTGGTCGTATCTAGCAGCCAATTGGCTAAAGGTGACACTTTTATGCCATATTGTGTCTTATAAATGTCAAATATGTTGCCTTTATGCCAAATCACCATAAAGAAAGAGTGAGATATGTTTTGACCTATATCTTCAGGCGGGCCAATATTCGAAGGGATTTGGTTTTTGCTGATGTTTCAGATGGGGGATCTATGGTTTTGGTAATATAGATACCAAACAAGTTAGAGCAGCAGCGACCGATGACGAAGGAGAAGATTGGCTTGGATATGGTCAACTATAAAGGCACACTATTAGGATTTATTCATATGAACCCTTAACTATGTAGAATATATGCTTATTTTCTTCTCTTAATGGGATGGAGCACATGTTGCAAGCCGATAGACATGCCTTTTACTTCTATAAAATTAAGTTTAGTTTAATTCACATGTATGACTTGTTATACTTTCTAACCATTGTACCTTACACCTGAATTTTATTTATGTGTAAATAGTTTTAATTCACATGCTTGCATAAGTTTGTTGTTTTCATACCCAAGATGTACATGTATCCTAGTTTTGCTGCATTCATATGCCCATAGATGTGTACGTATCATGTACCCATAACAGCACAACCGGTGTATAAAATGTAACATGGTACACATTCAACATTTGCCACAATATGCCAAAATTGATGGTTTTCAATATTTATGAGATTTCTAAAATACATCCCCAGTAAGAAGGGTATCTTCAATATGAAATGCTTTATACAAAAGCGAGTGCCCACTGCCCTATGCAAGTCATATATAGAGGTAAAAGAATGTTTAAGAACTCGCAAAATTTAGGAACTAAAAGAGAAGCAGGACCATATTCTCGTTTTTCTGAGACAGAATACTAATATGCTTTAACTTTGAAATTCTTTGTATATGGTACAAAGCAAGCTCCTGTACAACTCATTTGGTACTCTGACATTTATTCTCAAATGCAGTACCAATGATTGGCATTAGCATCAACTAAGATTGAAGTTTATAATAAAAGAGTCAATCACTAGATTTTGTAATACCTCGGTAGATAGCTCCCTGATGTATCCAACAAACATCATTTGAAATTGCTCAGTGGATTGGTAATTGTTGATACGACCGAATAGACGTGGCTGCTGCAAAAGAAAGATAATCCATACAAGAAAGCATATAAGCTACATGAGAGACTACTCATGCTTTACTTCAGAATCGAAAATACAGAGTCCTCGGTAGTCTATCTTAGATAAATTAAAATAGACAATGCAAATCAATGAAGACAAATGCTTTGGGAATGTCATCAGCCTACACATGCAAGATACCATACAGAGAAAGAGCAGTACAAAGAGGTGCTGCCTCAATGGTGCCCTTATGGTAAATACTCGGTATAGTAAACTACAGTATTCTTCTAAAGAAGACATTTAATAATTTCTTTTCCCAGGAAAAAAAATTAAAATTTTACTTTTTCACATTTCTTGTTTCATTACTGTGACAAATAGGTGCCACGCCACTTGGTGATTTATGCTTGATGCACTCTCCATGATTGAGCACCCCTTTGCAATATCAATGTCTGGTTTGTAAGTTCAAATAAAATAATGAATATTCACAGGAATAGGATTTATAATTAGTTTCAGTTGTATAGTGTACGTACAATTTCTCTTATATTGATTCCAGAGGAAATATCCCATCCAATGGCCACTGCCACTTTAAAGATGCCTTGTATTTGAAGTCTGGCCCAGCCAAAGAACACCCCCGAAACTTGATCCGGAAGAGAAGCCAATGAATCGTCTTCTGTTTGTTTATCGAACAAATGAGAATTATGAACTACAAAAATCAGGTGGAAGTACTTGAAATCTATTCTTCCTCATACAGCATTTTAAAAGTTTGGCAGCACAAATTTAGCAAAAAGTATCAATTCTATGATGTCATGTAAATGTTGAATATAGTTACTACTTACCTGCAGTTATATTAAGTACTGTCCATTCATTGTGCGCAATTGTGTCACCTATCAAACCTCTAATACACAAAGGTTCAATAGGCAAAGCATTTTGAGTCCCTGAACCATTAAATTAATGAACAACATGTGTTAAACAAAAAAAATAATATCAGCATAAAATATACAAATGAGTTTATGATAAAAGCTTACAATCGTCAAATGGCGGAAGACCCCATAAATCAGGGTTAAACTCCAGAAGCATATGAAGAACGCAATCTGCTATTAAATAATGCTCGTCTTGATTTTGGAGAGATGGGACTGCTATTACATGTGCTCCGGAAGCCTTTGCAGCTCGAACACCAACTCTAGTTGAAAACGATGTCATATCTTTAGGAAGACTCATGATGTGAATTATTAAAGTTGCAAGCATAGCTTTAGAACATCATACTAACTTGGTGGAAAGCTTGTGTGAATCACAAGTTTGATTAGACAAATATTGTATATGATAGCAAAATGTTAAGTACTTATGGATTGTAAGGGACAAAGGAGTCAGAATTCTGAATCATCAATGATGTAGACACTCAAGCAAAGGGAATGTTTGGTATAGTGTGATAGTTTACGAACCCTATAGCTTTTCTTTGAGAACTATAGAAGATATTGCTCGAAGAAGAGTTGTGTTCCTCAATCCAAAGCCGTCGTCTGCAGTACTATACCACTACATTGGATCTTGACTGAATTTTACTCAAAATGTTCTTCAACTGACTACTAGAGCTTATTCCACACTGAAATATTGCATTGCTATCTTATATTATGAATTTGTTTAAGAACCATTCGCCTGCTTTCATTGAAAAGGAATGTGATAAGGCAGTTTGCAATATAAATCACTAAGATCAAACAGAGGAATTTACATATTAAGATAAGCTTAGGAGCTTCAATATGTGGAACAGCTATCAATATATGAGCACAATCGTCTTCGCATGTGCCAAAAAATCTCTAAGGTTTTTTCCACTTGATTTTCTTTTCTTCCCTTTTCTTTCTTCTTTTTGTTCTTTTTATTTAGACAAAGAGTTGTTTCATTAGAAAGGATGACGCATAAGAAAACCTTAAAAAGGCATGAAGGAAACAAAATGTAACAGAAATGCAAACTGAGTTGGCCTAATTGTCCTTACTCCGTAGACTGACGTTGCCCAGTATTTTAACATGGTCTCATCTGCAGTGCAGTCGGTGTACCATTAGGAGACGAGCACAAAATCAAAAACTTGAAAGAACAAAATATGATGGGAAAGCTGGCCTCAATTATTTCGTATAACCTTTAGAGTTCTTTAAGTTGGAGGAGTCAGCAGTCTGTAATATTAGGCGTACCAGACCTTTAGTTTGGCGATGTTCCAATACATATATATTTAGTGGAGAACCTAATACATATACATACCTATATACATACACACATATATATACATTTATACATGATTACATAGTTACTTATACATATATTTCAAATTTTGGTGGGGGCCCGTGTCCCCACAACCAAAGGGGTAGTTCCGCCCCTAGGCGTATGTGTGCTCACACAACCATACACAGTTCAATTAGGATGGCATAGTGCCACTTTTTTCATGTCCAAACACAAAAAGGAATTACTTATTACGCCCCTTGTGCAAGATATGGGAGTAGCGCATGGCATTGCCTTCCCCAAAGAAGAGTTGCTAACAAATATATGCCTTTTTTTAAACTTGTCCCTTCTTAAGGACAGAATCCAATTAGTTTTCTAACAATCCAAGTGCTTTGTATCTTCCATTAGGAAGTTGGCCATGCTGTTATTCCACAATAATGCTAATTTTGTACAGCGAAAGGTGTGAACACATCCTTCGAAATCCATCGTGTCATTGGCACTCTTCAAGCCTTTTACCTATAACTATTGTGTCGTGTTCCAAGACCTTGGTAACTTGTTCCTAGGTAGCAGATACATTATAGACATACTTCTTGGGCTACTTGAGGAAGTTATGGCATGACAATGCTTAGAGCATATGATTATTGTTGTTGTTGTTGTTGTTGTTATTTATTCTGATTGGTGGTAATTGCTATTGTTATTTTTCTACCTATTGTTATTTTTCTAGACTCAAGGGATTCAGTTCCGTTTAACATTCCAGGTTTTCATCAAAGAGGATGTAGCAACATCAAAGAGAACTAGAAGAACAAGACGTAGCAACAGCTTGATGCTAAGCATTCTAACTACATATGTATGATATTTTACAAAAAATAAGAATAAGGTGATAAAGTAGAAAAGAAGATTGCATCATTCTATTATATTTATATTTATATTTCTTTAGTTTTCTTTTGCAGTGTAATTTAAGAGAATTTTATTTTGCAATGTTATTTAATATAAGAAGAAAGCGGATACAGTTCATGTGCCCAAACACTAGCATCAGGCATCTAACAACAATTATTATTAACTTGCCTTTTTAATAAGATGGATATAATATACATAACTACACTTCACACATCAATGGTCACATTAGTAAAAATTGAACTCTAATGTTGAGAATTTTAGGAAAAACATGATCCATCATGATTTCTGATGCACAGCATACAGTTGACTATTGCATATATCAACAATCTAAAATATGCTTTCTACAACAAATAATAATAATAAAGAAACGAAACGAAACGAAACAAAAAAGGACAATCTGAAATCTGCAAATTTTAAGGCATGAAAAAATCTATTAGTTTCTCCTGAAACTTTTTGTAAATATTAAAGCAGTGCAAGCTTAATAGCATCGCCTGTATCAATTGATCCTCAAATTTCAGAGATATATATGTGTTAACATGTAAAAGCCAATTTCTGTGAATTTTAATAAATCTGGTCCCTAAGGATGTATGGACTAAGAACTAAAATCTAAACATGGTGTGTCCTATTTTTGTTTTACATCTCTCTATGACAAAATTTCTCTCCATCCCAATGGCTGACAAGAACCCAAATATCTATAAAGCTCCTACAACTATTCGTATGACAAACTTCTATATCAGAAATTAATAGACGAACTGTCAAAATTTATGGTAACAAACCTACAATTGTGTTGTACCTTTCAGTGGAATGAAACCAAAAGCATATACATAACACCCTTGATACTCTAAAGAACTCAAGAATTGATGTTATTCAACTTACGGAGAATCTTCAATCACCAGACAATTTGACGGATCTACCTCAAGCCTGTTTGCTGCTTCTAGGAAACTGAATAACAAATTAAAAGAATACAATAGTAAGCATAGAAGTATTCAAGTCCATAAAAACGATTTTCTTACCATGTAAACAACACTCACATGTCAGGAGAAGGTTTCCCATGAGCAACTTCATCTCCTCCAAGAATGACAGAAAACATTTCATTCCAACCTATGCAACAGTTCAAGAAGGTTCTGATTCAAATAAATAAGGGTAAAAATATACAATGAGAAACTCCAAGTTTGGTCTTGAATCAAAGAAATATGACATATGTGCATTTATTTTGTCATTGCACTGTGGAAAGCCTCTCATAGTTCTGGAAGACGTCTATGGTTCGAATCCATCTTAAGCTACAATATGGCCTATTTAGAGAAAGGAATACTGATACGATCTAGAGGATCGATCAATTAATTTCAGATTTAAAGAGGAAAAAAATATAAAAAGGTGGAATTTTTGGATCTTAAATTGTGAAGAACTATGAAATAGATTGATAATTGAGTCTCTTTCGAGAGGAGACTCGCTCTCCTAGCTTTGGTTGCACGGAACAAAGCCTAAAACCTTCACACACGATGTCTACAATTGTTCTTCACAAAATAAGCATAAGGAAATAAAATGACGGCTGGCCCTAATAAATAGAAAAAGAGGGGATTTACTAATCTGTCTGAAAAGACTAGAATACCCCTAGATAACTAAATCACCAAAGCCTACGCATCAAGTGGGACCCGGGTGCGGCTTGCGGCAAGCGGGACGGCGGCTAGGGGGCGCCCGCATCAATACCTCCCCCTAAAAGAACCACCTTGTCCTCAAGGTGGAGATCTGGCTTTGAAGGCCCCCGAGGGAAAACAGAGGCTAGGGTCACCTGTCAGAACCACCGTGCGACCCCCCTCATGGAATTCCATCCTAAGCTGCTTCCAATTCATCTTCACCTCGCCCAACCCCCTCAGCCACTGCACGCCCAAAATCACATCGATATCGTCCAACTCTAGGGGCAAGAAGTCCTCCAGGATCTGCACCCATTGTAAGGTCAGACTCAGCACCTTGCACATCCCACTGCTCTCCTCCCTCCTCCATGTCCATGAGAGGACCGTAAACGTCTCCAATGTGCTCACCTGCAACCTATGACGATCCACCAAATGTCGAGAGATGAAGTTGTGGGTAGCCCCACTGTCTATGAGTACCGTCACCGGTGCGTCGTCCAATCGTCCTGCCAACTTCATGGTATGGTTCGTGGTCACCCCTACCAAGGAGTTCAGGGACACCTCTGCTACATCCAGATGTGCGTGCTCAACCTCGCTCTCTTCCGTCATCACTGGCTCTCCACAATCTGCATACTCCCCCTCGTCCTGTTCGAGCACAATCTGCATCAGCCTGCTCGCACATCGATGACCGGGACTGAACTTCTCATCGCATCTGAAACAGAGGCCTGCAGCACGCCTCGCCCTCATATCAGCCTCAGCCATCCGTTTACCAGGGATCACTGGTCGGGTTTCCTCTCTCTTCATTTCCGTGTCCACTGGTGCTACTGTAACCCCCGGAAGTGGGGCCGGTGCTGTCTGACTACGCTGGCCCTGGGCTCCCCAAGTCCCCCGAATGCGTCTCTCCTCTGCATGCTTCTCCTCCGCCTTGTGGGCCAGGCGAAGGACATCCTCCAGTGTCCCCGGACTCTGCATCCTCAGCTCCGCTCGTATAGAGGGCTTCAGCCCCCTCATGAAATTCCCAATCATCACCTCGTCGGTCAACTCCTTCACCCTACTATTCAGCATCTCGAACCTCTCCACATAATTCCTAACCGTCCCCTCCTGCCTCAAAGCAGATAACTGCTCATAGAAATCTCCCCCTGGGGTCTCCTGGAACCGGTCTAGTATCAGTGCGGATAATTCCTCCCAAGTGCGAAAAGGGGTCCGCACCACCTTCCACCTGTACCAGGCCAACGCCTTGCCCTCGAAATAGATTCCGATGGCCCTCAAAACCTCCTCCTCCGTCAACCTCATCACCTGGAAGTAACGCTCCGCCCGATAGATCCACCCGTCCGGATCTATGCCGTCAAAAATCGGCATCTTCAGCTTCATAAGGCGGCGATCTGCATTGATGTCCCCCTGTGGTCCCCCATCTCTACCGCGGTCACCCCCACAGCCGAATTCTCCTCCGCCTGCCTCAACTGGTCCTCCCCCGTCCGCCCCGTACAACTCCTCGGGCCAAACGGGTCTCTCCCACGCCTCAGGCTGGTAATGGTACCCCGGGAACTCCTGCTGTCGTGCCAATCCGGGCCCTCCTGGTCCTCTGAGTGGCTGTACTGGTGCTGGCTGGCCCCCAAAATAGCCTCTCGAGCCTTGTCCCCGCCCCGGAAAGCCATCAAACGTCTGTTTAGGATCAACCTGCGGCCTCAGTACCTGTGGATGAGCCTCTGGTCTCCAAAATTGGGCTGCTGGAGCCCCAATCGTCGTGTCTCGGGCCCATCCGCCTCCGTCTTGCCCCCAGGGGGCTGTCTGCGCTGCTGTGGGCCCCCAGGGGGCTGTTTGCGTCGTCGCGGGCCCCCAGGGGGCTGCCTGCACTGCGGCAGGCCCCCATGGGTCAACTGCAGGCCTATTTGGGCCTGCTGGGACAGCGTTAGGCCCGAACAGGCCTGCCGAAGTCACAGCAGGCCCATCCGGGCCTGTCGCTGGCTGCGCAGGCCCGACAGGGCCTGCTGAGTGTTTCGCAGGCCCCCAGGGGCCTGCAGTGCTCGCCGCAGGCCCGGATGGGCCTGCCGCCCTGTTCCAGGGCCCCCCGGCCACTCCACGCGGCTGTCCGGGCCCGCTAGGGTTTGTGGCGGCTGCGATTTGCTCCAGATTTGTCGTCGTAGCCGTCGCCCTCTCCGGTTGCTCCCGATTTGCCGATTCAAGTGTTGATTCTCCTTGGTTTTCTCCCCCTTGAATCTTCTTGCCCCGATCTCCTCCTCTCTCCATCGTTAGGGCTTGAAGCATAGCTTTAATCTCCGGAATCGACGACGTGGCATCCCTCAAAAATTTCAGATCTGAAGTTGCCTCTTTCAGATCTGAAGTTGCCTCCTTTAGCCCTTGGATATCGCGTCCCGCTTGCGCGGCGTCCCTCCTCATAGCCCGAAGCTCGATTTGGATGTCCTCCTGCGAATGGGCATGATCTTTGATGGACTCCCCTAGGGTTTTCTTCAACCCCTCGATCTCCCGGTTGAATTCTTCTCGAAGCCCTTGCACCTTCTCATCCACGCCATCCGCCTTTGACCGCGTGCTTGTCGCCATCGGATCTCAACGCTCTGATACCAATTTGATACGATCTAGAGGATCGATCAATTAATTTCAGATTTAAAGAGGAAAAAAATATAAAAAGGTGGAATTTTTGGATCTTAAATTGTGAAGAACTATGAAATAGATTGATAATTGAGTCTCTTTCGAGAGGAGACTCGCTCTCCTAGCTTTGGTTGCACGGAACAAAGCCTAAAACCTTCACACACGATGCCTACAATTATTCTTCACAAAATAATCATAAGGAAATAAAATGACGGCTAGCCCTAATAAATAGAAAAAGAGGGGATTTACTAATATAGTCTGAAAAGACTAGAATATCCCTAGATAACTAAATCACCAAAGCCTACGCATCAAGTGGGACCCGGGTGCGGCTTGTGGCAAGCGGGACGGCGGCTAGGGGGCGCCCGCATCAAATACACACTATGAAAGCACCAATCTCTTAAAGGTTTCCACATAGAGCGAATGTGAACAGTTGATTCCTTTAGACAAATAGTAACTATCCACAAAAAGTTGTAGGCTAAAATTTCTATGCAAACTATAATATTTTGGCGCTGCCTCTCACTATACAGTCAAATTAAGACAAAATAACACGCGCTGGTACTATACTTCAAGAGGAATTCAAAGATATATATAATAGGTGATATTACTTAATAATAGACTACTTTAATACATTGAAAATAATCAGTTTTGTAAAATTCTTGAAGTATGGCTAGTAGGTGACACTTATCAAAATATTTAATTGATCTTCTTCTTTTAAGGATTTTTCCTATTAAAAATGAAATCTCTCAAATTAGTATCCAATACTAATTTTTAATTTGGTAGGTTTTAAAACTTATTTTAAAGTATTTTATGTAGAGAAAAATCTTCAATTTAGATTTCAATATTATAATTAAGAATCCTTATTTGATTTGAGCTTCGAAGAAGAAGATTAATTATTTATGGATTTTTATTATTTCAAAAATCAACCACATAAGAATATGATGGTAACTGGAAAAAAACTTGAGTTGGATAAAGCAATTATAAATTCTAACTGGATTAGGAAACCTATTATATTAGAAGTTACGTATAATTAAGAATATTTTGGGTAATCTAGCAATGATATGAAATGCTTCTTTGAGAATCTGTAGTAAGGTTCTAGCCTCGCCACAGTCAATTTCGTTTGTCTTATGCCGCCGGTATCATAAAATTATGTTATTGCCATATCCATGAAGTAGTTGTATCCGAACTTATAAGATTACCATATTCGATTATCCATAATGTTTGGTATTCCATACATGTACCAGGGTAACATAGTGGGTATAAAAGGGATCTACACTGTCCATGTGTGCATGTGTAAAAGAGATGTACAACATCTACATGAATGACCTCTAGTGCACACGAAAAGTTCCTTTAGATTTCAAGGGCTGGGATAGAGAATGTTCTCTACCTCCATGAAACTTTGTTAGATTTGGGGATGTGGGTGGCAAACTAGTAATTTTAGACGTCAGTGGTATTTTTGTAATTTTGGATAAATCAATCCATTATATATATATATATATATATATATATATATATATATATATATATATATATATATATATATATATATATATATATATATATATATATATATATATATGAGGGGAGGTTAGGGCTTGGTTCTCATTCTGAATTTGGAGAAGATTGTTAAGAAGAAAAGGTATTAGAAGTAGATTAAATGTAGATCTTGAAAGAGTTGTCTTTATCTCAAATCAAAAGCTAGGAGAGCAGGTTCCTCTCGAATTGAACCCGCTTATCTTTGTATTTCTCATCGTCATTTATAAAAATCAGATTTTTGCCACTCCAAACTTTAGAAATTTCTATCAAATTGGTATCAAAGCTCTCCGATCCGATGACGACAAGAAATGTGGAAGCTTTGAAGGAAAAGCTCGACGCCGAGATGGAGGGATCGGAGAAATCCTACCACTCGTTGGAGGAAATATTGTTTTCAATCGGATCTACGGTGAAGATATCGGATGCGTAGATGAGAGCTTCGATGGATGCCCTAATGGAGAAAATTTCAAAGATGGAGTATCGTTCTTCACCCGAGAGGTCAGATCTGAAAGATGACGGTGACAAAAACTCAGATATAGGACGAAAGACGGATTCTTTAGCCAAAGAGAAAGAGAAAGAGAAAGACAACAATTTTGAAGGCGATCCACCGTCAGTTTCAGATTTAAGACACCACAACCTTTAGAACGAAGCAACGAGAGCATGGGAGGACCAACCAAGAGGCAGCGGGCCCCGACAGGTGTATTGAGGGCCACGGCCAGTGGGAACCCCTCTCAGTGAATGGCGACCCTCGACATGGCTGCCAGGGGCTGGCGACCCCCTCGATGGTCATTGGGGGCTCGCGGCCTTGCCAAGGGGCGACGAACCCCTGGGGTCGTCTGGGGCCTCACGGCCCGGCCTAGAGCTGGCGATCCCCATTGGGCCACCCAAGACCTCGCGACCCCTAGGCAGCCCGTCGGGGGGCAGGTGAACCCCCTGCAGGGTCGCTCGGTCCCTAACATTTCATGGGCCGCCTGTTCAGATATTCGAGACCCCGGGCAGGCCGTTGGGGGCCCAACGATGGTGGGAAGCACTTTCGGGGATCATACGACCCCTGTATTCTAGGAGATCAGCAGCGACAACATTTCCCAGTGAAGTGGACCTTGAGAAGAGTTTGGATATTACTATGATGCCTATCCAGGCTATAACGAGAATGGTAGAAACCTGAGTGGCCTGAGGACGATAAGAGAGATGATGAAATGACAGGAGGAGGTCTGTGGGAAGACTTTGGAGTCCATCAGAATGGCTATCAGTAATTTCACTTTGGTCAGCCAAGAGGGGGAGCAATGTAATGGAAGCTGAAATTGCCTATCTTCGAGGGAAAGAATCCTTATGAATGGGTTTACAATGCGGAAAGATATTGTGTGATAAATTGCTTGACTTAAGAGGAAAAATTGTGTGCTACTGGCATATGCTTAGAGGGAAAGGCATTGTCCTGGTACCTGTGGAGGGAATAGATGTAATCGCTATGGTCAACAAAAGAGTTCAATGAATGCTTGTTGGACCGATTTCAAGTCACATGTGAACATTTACACGAGCAGCTCCTTACACTCCAGTAGGATGACACGGTTCGTGACTACATGGAGAGATTCGAGACACTCTCAGGCCGAGTGAGGAGAATACTGGAGGCAGCGCTGGAAGAAGCTTCATGAAGGGCCTGCGGGCGAGCATCGGAGTAGAACTCTGCATACAGAGACCAAGAGGACTGACGGAAACGATAAAGCTAGCCAAGATGACCGAGAATAGACACACAGCGGAGTGGGCTACTAAGGGAGTGGTGAGAGGTGCCACATCCCGTACGCCTGCTACCAAGGAGACCCAAAAATTCCCAGCAACCGATGGATCAGACAGTTCAGGAGAAGAGTGTCGAGCCTCCAATAGACGATAAATACAAGCATCACACACACACAGAAGGACATCCTGGACAAGCGCGTTAAAGGGGTATGCTTCCGATGTGGCGAAAGGTTCAGGTCGGGACATCATTGTCGGGATCGTGCTCTGCATGTATTGGTCGTTGAAGAAGATGAGAACGCAGCCGCTGGAGAGGAGGAACCAGAAGGGGTAGAGCACCCCATTTGGCGTAGCATGCCTATAGGATTCATGACACTACATTAAGGACAATGTGATTCTTGACGGAGTAATGTTAAATGTAGAGATGTTGGTGGCAAACGTGTAATTTGGGCATCAGGGTTATTTTTGTAATTTTAAACACATCAGTCTATTATGTATAAGAGGAGGAGTTAGGTATCGGTTCTCATGTTGAACTTGAGGAAGATTGTTACGAAGAGAAGGTACTAGTGAGTATATTAGATTTAGATGTTGGAAGAGTTAGGCTTGTCTCTCGAATCAAAAGTTAGGAGAATGGACTCCTCTCGAATTGATGCCACTTATCTTTGTATTTCTTATCTTCATCTATAAAATGCAATTTTTACAACTCCAAACCCTAGAAATTCCTATCAGACTTGTCCTATGGGTAGGAAACTGCAACGGTATCCTTCTCATTAAAATATGAATAATAGATGCAGGTAGCAAACAAGTTCTATAGTTTAAAAAAAAGATAAATTATGATACCTTTAGCTCTGCAGTTATCCCTTACAGGTAGTGGAAGGCTTGTGCAATAAATGGTATTAGTTATTAGGGTTATTTAGTACTGACCCCCTGTGTTTTCTCGGAAATTAGTAGTACCCCCCTATGGTTTCAATAATTAGTAAGACCCCCCTCCACAATTAGTATCACCCCCCCTAGGGTTTCTCAAAAATTAGTATCACCCCCCTATGGCAGGGGGGTCTTACTAATTATTGAAACCATAGGGGGGTACTACTAATTTCCGAGAAAACACAGGGGGTCAGTACTAAATAACCCTAGTTATTATTAGGGATGCCACCACAGCCATCTTTAGGCAAGTTCTTTGGAGACAGATCGAAAATGGCCATGTAAGTGGTGTAATTTTTCCGCTAACCTAATCATGCAGATCTATAGGAAGCATTGAAAAAATGTGTAGATAAATATAATTATAAGTAAAATGATTGTTTAAATTTGAGGAAACTTTGGAACAAACATCAATAGGAAAAGATATGACGACTTTGCAGCATAAAGAAGGGACTGTCCCCAGAATTTATGTAAACCTAGATAGAATAACAACCTTTCTGGTGTGAGATTTTCATCCCAATATGCTTCTTTATGGAGTTTGAAGCAAGTGCCAGAGGAACTCCATGATCATGAAGATGCCTGATAAGGCGATTAACACCTGGAAGTGCTTTCGCTTGATGCCACCTAGAGAAGTTAATTACACAAATTCAGTAGCCATTAATATTCATTTGTATATCTATATTATCTAAGATTTGCATAGTTTAACTATAAATGAACATTTGTAATGCAATCTTCACTTTAGTGCCTGTGGATACTCTGTCTTGACTATTGTTCCAAAAGCCTTCTTCTGTTTACCAAGAAATCCTTGTAATTATCACCATAAAATTAAAAAAGCTATGAAGAATATTTTATCAGCATGTTTACTTATGATGCACTTCCAGAGTGAAGATGTTGACGATCTTCTAGAGATGTGTAAAGCATGAAAAGCAGTTATCCCTGAAGATACGTGCAGCTATTCCATTTAGTTAAAAATGAAAGAACTAAATTATATGCAGAGGATCTTTGTAGTTGTTTCAGAAGGGATGACACCTTGAAGTAACATTTATATAATTAGAATTTTGCCGTATAGGAACCTTTACATCCATAGAAGTTAACTATAGGTACATGTATGTGCTTAGCAGAGACGTACAGGATCAAGAGAAAAGCAATCATGGTAAATAGAAATTATGATATCACATTCTACGCAGTAGGACGCCTCTATAATAAACTAGTGTGCATGTCAATCACATATACACCATTCCAAATTTTGGCTGCTCCCTGGTTTCTTTCTGAACGCTTCTCTAAAGTGCCATGTATCCAGTTATATGTTTACTGAATTTGAATATAAACTCCTCCAGTGCATTTTGACACTTGCAGGATAATTCTTTCATGGCATGCACTGGGATAAGATTTGTGATTTTGTATATAAAGTTAAAATACGTGCATAACATCTTCTATGATAGTCCATCCTAACACAACAGACATAGAGTTACATTTAAAAAACAGTAAGATCATCCATGGTAAGATATATATTTTTGTTTGAATATACGAGTTAAGTAGCATATGTAAAACTCTCGTAAGTAAATATTAAATGCTAATACGTGCATAACATCTTCTATGATAGTCCATCCTAACACAACAGACATAGAGTTACATTTAAAAAAACAGTAAGATCATCCATGGTAAGATATATATTTTTGTTTGAATATACGAGTTAAGTAGCATATGTAAAACTCTCGTAAGTAAATATTAAATGCTAATCTAATCATCAAAAGTTATGAAGTTAGGATAAAAAGTTGTAGAAGATTTTTCTGTTATTTTTATTCTTCCTAATATTATTATGCTGTCTTTGGATTACCCTACAATGCTGTATGCAAACCCTAACATCAGTTCCTACGAACCTTTGTTAATTTCTACTTTATGCAATGCTGGCGGGTGCGCGAGAGCGTGCACGTGTGTGTGCCTTACAGTTTTGTCATTAAAAACATCAGTTCCTCAGACTTAACAGTATCTTCTACACTCCAAGCCAAACACTGCATCAAATAATTTCCTGACCACCTTGTTTTTATTTATAGGGAGCAAGAACACCTCCTTGACTGCATGTTCACTGACAATGCAATCTGTCTTAAATTATCAAATGACATCCTAGATGAAAATTATGCCAGCGATTTTGACGGTGCTGGATCCTCTTACATGATTTTTCTTTAAGAGGTTTGACCTGTGTATTGACAACTGTGCAACAAAAAGAAGGCAAATGATAGGGGCCAGATATCATTGAGACTACTGTCCCTAAATGTATTTAAAAGAAAGATCTAGTGTCCATCAGATAGCACTAGTTAAATCTCGATTGTTTGTAACGAAATGTTGATGTCTCCTATATTCAAAAAATTCCGTGTTATCATTGCATATAGAGAGGTTTAAGCATGTGACCATCCGATAAAAAAGGCCGATGCTATATAAAGATTTGAGAACATGCATGTGAATCATATAATTTTAAGCTAGTCATATAAGATTTGTGAACATGCTATATAAAGAGGGTTAGCTAGTTATATATTAAGCTAGGGTAATTATATCTTAGTGATTAATCTTAGTGAGTTTAATCACTGATGTATAGTATTATCATATAATTCTATCATACTTACATGATTTAGAGGATCAATTTATCAAATCATTGTACTGGCAAAACAATAAGTGTTGGGTAATTCAATTCTGCACACCTTCAAAACCTCATTCAAATCTCTTTTAAAGTTGCAACCCCTAAAATCCCACTTGACGTTTTTAGGATAATTGAAATCTATGTAAGCTAATTAAAATTTTATAACTCCTCAAAACTTCATTCAAATATCTTTAAAATAATTCAAATTTTGTACCTCTTTTATCCCATTTATTTCTTTAATGTAATTTAAATCTTTTCATGATAATTCAAATCTTGTAAGTCCTAAATGTTGGAAGGATGGCGGCTACGGGAGCCATAGCATGGTATTTATAGATACATGGTTACATGGTGGTGGATACATAACCATATATGGGCCTCATATGGACCTAACATTCATAACATGGCCCGTTATCCATGCATCATTGTGAACTCGACATTTGAATATTTCAGGATTCACAGTGCGGATGCGTGTCATGGGGGTTTGGATACTTCTGGATCCTAAGTTAGTGAGATTTACCTCGTTAAAACCTTTGGCTATGGAAAACCCCAATGGAAAAACCAATAGCTAAGGAAAAATAGTACACGTCTCTTTAACTTTTCCTGATCTGTGGATATCACTAGGGGTTGATACTTCTGAATCCAAAGCTAATGTGATTGCCTCGTTAAAACCTTTGTCTATGAAAAATCCAGTGGGAAAAACCAATAGGCAAGGGAAAAAGAGTACAATTATACATTTAACTCCACATGTTGTATTCAAGCTTCAGGCTTGTAGATCTCTCAGTCATCTCATCCCAATCCATTTACAAGTTTCCTAAAAGTACATCGAGTTAGTGCTTTAGTAAACAGGTCGGCTAAGTGGTTACATGACTGAATTTATTGTACGTCGATCTGTTTCTTCTCTTGTAATTCGTGCATTCAGAAGAGCTTGGGAGAGATGTGATTCGTCCTGTCACCTTTGATGTAACCAACTCGTAGTTGAGCTATGCAAGTTGCATTGTCTTCAAACATAATGGTTGATTCAATGTTACCAATCTTCAAGCCGGTTGTCACTAGGATGTGATGTATAACTACTGAACGTAGCCAAAAACATTCTCTGCTAGATTCATAGATCGCCAGGAGCTCAGAGTGATTGGATGAGGTTGCTGTTATGGTCTGCTTCGCAGATTTTCATGAGATGGTCGTTCCTCCGTAGGTGAACACGAACCCAGTCTGTGACTTTTCAGTGTGGGGATCAAATCTGTAATCTGCATCTGTATAACCCATCAAAGTGGAGGATACACCTTTCTGGTAATATAGTCGCAGATCAATTGACCTTTGGAGGTAGCTTAGAAGCTGCTTAACTCCAATCCAGTGGCGCTGTGTGGGCACTGCACTGTGTCTGGATAGTAGGTTTACTGCGAACGCTATATCGAGACGCGTGTAGTTTGCCAGATAAAGAAGTGATTCGATGACACTTAGGTAAGATACTTCAGGACCTAGTATTTTCTCACACTCTTCCAGTAGTCGGAAGGGGTCTTTTTGTACATCCAAAGATCTGATGACCATTGGTGTACTCAACGGATGGCATTTTTCCATATAGAAAATTTTCAACAATTTCCGTGTGTAAGTGGATTGATGTAACAGGAACCCACCGCTAAGGTGTTTTAACTGTAAGCCAAGACAATACTTTGTTTTGCCCAAGTCCTTCATTTCAAAGGTCTTTGTTAGGCTTTCAGTTATCTCAGATATCTCTTCAGGAGATCCGATGAGATTTAGATCGTATACGTAGATGGCTATTATAACAAATCATATTCTCTTTGCTCTTATGAAGATGCAAGTGCAGACTTCTTTATTGGTGAATCTTTGGTGTACAAAGAATTCACCGAGTCTGTTATGCCACATTTTTCCCGATTGTTTTAGACCATATAATGACCTTTGTAGCTTAACAGAGGAAACATTCCAAAGTCTATCTTTTTATCTCTATTGGCATTTTAAAGCCATCAGAAAGTTTCATATAGATATATTTAGCTATATTGCCGTATAGATATACGTTCACAACGTCCATGAGCTACATATCTAAGCCTTCCTTAGCTATTAAGCTTATAATAAATCGGAAAGTGATCGCATTCATAATCAATACCCTGTCGTTGGAAAACCCCCCGAGTTACAAGACGTGCTTTGTAGCGTACGACCTGATTATTTTCATTTCTTTTTCTAACGAATACGCATTTGTATCCCACAGTTTTACACCTTTTGGTGTTGGAACTACTGGTCTAAATACTTTCTGTTTCAAGAGTGAGTCCAGCTCAACTCTTATTGCCTTATTTCATCTTGGCCAATCATCTCTGCGTTTACATTCAGCTAGAGAGTGTGGATCGATATCATCATCGTATTCAGCGACATGAATAGCAATATTGAATGCAAAATCGTTGTCGACAACAGTGCTTTTTCTGTGCAATACCTCTCCACTACGTACATAGTTTAATGATATTTCTCCTATGTTTTCCTCTTTTGGGGAATGCAGGATGGGAGATGTTGTTGGGCTGAGCTCAGCATCCTGTGGTGGTATCGTCTTATTTTCTCCATGAGTTTTTCTCTTTTGAGAAAATTTATCCTTAGAGCCTGGTGATCGTCCTCTCTTTAATTGAGGTATAGCCACTTCTGCTGGTGGTAGATTAAATCCATCTTTGGGTATGTCAATCCTAGCTGGCGTGTTAGTAGCAAGGACGTGTGATCTGACAATCTTCTCGTTGTCAATAAATTTGTTTGGTAGTAGTTGAACTGTATTCTGTATGTGAATGATCTTCAGGATATTATCGTCATATTGAATAGAACGCGGATCAAAAGTAGGACAATGTCTTAGTGTCCCATGAAATGGTCTCTGAAGCTTCAGGCTCCATAGAAGTTAAGCCTAGTTTGGGAAAATTATTTTCGTCAAACTCACAATCTTCAAGACGTGCCTTAAAGGCGTCCCCCGTTAGGGGTTCCAGGTATTTAATTATCAAGGGTGAGTCAAACCCTACATAAATACCTAGACTCTGAGGACCCATTTTTGTCCTTTGTGGTGGTACTATAGGGATATAGATTGCGCACCTAAATACCCTCAAATGAGAGATATTCGGTGGTGCTCCATATGCAAGTTGCATTGGGGAATATATTTGACCTCCAGATGATCTTATCCTTATTAACGATGCAGCATGCAAAATTACATGTCCCCATGCAGTCATGGACAACTTAGATTGCATTAATAATGGACGAGCAATTCATTAGAGTCTCTTTATAAGAGACTCTGTCAACTCGTTTTGGGTGTGAACATGAGCTACAGGATGTTCAACTTCAATGCATGTTGTTTGGCAGTAGTCTTAAAAAACTTGTGATGTGAATTCCTCAGCATCCAGACGGATTTTCTTAAAGTGGTTGTCTGGAAAATGTGCTCGCAACTTAATTATTTGTGCCAAAAGCTTTGGAAAAGCTAAGTTTCGGGGGATAGTAGGCACACAAATGATCATTTTGAAGATATGTCTATTAGTACCATAAAGTACCAAAATGAACCACTTGAGGAGGGAATAGGCCCACAAATGTCTACATGTATTCTCTCAAGGAAACTAGGAGACTCCAAGTCCACTTTAAGTGGGGATGGTCTCGTGATTAGTTTTCCCTTGTAACAAGGGGTCAATGGAATTCACCCTTTTGAAGAATCTTCAGGTTCTTCAAATTGTGTCCACGGTTTTGGGATATGATGTGGTGCATCATTACCGATCCAGTGGGACCAAGTCGATTATGCTAAAGTATGAACTCTGGTGTTTTTGCGCACTTCAGGTGCTCGGTTAGATTAGCTTTCCTTGCTCGAATTTTTGTATGGTAGAGACCCGACAGGAGTCCCTTAAAGCGCTCAACGATGGTTTTGACACCATCTTTTTAAGTCGTCACATACAAGTATTCGTTAGTTTGATGTCGACCGTTTCTAGGGGTATCCATTCAAGCGGATGTCCTTGAAACTTAATAGATTTCTATTCGAGGTCGGAGAGAATAGCACATCTTATATTATAATTTGTGTATTATTGTGCAGCAATATGTTAGCTTTCCTGATCCTTCTATTATATTGGATGGTCCAGAGATCGTATTAACAGTGTCATCGTAAATATTAATGCTGTGAAAATAGCTTTTGTCGCAAAGGATCGTGTTCGTAGATGCACTTTCCACTAGGCATTTATAGTTCATCTAAAGAACAGAATATAATATCATAAGGCAATAATTTTTATTCCATCGTGAGAGTTCTAAAAAACATGCTAGAAAAGAAACATGCTAGAAAAGCAGTCATAATGTAAAAAGAAATTGTTTCTAAACATATATAGTGCTAAAGGGATAAAAGAGGGCATTAATCTAGGAGGTCGTCATTCGTGAAGTCCTCTGTAGTGAACTGGGTTAGAGCATGTACTTAATTCTCCCTATGTTTGTCTCAGCAGTAGACTTTAGGCTTGCTTGATACAAATACTAAAGATGGCGTGGAGTACGACAGATCATGAACCAAAGTCCAGTCATGCCACATTTATGGCATTTGTCCTCCCAGTATTTCTTGGGAGCAGATGTCTGACCGGTGTTTTCCTTCTCCACGTAAACTTTTTCTACCCCTCGTTGTTGTGTTGAGGAGGGCCTCTGGCCTGCTTCTTCGTGGGTTTTCCCTTCGGGGATTTGTCATTGTGCTTGTTCTTCTTCTGGGAAGAAAATGTGTGGGCCTTTGGGGAAGGAGCAGTGCCAGCATGGCGTAGGTTATAAGTGGCACAATAAGAGATCTCGATTTTGCTCTGTAATAAGATTGCAGGAGAGTAGCTCTGAGTACTTCTTGAACTTACGTTCACGATATTGCTGCATGAGGGATGTGTGGGTTTTCTCCAGCATGTGCGTCTCCGTGATTCTTCACCACACAGCTTCAGGCGTGAGGTGATGCTGAACAATGCCGAGTTATACTCAGCTATGGACTTGAAGTCCTGAAGTCGGAGATTCTCACATTCATAACGCGCTCGAGGGAGGATAACATCTTTTTGAAATTTATACCGCTCCTCGAGTGCGGTCCACAGCTCATAAGAGTCTTCCACTGTTAGGTACTCCGCCTTCAGGGTCCGATCTGTGGAAGTTGGCTCGATTCGACGCATAAGAAGCATTTGTCATACAGACGAGTTATCTTGTGCAGAGATAACTCAACTGTGCTCGGGTTCGCCTTATCTGACTCTGCACAAGTCAGATACGAGGATGCTGAGCATTTGGTCTTCTCCAACGCAGTTGGTCGATCAATCGTCAGTTCGAGTCTAATAGTCGATTGTTTCGCATTGGGTCGTTCGGTTGTAACTCGGCTGAAGTCTGTGTTCGGTCGAACAGTCGTGGCGATGGTTCGATGGCGATTACTCATACGCGTGGCTCGACACTTCGATCGGTCGATACAGAAGGAAGATCGCTCGGTCGAAGGGAGCCCACTGGGAAGCGGCCCGCTAGGATGCGGCGGAGACCCACTAGGGTGCGACAGCATTAATTGCGTAGAGCGGCGATTGGATAAGATCCCACCGAAGGCGACGATTCGTATCATTATGAGATCTTAGCCAATGATGACCATTGTTGTAAACTAGGGTTAGAAATAGGGTCGTTTAGCTTAGGGTTTTATATGGAACACCTGTGGAACATTGAGGAACCATCTCTAAGAACCGACATCTGTGAGAGCCAACTTTGAGAGATATTGTTGTGAGCTTTTGGAGAGATAAATTGTGTGATTCTTCATTGGACGAAGAGAAGATATGTATTTATCATTTCCTTTTGTAATAAAGATCATCGGTGTTCCCCCTTGGCCAGTTCATAGCCTAAAGTTGTTATCTCTCTTAATGCTTCTCGTTTGGTTGTTGGGTTACTGATCTTTGTCCTCGGTCTCTGACGATTCTGTGTATTTCGTTGTGTCGATGCTTATTCCTCCTCCATCTGTACGGTGGGTGTGGGTTTAGGCACAATAAATTGGTATCAGAACTGCACGGTGTCGGAGATCAACGTAGAAGACGAAGATGAGTAGCAGTGGCAATGACGATTCCTCAAAGGCGTCGACTTCTGGGTAATCTTCATCTCTGCTTGGACGCCCAACACGAAGTTAGAAATTGAGAAATTTGATGGAAAGGTCAACTTCAGTATGTGAAGATACGAAGTCATGGATATCTTGAACCAACTTAGTAAATATATCGCATTGAACGAGAAACCGACGGGCATGTCTGATCAGGAGTGGAGAACTCTGAATCGGAGTGCATGTGATACCATCCGCATGTATTTATCGAAGGAGAAGAAATACCTATATATGGAGGAGACAGGTGCAAGCAAGTTCTGGAAGGAGCTCGGCGACAAGTACATGAAGAAGAACATCCAAAACTGGCTGCACTTAAAGAAGAAGCTTTTCGATTTGAAGTTAGCCGAGGAGGTTTCTATAGAGGAACACCTCGACTACTACTACAAGCTTCTTATCGACCCGAGAAACATTGACGTGAAGGTTGACGATGAACACAAGGCAATGATTCTCCTCAACTCTCTATCCATCGAGTATGGATATTTTGGTGTCAGTTCTTACCTATGGCAAGAAATCGATCACATTCAAAGAGATGTCTAACGCTCTGACGAGCAACGAGTTCAGGAAGAACGATGGGGGACACATGCAGCCAAGCTTCGAGCGATGCTCCTATGGTCGTAAGGGGTTGTAGGGGTGAGAATGGTGGAGATAAAGGGGGTATTTCAAATCCAAGTCCAGAGACAAGACGAAGGGCCCTCAGCGCAAGGTGGCGAAGGACGCTTTCTGTCGAGAAAGAGAATGGGTCAAAGACTGCCCAAAGGCAAAGAAGACGCACGACGGCGTTGAGGTCGAGGAGTATGTATTAGTTTGTGCTTTGGATGGCGTGACATCAGATGGTTGGGTGCTCGACTCCGGATGCTCGTTCCATATGACGCTACATCGAGAGTATTTTACGACCTTCAAGAAAGGTGGCAAGTGTACAGCCTTGTTGGGCGATGACCAAGCCTGTAACACAACAAGTGTCGGGACAGTGCAGATGAGAATGAGCGACGGTGTTACACGAGACATCGATGAGATACGCTTTATTCTCGACTAAGACGTAATCTCATATCGCTCGGTTCACTCGAAGCCAAGGGTTGTCGAGTGAACATGGAGAATGAAGTTCTGAGGGTGACCCGAGGAGCAATGATCGTGATGAAGGGAAAACGTCAAGGCAACCTCTATTACTTGGATGGTTCAGTCGTATCTGGCACGACAGCTCGGACTCGTGAGGCTGAGAGATACGACTCATTATTGTGGCACATGCGCTTAGGTCATGTGGGCGAGAAAGCTCTTCAGAAGCTTATCGTGCGAGATCGTCTAAAAGGAGCCAAGACAGGGAAAATTGAGTACTGCGAGCACTGTGTTTGGGAAATAGACATGTGCTTCATTCGGGACGGATATCCATAGTACGACTATGTACACATCGATGTATGGGGGCCGAGTAGAACGGCCTCATAGGGAGGGAAACGCTGCTTTGTGTCGTTCATCGACAATTTCTCACGCATAGTATGGATGTTTCTGCTGAAGTCGAATGACCAAATTCTTAGCACTTTCATCGAGTGGAAGAAGCTGGTCGAGACTCAGACTGGTCGACGGGTCAGGCGTCTCCGAAGTGACAACGATGGTGAGTATATGTTAGATCTCTTTGAGAAGTTCTGTAGATCGGAAGCGATACAAAAACACTACACCATTAATGGTACACCGTAGCAGAATGGGGTAGCATCGAGGATGAATCGAACTTTCCTGGAGAAAGTTCGATGCAAGTTGTCAACTGCTAACCTATCGAAGGAGTTTTGGACAGAGGCCTTGGTGTACATGACCTACTCGGTTAACCGGCTACCATCCGCTGCATTGGAAGGTCGACCTCCATTGAAGGTCTGATCAGAAAAGCCAGTTTCCGACTATAGATCACTTCAAGTTTAAAGTTGTCCGAGTTACTATGTTGTGAAGGAAGACAAACTCGATGCTCAAGCCAAGAAAGACATCTTCTTGGGCTTTAGCAATGGTGTCAAGGGATATCAACTGTGGTGTCCGACACAGAGGAAGGTGATCCTGAGCAGAGACATAACGTTTGATGAGTAGGTGGTTACTAAAGAAGGAGCATGAACCAGTGGTGGAGATCAAACAGACACAATTGAAGCAGGTCTACGACGTGTATGAGGCTCCATAAAGATAGATCGACGACTCAGATCGACCCACACCAGAAGCTGCAGAAGATGGGCTTCAGACGGATGCTGGTGTAATTGGGGGTTCAAGCTCAGTTGATGGAGATAGCTCGTCTGCACGGGTCGTTCAGTCGAAGGATTCCATAGCAGTATCGAGGCCAAAGCGTGAAATACAACGACCTGCAAGATACATGGAGATGATCTCATTTGCCTTTTCCGCAGTATGTATCGATGTTTCACCTTGTTCAGTGAGGTGGAGCAATACGAAAACCAGAAGCGGTGGAGAAGTGCAATGGACGAAGAGATGGAATCGCTGGCGAAGAACGACACATGGGATCTCGTAGAGCTTCCAAAGGGAAAGAAAGCAATTATGTGTAAATGGGTCTGTCTACACCAAGAAGGAAGGGGTCAAATCAGGAGATGTTCGCTACAAAGCTCGCCTCGTAGCAAAGGGATTCGCACAGAGATAATGCATTGACTACACTGAGGTTTTCTCTGCTGTGGTGAAGCATTGCTCGATTCAGATCATGTTGGCATTAGTTGCTCAGTTCGACCTAGAATTGGTGCAGATATATATTAAGATGGTGTTCTTGCATGGAGAGCTCGAAGAGGAGATCTATATGGCTCAGCCCGATGGCTATGGGAGTGGTGACGGTCTTACATGTAGGCTGAAGAAGTCACTCCACGGGTTGAAGCAATCACCACGGCAGTGGTATAAGTGTTTCGAACGCTTTATGACTGATGATCAAGGGTATGTTCGCAACCCCTTTGATCATTGCGTGTTCTATCGGAAGTTGGTTGATGGGTCCTTCATCTATCTTCTGCTTTATGTTGACGACATGCGCATAGCTTCATCGAATAAAGAGGAGATTCGAATATTGAAGTGTCAATTGAGTTCTGAATTTGAGATGAAGGATCTGGGCAAGGCACAGAGGATTCTTGGGATGGAAATCACAAGAGATCGAAGTGGAGGTGCAGTTCATCTCTCACAGTCGCTATTTGAAGTATGTTATACAGAGATTTGGCTGTGAGAAGATGAAGTCTGTAGCTACTCTGCTTGCACCTCCCTTCAAACTCAGTGCTAAGTAGTGTCCAACGAACGATGAGGAGAAGAAGCGCTGAAGAGTGCACCGTATGCCAATACGGTATGGGTCTTGATGTACGCAATGGTATGTACCAGACCCGATCTATCACATGCAGTCAGCATGGTGAGTAGATACATGCACAATCCGAAAAAAGAGCACTGACAAGCAATGCAGTGGATCTTGTGGTACATCAATGACACAGTCGACGTCGGACTGACTTATAGCCGAAGTGTTCTTGGTTCGCACACTGTCGGTTATGTCGATTCCGACTATGCATGCAACTTGAATGGGAGGCGATCGATGACAGGCTACGTCTTCACCCTGTCTGGCGCTCCAATATGTTGGCAAAGTATCCTTCAGCCTACGGTGGTCTTGTCTACTATGGAGGCAGTGTATATGGCATTGACTGAAGCGATGAAAGAGGCGATATGGCTGATGGGCTTGATGGATGGTTTGGGGGTCTACTTTTTCAGGGACGATGAGGGATAAGAAGACGACGACATCAACTTGCTGAAGATCGGAACAGAGGGCAATCCGACGGACATGCTGACGAGGTTTGTATCGGGAGTCAAGTTCAAGCATTGTTTGGACTTGTTCATTGTGGTTCCTCGATGAAGTTGACGTTGGCCTCCGTAGAGGGCATCGTGACTCGAGAGAGTCAGTCGGTCCCAGAAGGGGACATTCGTAGCTCGGTGGAGCAGTTGTTCCTTTGAGACATTTAGCTCTTCGAAACAAAATGGTGGGGGGAACACCAGTCGATGCTCTATCAAGGTGAATCAATGAGGGTCGTTCGTTGGACGAAGGCTCGAATCTCGCCAAGGTGGAGATCTGTGGAAGTTGACTCAATTCGGTGCAGAAGAAGCATTGGTCATACAGACGAGTTATTTTGTGCAGAGATAACTCGATTGTGCTCGGGTTCGACCTATCTGACTCTGCACAAGTCAAATACAATGATGCTGAGCATTTGGTCTTCTACAGCGTAGCTGGTAGATCGGTCATCAGTTCTAGAATAATGGTCGATCGTTCGGCATTGGGTCTTCAGTCGTAACTAGGTTGAACTCTGAGTTCGGTCAAACGGTCGTGGCGATGGTTCGATGGCAATTGCTCGTACGCGTGGCTCAACACTTCAGTCGGTCGATACAGAAGGAAGATCGCTCAGTCGAAGAGAGCCCATTAAAATGCGGCCCACTAGGATGCGGCAGAGGCCCACTAAGTGCGACAGCATTAATTGCGTAGAGCGGTGATTGCATAGGATTCGTAACCTTAGGAGATCCTAGCCAATGATGATACCTATTGTAACCTAGAGTTATAAATAGGGTGTTTTGGGTTAGGTTTTTGTGTGGAACACCTGTGAAACATTGAGGAACCATCTGTGAGAGCCGTCATCTGTGAGAACCAACTTTGAGAGATATTATTGTAAACTTTTGGAGAGATCATTGTGTGATTCTTCTTCGTTAGACGAAGAGAAGATTTGTATTTGTTCTTTCCTTTCGTAATAAAGCTCATCGGTGTTCCTTCTTGGCCGGTCCACGGCCTAAAGTTGTTATCTCTCTTAGTGCTTCTTATTTGGTTATTGTGTTGTTGATCTTTGTCCTCCTTCTCTGACGATTCTACGTATTCTGATGTGTTGATGCTTATTCCTCCTCTATCTGTACGGTGGGTGTGGGTTTAGGCACAACACGATCTATGTGGTGTCTGATGTAGATGATAGCTTTCGCCTTGTTTATATCTGTTACTTTGTCATCAGCTGTGATAGTGAGACTCAGGCCATGAGAGCGCAAGTGGAACTTTATTTCCAGTTGTCAGCTCAAGTAGTTTTTGCCAGTAGCATTCAAAACGTCGAAATCAACACTTACTATCTTGGCCATTTTATCTCTAGCATGTAAATTAGCAAGAATTAAATATTTTTGAGATAATAATTTATGCAGATCAGACATATTAGCTTGTTATGTGGAACGGCTAGTCACCATTAATAAAATACAGTCCAAAGTCTATATACAGTCCAAAAAGTACAAAAGACGGGAAGAGAAAAGTACAGCTTGGAAACCTTGTGGTCCCCATCTACTATCAAGTTGGTCTCTGTCTTCATGGGATGTGACTCCGGTCTTCGGCATTTACAAAATAATCTTCACTACAATTTCACTCAAAAAGTAAAGAAAAAGCATGGAAAAGTAAAATGGTGACAAGCTAGCCGAAGCAAAACCACGACGAAGCATTTAATATACATCAAATGTATTTAATATGCATCGGGCATTGATTATACATCATAGGTGTTGAATGGACCAAAAAAAGAACAGAACATTATTGAATAATTTGAAATTAAGAATTTCCCAAATTTAAATATTTATTGCCAGAAAGCCCCTTTATATTCCATGATTTATATTTATATATTTTTGTGTGTGGACTGGGCCGAAGCCCAAATACAAAATTTAGTGGGCCAACTTTCTCCATGGCCATCCCAAACACTAGCTAGGGTTTGGGTTAGGTGACACGGGATGGGTGGCGGTCGCGGTGGGAGGGGCACGGCAGCGGCCTTCGGGGCCGCGTGGCGATGTGTGGGGGGCACGGCAGCGGCCTTCGAGGCCACGTGGCGGCACGTGGGGGTGCGGCAGCGGCCTTCGGGGCCGCATGGCAGTGACACAAGCGGCCTTCAGGGCCGCGAGATCAAAAAATATGGTCTTTTTTCCATAAATTTTATGTTTATTGGAAAAATCCGATTTTTATCAATTTAATCAATACTTTTGTTAATTATTGGTCCATATCATCTAAACAAATTCTTTAAAAAAGAGGTTTAGATCTAGTTTTGATTGATTACCTCTAGATCCGTTCTCCAGATCTAGCGATGGTTGAGATGCCTACGCGAGATCTGACGATCAGGTCTCCATCTGCCAAAAAATTGTCCCAGTTTCTCTTATCTGGGTGGGACGTGCTGATAACGTGTTTGAAGAATGACGGTTAGGGGAGCCATAGCATTGTATTTATAGATGTATAGTTACATGGTGGTGGATACATGGCCCTATATGGACCTCATATGGGCATGCACAAGCACATTCATAACACTAAAATTCTTATTTAATCTCTTTATTTCTCTTCAATTCAAAAAATCATGGCATTCTTTTTTAAACATGTGCATAATCTATATATATAATATTGTGTTGGAAAATAAAAGAGAGATGATGATACACAAAAGTTATCTTCCTCATTCTTAAAAAGAGAATACTTGCATCCTCAAAATTTTATGAACATCAGAGCCGATCCATAATCACTCGCGTTCCTTTTCAAGTTATAATCTTAAGATGCATGGAAATTAACTCGAAGTTCAACGTTAGAGTTTGATGCGTCGAATAATGAGGATTCATTGTATCCCAAAGAAGTCGATTCATCATAACCTGGTATATGAGGGGAATCACTTCTCAAAGAAAGAGCTCTAGCTCGCCTCGACATTCAAGCTTCAATTTGTATTCATTCATCTAAATTCTGATTTCATTAATTATATATTAGTAGATAGTTTTTAGAATCTTACTACTTTACAGTTATTATTTTTAATATTTATTTTCAGCAAACTTTGGTTTCAAATCCAACAATAAGTTGATTTGACATGCATATAATATGAGTGGGAAGGGTGAAGAGGAAACACCATTTTTTTAGAAAGCAATTAGGACTATTGATTGTAAACCAATGCTTGTGAGAATTAAATAAGAAGAAAATTGTCATATATTTATTTAACCTTTTGTTATCCCATAAAAAACGTAATGATGCTTGGACGTCGAGTCTACTGACCCAGGGTCATGTGGTGCAATACAAGGCAACTAAGCAGTCTAAGATTTTGTAAGTTTTTTTTTAAATTTTGATCGGTCAATTAACCAGATATTCGAACATCCGACCTGAAAATTATTACTCTGAAGAAAATTGCCCATCAATCGAGGAGACCATGACCCAAAGACATTGCTTAAACCATTGCGCTATACATTAAACAAACATGTAATTTGCAATTTGCATCTTCACTTTCCATTTGGATCCCCTTTCCTTTTTAATTTCAAGTCAAAAAATCAAGATACTGATAAAATTTTCAATAAGGAATTACATTCATCAATGCGCATATTATAATTGAGAAAAAGGATTAGGAGTGTGGGAAAAAATGACTTGCCTTTGTTGGTATAAAGGCATGATGGCATCGGCAAACTCGTCAGGGTTCATCGGCAGCCCATAATCGACGACGATGGCGGCCGCCGATTCCTTGAACATCTTCCCCAATCTCTTCTCCTCCTTCTCCGGATCCGATTCCATCCCGTATTGCGCCAAGAAATCCTTCAACACATCCTTAGTCGCCCTCTCTTCAATCAAAAATCACAATATTTAATACAAAATTAACACAAATCAAAACCAACACTATTTTAAAAAATATGCATATAATCTACACAAGAATAGATTATGACCAGTGTCCAAAAGGGTCCCATCGAGATCAAAGATGACCGCAGAAATTTTGACTCCGGCCATGGAAACGTCGTCGTCGTCGGAGAGAGAGGAGAAGAGAACCGCGAGGATTTAAAGGCTCTAAAAGGATTAAAGAATCCGAATTGGATTCGGGATTTTTTATGGGAATTAGAATCAGAGATGAAGTCCATGATGAAAAGAAATTAACGGGTTGCATGGGGGAACGAAAGAAAACAAGGAATTGGTTTGATTTCTTCTCTTTGAACCGGAGTTTGCGTTGCGTCACAACGGCAAGCAAGCTTCGCTACACGGGTGACGGGTCTGCGTAGCGTCGGATCCATCAACCGTTGGCCCGAGTTCGTACCCAATAATAAGTACAGAGCTCATGCCTCATGCGGTCTGCGAATTTCTAAGGTTCTGTTCTTTTGCGATTATATTTGTGTTTGTTGGAATGGGTGAATAGTGTTGGGAAAGTAGAGTATTGTGTTTTTTTGGGTGAAAGTGGGGTTGTGAATGTGGATGTTGAAATTTTTTGTGGGGTCCACACAACTTTATTGTGTTTTTTTGTGTTGAAGTGGGTTGTGAATGTTGTTGTGAATATTAGAGAGAGATAGAGAGAGGGGTAGAGAGAGATAGAGAGAGGTGGGCCCCACTCTCCATTTCAACACACGTAATCACAACAATTTCCAGCTTCTACATTTGTTGGAATCTAGCTGCCACGTAGGCGAGATCAGCGACGAAATAATCCAGCCCAAAAGAACACATTGTGTTAAAGTGGCTGTTGAAGTGAGTGAATAGTGTCATGAATAGTGGAATCTCACCACTTCAACACACACATAAACGCAAAAGAACAGCCCCTAATGCGAACAGACGTTTTTGCTGAACCAATTGACTTTTTACTCGGTGCACATATCTTAGTGTTTAAAAACCCCAATTTTTGCTCAGTTTACATACCGGATCTTTTAAAACAGCCTTAAATATTTTTTGCTGAACACATACCTCAGTTTACTTATAATTTAATTTTTGCTGAGTATACATACCTTACTTATACGCTAATTAGCTTTTAAAACCAGAACTAATTTCTCATTACACAACCTAATTGCTCATTACACGGACTGATGAGGAAGGGGATGGTGTGGAGGAGGATGCGGAGGGGGACGGGGTCTGGGTAGGAGGGGAGGGGTTGGGAGGACGATGGCGAGGATGGCTGGGGAGGGGGAGGGATCTAAGGATGGGAAGGGGGGTGGGCAGGCCCGGCCCAACTATAAAGCCAATAAAGCAGTCACTTTAGGTCTCCAATTTTGGGGGGCCTCCTTTGTCTTCTTCTTCCTCAGACCACCAGTAGATTTGTCCACTACTTTTTTAATTTTCCCTAGTCCAATTCTCTATCTCACATCTTCTTATTTCTCTCTCACACCCCCCCCCTCCCCCCACCTCATGGCTCATGCACGCGAGAGGGCCCTAGCAGAGGAAAAGTTAAAAAAAACTGAAAGGGAGTTGCCATGCGCCCCTAACGTTTTACTCTGCTCACGACCACTTTAGTTACAATTTGCCATTACCTCGATGCACATACCACTTATTTACAAGTCTGCCACTGAAATTACTCACAGTGCACAACCACTTATTTATTAATGAAAAATATCTCTGGGGTGCGCGGTGCGTAAAACGGCTGAACGGTCGGTGGCGACGCTACCCCCACCTCCGACCTCCCCAGTCTCGCCCACTCCGCTGCCACCTCATCCGACCTTCCCAGCCTCGCCCCCTCGCCACCCTCTACTACCACATCCCCAGCCCCACATCCCCCTCCTCTGACCTTCCCAGTCCCCCATCTCCCTCTTCCCCCGCCAACTCCGCTGCCTACTCCCTCGCCCACTTTCGCTTACATAGCCGCCATCGCGGGCCAATATAGCTATGCGACTAGGGTCATCTGTTCTCCGTTATGTCAAGTCATTATGCTCGGATGCTTCAAACCTTCTACCTAATGCAGAGATTCTACTTGGCTCGGAAGTCCTCTACAACCTGAGACGAGCTACCTTGATTACCCGTCCAATTAATATGTGCTACACCACTCGACCTCAACTGCCGATGTTGAGGTCGGGAGATGTGGGCCACTGATACAACACTATGCCGGCCCAATGATCACTCAATTGTTCTTTGAGCGAAAGCACAGTACAACCCACAGCTTCGTCCCACATCCCAGCGGCCCTCACGTGAGGTCGACCGTTTCTTCATTTAAGACGACAGCTCAGCAATCTGTTTGTTTTCCTCATTTAAAGCATCAGTTCATAACAAATGCATCAATGACTGACTGTTAAGCTGATCATCAATGGCAACAGCTCATGCCAGAATAAATAAAGCGGTTTAAAAGATCAGACATTACCTTCATACATCCCTCAAAAGCATTGCATATAAATAGTCTCTCAGATAATTGAACAGTGACAATTTTTTGGGACAATTCCTGCTTGGACAAGTTAGGTACCCATATACTAGCATCTGCTCCACCTAAAATTCTACAGTTCATCCTTAGCTCAGCGCGTTAACTATCGGTCGATCTCTTAAAAGGTCAGCCATAGTTACCATGAACAGAATTTGAGTCACTATCTGACGTAAGCATCGAACTGGATTATGTCGAACCCCAGATCTGACCCTTCCTAACGAGCTTTTTATGTTGCAAGAAGCCGAAGGTAGCTCGGAAACAGCTCGGACTTGACGAAAATAGCTTAGACATGGCTGAGATAGCTCGGATTGAGGCCCATACAACCCCAGATTAGCTCGTCCAGTACCCAACCAGCTGCTAACGCCATCCTATATCAGCTATTGTAACTGTGCCATCATCCAGCAATATCAGCAACGAGAAAACACACATAAACAAGATGCATTACTATGAATGAACCCAATCGTTAACTTTCGTGCAAATGCGATTGATCCCAAGGAGGCCATATAACATGTAATCAAAGTGTGAAAGAAGAAAATGGAAGAAACTGGAGATGTATGCCAATTAAAGAAAGAATTACATAACGTTTGCATTTCCCTACATTCTGAGTTGAACCCATAGGGAAGGGGGGAAGGAACTGTTGAAGGATTTTTTAGGAGAAGAGTGTAAACTAATCTCTAAATTAGGAGTAGCCATGGCATAAGCCATGGCTCTCTATATAGTCATTCACTTTAGGAGTCCAAGGGACTCCCCACTAAGTTAGTGGGGAGTAAATGGTGAGATGATGAGGGGAGGGAGGCCAAAGGCGTCCCTCAACTCACAACACTCCCCTTCATCTCTCCATTACCTTGGTTTAAGCATATGAATACTTCAGGATTCAGTATGCTAATGTGGTGGATACTTCTGGATCCAGAGCTACTGTGATTGCCTCGTTAAAATCTTAGCTGTGGAAAACCCAGTGGGAAAAACCAGCGTCTTAAGGGAAAAGAGTACAACTATTTAGGGACTCCCCCCTGATCTGTACAAGCTTCAAGCTTCCAGAATTCCTATGTATCTATACAATCATCTCATATTCGTTTATACATCCATCATGTTCTGAAAGCAAATACAATAATCACTCATCTATACAAGTTTCACTCATCTAACGGTTATTGAAAAGCAGTGGCGCTCTGGAGTGGAATGCTCTTTGAAGTTGGTAGATGACTCCACTGAAGTATTCTTTGAATCAGTCTTCACTGTGTGTGTAAGGTACTGCTGGACCTGGCTGAGCGTTTTCAATACTTGTTTCTTGGATGACGAGCTTCTCAGAAGATGTAGACTTTGGAGGATGATGTGCAGATATTTGGGAGGTGGCCGGCCTTTTGTGTTTTAGTCCTCGCGATGATCTTTAAACCTGCATATGCAATATATATTCCTTGACCCTTGGAAGTTGCGCAGAAGCAGCTTATCCTTGGTCTAGTGGTACTCTCCAGGACAACATTGTATCTGGTTAACAACTTTACTACAGACGTTCTATCAAAGACACGTGTAGTTGGCCAGATAAAGAAGTGTAACAAGTACACTAGAGATAGGCTCTTCGGGTCCTAGAATGTCCTCCCCCTCTTCCAGCGACTGGAAGGTGTCATAAATAAGCATCTATTTTTAATAGGTTGCAAATGGACATCATTCTTCATAAACTCCAAGTGTATGAAGGATATGAGTTCCATCACGAAGGTGTTAAATATACAAGTCGAGACAATACCTTATTATACATAGGTTTTTATTTCCAAGGTAAGCTTAAAGCTATCTGATATCTCAATGGTCTCTGCAGGAGATCCTATTAGCTTTAAGTCGATCACATGTACGGCGAATATCACAAATCCTGTCAACGATCTTTCGAAAAAAGATACACTGGCAGAATATTGTTTAAGATCAACTAATGATCTTTGTAGCCTTTATGGAGAAGACGTTTCTGCGTAGACGTTTCTGCGTCTCTCTTTCATCTCTGGGGTAGAGTATACCCTTATGGAAGTTTTATTTAGATCTCTATATCTATATTGCCGTATATGTATGCAGTCACAACGTCCATGAGCTGCATTTATTAGCTTTTTCAGATACGTTTAGGCTTTAGTAGGAAAATGATCACATTTCCTTCATTTCAATTTCTTATGAAATCCAACTTATATTCCACAGGTTTTACACATTCATGTGTATGGACTACTGGTCCAAAGATTTTGCTTTTCAAGAGTGAGTCCAGCTCTACTCTTATTGCCTCGTCCCACTTTGGCCAATCTATGAGTTCATGCTATAGAAAAGTGGGTTGACGTCATCGTCGTATTCAGCGACGTGAACGGCAATAGCGAAAACAAAACTGTCGACGACGACTGTGCTATATCTGTCTAGTACCTATCCAGTACGTACGTAATATAATGATTTTTCTCCTGTTGTTTCCTCTGCAGGGGAAATTAGGAGGGGAGAGGTTACTGGTCTGAGCTCAGCATCCGGTGGATGGATCATTTTAATATATCCAGGAATCTTCTTCTTTCGAGGAAAGTTTCATATTTTTAACCTGGCGGGTGTCCTCTTTTCAATTGAGGTACAGCCAATTCTGTTGCTGGTGGATTACATCCATCTTTGGGAATGTCAATCCTAGCTGGCGTGTTGGCAGCAGGGACGTGTGAACGAACAATCTTCTGGTTGTCCGTAAATTTATCCGGTAATTGATGTACATTAGTCTGAATGTGAAGGATCTTCTGGATCTCATCTTCATACAGAAAAAGTATGCGGATCATAACGAGATTAGGACATTTGTGTCCCATTATATGGTCTCAGAAGCTTCAGGCTTCTTTAGACTGTGTGCTTATTTCAATGAGACTTTGCTCATCAAAATCACATTTATCAAGACTTGGTGGTAAACCATAAGCAAGCGGCATCAGCAATAAGATATGACCACAAGTGGGCCGTATCGTGATAAGCGATGTGGAATGCAGTGTGTTGGTCCCTAAACATCAACAGGCAACTGGGATTTAACAATGGACGTGAAATCCATTGGAGTCTCTTTACCAGAGACTCTAATAACACATTATGAGTATGAACATGCTACAGGATGTTCAATTTCAATGCCAACTCTTCAAAGATATGTGTAGTGAATTCACCCACATAATAAGCTTTTGAGAAAGCCAAGTTGCGAGTGAATATAAAGGCACACATAAGACCATATAGTAGATGCATCTATCAGTACAATGAAGTACCAAAATAGGCCACTTGCGGGGTGAATAGGCCTGCAAAGGTCACCATGTATTCTCTCAATGAAGCCAGGAGACTCTAATCCCACTTTCAGGAGGGAAGGTCTCACTATAAGTTTTCCATTACGACAAATGGGGGGACAAGGAAACTCAGTCTTTTGAAGAATCTTCAGGTTCTCCAATGGATTCATTTGATGATGCGTCCATCATCGCTGATCCAGGATGACCAAGTCCATTGTG
Source organism: Scilla litardierei (assembly GCA_030789695.1). Classification (NCBI taxonomy): domain Eukaryota; kingdom Viridiplantae; phylum Streptophyta; class Magnoliopsida; order Asparagales; family Asparagaceae; genus Scilla; species Scilla litardierei. The sequence goes on along the minus strand of CM061134.1, from coordinate 11,155,523 downwards.
CCAGAGTTAAAAACTATGGCAATGAAAGGCACTTCTGGTGATCAGTCGAGTTGGCTTTCTATAGGATGAATATCTGTAATTATGGGGACCCGACGGGGGTCCAATGAAATCGTAAGTAGATGGGCTTCAGGCCATCTTCTTGACGAGTTACATATTGATATTCAATATTTATTATCCACAGTTTTCAAGTTATGTTCGTTTAAACGAAATATCTTTGAAAATTGGAAAATTCCTATATGTTTAAGGGGAGAAATTTGCATCTTATAGTCTCGTTGTATGTGGGAGCAATATTAATGCTACACCAGTGCAACGAGGCACTGTCCATAATATTACATACTTCATCAATAAGCAAAAATGAAATTTTATTTAAGTTAATGTCAAATGACATTCAAATAAAAGTTCGTACAAAAGCAAACTAAAGATGAAGCTACATGTAATTTTAAATGCATAAATAAAGATAGGGCTCAATCGAGCAGGTCATCGTTCTCGAAGTCTTGTGCAGTGAAAACAGTTGGCGGCTGAACAACCACCAAGTTTGTTGCATGCAGAGACTTCTGGCTCGTCTGATATAGTTCCTGAAGGTGGCGAGGAGTGCGACAGTTTCTGGACCAATGTTCAGTCATGCCACATCTATGACATTTATCCTCCCAGTTCTTCTTAGGAATTGACACTTGATCAGTGTCTTTACGCTTCCATGAGAAGTTTCTCTTTCCTTTATTGTTGTTATTGGACGGGGGTGCTGCTCCTCGTCCACTCTTCATCACAGCTTTCCCTTTGTTATTTTTAGCATTCTTCTTGTTTTTCCACTTCTGGGGAGAAACGTGGTGGGCTTCAGGGATAGGGGCAGAACCAGCTGGACGTAGATTATGAGTAGCTAGCAGTAAATCTCTATTTTCCTCTGCCCTAAGTAGGCAAGAGATCAAATCAGAGAATTTCGTGAAGTTGCATTCACGATACTGCTGCATGAGGATTGCATCTTTCTCGTGAAACGAGGTAAATGTCTTTTCCAACATGCGTTGTTCTGTCACTTCTTCACCGCACAACTTCAGGCGTGAGGTGATATTATGAAGTGCAGAATTATACTCAGCGACGGACTTATAGTCTGAAGTCTGAGGTTTTCCCACTCATAACTGGCACGCGGTAATATTACATCAATTTGATGTTTATACCGTGCCTCCAGCGCTGTCCACAGCTCCATTGGGTCCTCTACCATTAGGTATTCGGCCTTTAAGGTCCGATCTATATGTTTCCTAATGTAGATAATGGCTTTCGCCTTATCCACATCGGAGACAGTAGTAGGAGAGCTGCTGCTAGATGCAGCAGAAGCATCGGCCGCTGCTGGGGCCGATGATGGAGCCAAGATTGAGCCAAGGAGGGCCATTGAACGCAAGTGGAACTTCAGGTCCACTCGCCAACTCAGGTAATTTTTTCCTGCAGCATCAAGAACCTCGAAATCGACGCTTGCCAATTTTGCCATTTATCTATGCAATTTAAAACAAGCATGAATTAATTAAAATTGAAATTCACGCATTATAAATAAAATAAGTAAAATGTGGGGATCGGCCATATACCCAAAAATGTACAAAGTCCAAAGTCAGTATATACAGTCCACAAAGAAAAGAAAAATACAATTTGGAAACCCAGAATGGGTCCATATAATTTCCAATTTTCGCCTCCGTCTTCATTTGTCGATACACCGGTCTTTGGCATAAATACATATAATCCTCACTTACAAATTCTCTCAAAAGAAAATAAAATTGCAAGGAATATAAAAGGTATCAAACTGGCCGATCCCAAAAATCACATTTTAGCTTATATAAATATCCACGCAGTTTATAATATGCTACACGCATAAAAGAAAACAACCACACATGGATATAACACATGCTTATATAATATGGAAAAATAGACTATAAAATATAATAATCTCTCGGACCACGGGGAGACGTCATACAACGTTAGGTTAGATGACTAACGACTGAGCGGTCGCAGGATCCTTGAGATAATTATATTTTGAAAGATCCTAATAATCAATAAATAATTAACAATGCAAGATTGATATTTAACATAATTTTAGCAATTTGACAAACTGGGCGTCAGGCCCAAAATTAAAATAAAATTAATATTTTGATTGGGGCTACAGGCCCATAAGTAAAATATTAATCATTTTAGTAAGCAGTTTTACTAACTCGGCTTCTGGCCCAAAAATGAGAAAAATAGCTTATTTTTTTTATTTTTTTGGTATTTGGGCTGCAGGCCCATTTGCAAAAATTTAATTAACATATTAATTTTGCAATTGGACTAACTGGGCTTCAGGCCCAAATTAGAAGTCAAAATTAATAATTAATATGAATGTGGCTGCTTGCCCATAAAACGTATATGCATTGTTATAAAATGGGCTTCAGGCCTAAATAAGAGCACAAAATTTATTATTATTCTAATATGGGATGTAGGCTCATAAGCAAAGTGAAAAATCATTTTAAAAACAAATTTATTAACATGGCTTCTAGCCCAATAAACCAGATTTAATTATTATTTAATATTTGGGCTTCAGGCCCATGAGCAAAATTTTAATTAACAAATTAAGTTTGCAATTGGATTAACTGGGCTTCAGGCCCAATTTTGGTAATCAAAATTAATTGTTAATCTAAATGGGGCTGCTGGCCCATAATATTTATTTTCATTGTTACAAACAGGCTTCAGGCCCAGATAAACAGAATATCTAATATATGAAATAACCTGGAGCCTATTACTCTGGGACACATAGACTTGTCCGTCGCAGCCCTAATGTCAACGGATCATTAACAGACGCTAATATAAACCGCATCCGATCACAGAAACAACCAAAAATCCGCATCCGATCACAGGCACAAATCTCAACGCTGGACGAAGCCCCCTCGTCTTGGGGGGGGTGGCACGGGACAGGGGACCCCCCGTCTGGGGGGCGGCGCCGGTCAGGGGCCCCTTCGGGGGGGGATCAGGAACCCCCTCGCCGCCGGGGGGTCGTGGGCTCAGGGGGCCCCTTCGGGGGGGGCGGCGATCAGGAACCCCCCCCCCCCCCCGCCGGGGGGGTCGCGGGCTCAGGGGGGCCCCTTCGTGGGGCGGCGATCAGGAACCCCCCCCGCCACCGGGGGTGTTGTGGGCTCAGGGGCCCCCTTCGGGGAGGGGGGCGATCATGAACCCCCCCCCCCCCCCCCCCGCGCCGCCGGGGGGTTTCGGGCTGCGGCGATCAGGAACCCCCCTACCGATGGGGGGGTTGCGGGCTCAGGGGCCCCATTCGGGGGGGGGGGGGGCAGGAGCCGAAAGGTTTTGTGGGAAATTTTTTTTATTTTTTTTATTTTTTGTTTTAAGCTGGATGTTGTACAAGAGTATAGCAGATTTAAACAAGCCCAAAAATCGGCTATGTAAAATCGTAGCTAAAAATTTTTTGTTTGTAACTATCTACGAGATCGATAAATATTACCTCTAGATTAAAAATCTAGGGACGATTGTAAAAGTAGAAGATCCGTAGAAAGCAAAATCCACGCTCCTAATACGCCAAAAAGGATCGCCGCAACGGATCGTCGCTACGGTACGCCGCAACAATAGATTCCTTCGCGCGTTTAGGGGTTTGATTTTGGAGAGAAGACGGGATGAATCGCCGATAATAACCAGCAAGTCCAAGAAAACTCCGAATCTCAGACGCTGACGACGGAACAGGCCACTCCCTGATGGCCCGAATCTTCTCGGGATCCACTGAGATACCATCTCCAGTCACCACATGCCCGAGAAAAGCAACTCTATCCAGCCAAAACTCGCACTTCGAAAACTTAGCATACAAACGATGCTTCCTCAAAATCTCCAACACCGTCCTTAAGTGCGAGGCATGCTCTTCCTCCGACTTCGAATAGATCAGGATGTCGTCAATAAAGATAACGACAAACTTATCCAAAAAGTCGTAGAAAATCAGGTTCATCAGATTCATGAAGACTGCGGGCGCGTTAGTTACGCCAAAAGGCATAACCACGAACTCATAGTGTCCATACTTCGTCCTGAACGCTGTCTTCGGAACATCTCCCTTCTTCACCTTCAACTGATGATAACCACTCCTCAAATCCAATTTAGAAAACACCCTCGAACCTCCAAGCTGATCAAAAATATCATCGATGCGAGGCAACGGGTATTTATTCTTAATGGTTACCGCATTCAACTCCCGATAGTCCACGCACATGCGACGCGAACCATCCTTCTTCTTAACCAACAACACCGGTGCTCCCCACGGAGACACGCTAGGATTAATATAACCCTTCTGCAAAAGCTCATCCAACTGCTTCCGCAACTCTTCCAACTCAGCAGGTGCCATACGATACGGCGCCTTCGAAATCGGCTGCGCACCTGGAACAAGATCGATAGAAAATTCCAAAGCTCGATCCGGCGGCAAACCAGACATCTCCTCGGGGAAGACGTCGCCAAAATCACGCACCACAGCTGGCCACTCCAGCTCCATCTGCATAGCCACAGCCTCCACCGGCCTGGCCCGAAATCTGACAGGACCAAGCGAACTGCTACCACGACTGAACTCAAACACTGGATGTCCGGGAATCTCGAACACCACCTTCTTCCTCCTGCAGTCGATCGTAGCATAGAAGCTCGCCAGCCAAACCATCCCAAGAACTGCATCATAGTTGATGATGTCGTGGACAATGAAATCCGCAAAAAGCTCATGTCCACAGACCACCAACGAGCAAGAATTGCAACCACGATGCACCGAGACCACACCATTCCCTGTGACGATATTCCAACTCTTGGGAAGAGGGGATGTCGACAAGGAGTGCCTCTCCACGAAGCTCCGAGAAATAATGCACATCGATGCACCAGAGTCAAAGAGGACTCGTGCAGGAAATGTGCACACCAAAATCACACCTAATCAATCAATTAACAATCAAACCCTATTCTAGCAAACAACCATGTTCAAGCAAACAACACAATTAAACAATCAAAACCAGCTCGGAAAATGACAGCTAGATTGAGGATTACCTGCGATAACCTCATCCACAGCCTCGCTCTCCGCAGCGGTCATCAGAAAGGCCTGCCCTCTCGGCGGAACAGCCTGCCGAAAGGCCTGTCTCTGTGGAACAAGGGGCGCCCCACGTCCAACGGGCACAGGAGCTCGCTGCTGCAACGGCTGTGCTGCAATAGGAGCCTGCCAAGGCTGTCTCGACTTCGGACACTCCCGGATGGTGTGGGCAGGATCTCCGCAGACAATGCACTGTCCTAGAAACCTCCTACACTGATCCCTGAGGTGTCCAGTCTTGCCACAGAAATGGCAAGTCTTCAGGATAGGCCCTCCTGGCCTCTTGAACTGCACAGGATGACTAGGCTTGAAACCAGGCCTAACCACCGCCCTGGCCTGCTCCATAGGCCTCTTCCCCGCTCCGGAAACATGTCCCTTCCTCTGATTCAAATTCAACTCCTGCCGCCTCGCAGCAATCAGAACCTTCTGATATGTCTCCAAGTCAGAAGAGGTCACAAAGCTCTGAAGCTCCAAGGCAAGTCCCTGGAGAAATCGCTGAGCTTTCTCATCGGCATCCTGCACCATCTTAGGTGCAAACCGACTGAGCCTCGTGAACTCCTGGTGGTACTGATCCACCGACAAGCTCCCGTGCTTCAGATCTATAAAGCGCTGCAGCATCACCTGCCGAGCAGCCTTCGGGAAGAACTCTCCATCGAATCTGGACTTGAAGGTAGCCCAGACGATCGGTTCCACCAGCATCTTCTCTTCAGCATCCCACCAATTCCTGGCGTTATCCTTCAGCTGCCTCTTAGCCAGATCAACCCATCCAGCCGGGTTAATCTTTGCCATTGCCAAGTTATCCTCAATGTTCCTTATCCATTCGTCGGCAGCCAGAGGACCCTCAGAACCATCAAAGTATGCGGGACCCAGCTCCCGAAATTGCTTCGCTCCTGGCTCAGAGCGAGGGGCATCGGGAAGAGCCCGGGCAGCTCGAGCAGGTGGAGCATTCTGGACTTGCAAAAGCACGCCCTGCTGCACTTGCATCATCTGGATCATCATCCGCATCATCTCACCGCTGGTGGGTTCCCGCTCAGGCTCCTCATCATGAGGGAGAGCACCACTACCACCACCACGGGTGAAACGCCTTCCTGCCATCTAATGACACAGAAAACAAATCAGATTAGACTCATAGCTTATGACTCGGACGTCGAACTTAATTTATTGGACATTCAAATATTATTATTGCTATTCCAAAATCGCAGTTACAGAATGACCTGCATGGGCCACCACTAAAACCTGTCACGACCCGCTTCCCTAAAATGGAGGCGAGTACGTGAAAAGGTCCGCACGAGAGTGGAGCTGTGAAGCCCCAAACCCGATAAGCGTCCACAATACAAAAGCAGGTCCCTGTAACCACAACAGAATAGCAATAATAACACAAGGAGAGACTGAAATAAAATTCCACATCTCACAAATTTGTCCAACGTCAACAAGAGTCCAACATCCAGAAAAGCCACCAGGCTAAAAGAAAAGAGTCTAAAGGCCCAGAACAAGGCCAACAAAAGAAACGACAACAACAAAGCAAAGTATAGGTGCCACGCACCGATAACAAAACAACCGTCTAATAAAAGTAAAACACAACGAGGACACTAGGACTGGTCCCCAGTGTCCACGTCCTCCCCGTCAAACACAAGCACGGGCTCGACGTCTGCAAACACCTCGTCCCCAACAAGTAACTCAGGCTCGGGCTCTAACATGTGTCACCCAAAAGAGAAAGGGGCACATGTCAGCAAGTCGAACGACTTGTGCAAGGAAACGGGAAATAATGGTAAACTAGCAACCTAGCAGTTAAAACATGGTGCATGGCAAGTAAAGTACGGTGGTAACAAGTAAGGTAAAGTATAGTACAAGTGGCAAGGGGTTGTTGTGACATGTAATGTCAAGTAACAAGTACAAGTACAAGGGATCACTCAACGAGTGCCCTATTGCCCGCAGGTTGTGTTCAGGTATCAAGTACAAGGGATCACTCAACGAGTGCCCTATTGCCCGCAGGCTGTGATGAGCTCGTCTTCTGGAACACGAGCCAGAAAGTGTATTTGATAAGTATGGCGTAGGGGTGCACCTAGCCGGAACAAGTAACACTAGTATGTAGCGATGCTACGCAATCATGATGAGTATTCAAGCATGCAATGACATGAGCAGATAATTCGCATACCGTTAATTTAAATTAAACGTGACAGGCGAAATGCAATGACATGAACATATTCGCGTACCGTTAATTAAATTAAACATGGCAGTTAAAATGCAATAGCAGTTAAGGATGCATGGATGACATGAACAGTTATTTTCGCGTACCGTTAAGGAAAGTAAACGTGACATACAAGCATGATGAAAGTGACGGACCAAGCTTCGTTGTCAAGCTAGGTCAATGGCGTCTAAACGGCTATCCTTTCACCGTCTAGTCTCTTTTACGCTAAAGCAAGGTAAATGGCCTAAGACATGGCCTAAATCAAGAGATGCAAGTTTCACTTGCCTAGCACCGGGGATGGCGACTACTTCGTCACACGGATGCCAATCTATGGGGAAATCACTGATAGGGGGAACAACCATCAAACAACATGAAATTTATTAGGGTTTCATAAAAATACCAATAGGCTATGAAAACATAGAGGAATCGACTTCTTACCAAGAGGAGACGGAAGGAACACTCCGGGGAACCCTAGGATCAGATCTGGAAAAGATTGGAGAAGTTTGGGGAAACTAGGGTTTTAGGGGATTTGGGGATTTGATGGGTTTTGATGGAGATTTGGGGAAGATGAGGGGTGGAATGAGTGAATGGATGGATTGGATGATGGATTTAGGGCTTGGAATGAAGCAATGGAGCTTGGAGGAAGATGGGGGATCAATGGGGGCGATTTTAGGGTTTAGGGTCGAGTTGGAGGGGAAGAAAACGTTTGGGTTGGGTATTTATAGGCTAGGCTGGCGGCTAGGGCAAAACTAGGGTTTACAGCACTAGTTAGTCGGTCAAAGAACAACCACTGACCGACTAGTTTGACAACTAGTCGGTCGGTCGACCAACGCAGACCGACTAAGTGTAAACAGTAGCTACAGGTGAAATTAGGATCTAGAATTAGTCGGTCCATGAACAAGTACTGACCGACTAGTTTAGCATCTAGTCGGTCGATGAACGTTCTTAGACCGACTAAGAGTAAACAGTAACTGATACAAAAATAATTTGATGAGTTAGTTGGTTCAAGAAGCATTGCTGACCGACTAGTTTGCAACCTAGTCGGTCAACCAACGTTCTTAGACCGACTAACGATAAACAGTAACTCCTGAGAAATTTAGAAAGCTAACTAGTCGGTCCAAGAAGGATTGCCGACCGACTGGATCGTCATCTAGTCGGTCGGTGGCCCTTCTTACACCGGCTAATGAGCACAGAAAAGTTCCGATACGGAGCGCGAGGCCCCGTGATCGAATCCTAAGACTCCTAGGCTTGATCTAATAGTTAGATATGACCGTTATGAAGCCCGTCACAAACGACGTACTTCGAAATCGACGATCCTAAGGAAGAATCGAGAAAATACGACGAATCGATCGAAAATGAAAGTTACGGAGACGAAAACCACACAAGAGGAGAAAATCCACCAAAACATATTATATATATATATAATCCAGATACATGAAAAGCAGTCGTTACATCCTCCCCAACTTAAGAAAAATTCCGTCCTCGGAATTTCCAAAACTCACGAGTCCGGAAACAAAAGTGGAAAACGCTCTCGCATCTCATTCTCATTCTCCCAAGTAGACTCTCCAGGTGAACCATGTCGCCACATCACCCTCACAAGATTGACAATCTTGTTCCGAAGCGATTTCTGACGCCTGTCCAGAATCTGCACTGGATGCTGGTCATACGTCATATCGGGGCGAACGGTAATCTCCGAAAAATCCACCGCATGAGACGGATCGCTAATGTATCGACGAAGCTGCGACACATGGAAAATATTGTGAACTCCTTCCAAAGATGGCGGCAAGGCCAAGCGATAAGCTACCTCGCCAACCCTCTCCAAAATGTCAAACGGTCCAATGTATCGCGGGCTCAACTTTCCACGCTTCCCGAAACGAATCACACCACGATTCGGGGAAATCTTCAAGAACACATGGTCGCCCGGCTGAAACTCCAAAGGACGACGTTTAGCATCCGTCCAATGCTTAAAACGGTCCCGAGCAATTCTCAACCTCTCCCGAATATTCCTGACGATATCCACGGCCTCCACGATTATCTCAGGTCCCAACAACTCCCGATCACCAACGTCATCCCAACTCAATGGCGATCGACATTTCCTCCCATAAAGAGCGGCGAAAGGCGCCATGCCAATACTCGCCTGGAAGCTGTTGTTGTAGGAAAACTCTACCAGATGTAGATGGTCCTCCCACGAACCCTTGAAATCCAACATGCACGCCCTCAGCATGTCTTCCAAAATCTGAATCGTCCTCTCGGACTGGCCATCCGTCTGCGGATGGTACGCCGTGCTGAAACTCAGACGCGTACCCAAACTCTTCTGCAAACTCTGCCAGAACTGAGATGTGAACCTCGTGTCTCTGTCAGACACGATACTCACGGGGACTCCATGAAGTCGCACAACTTCCTGCACGATTCACGTTACATCACTATCCAAACTAGGAAAAGGAAATAAAACAGAGAGTAAAAGAATTTTACCTTCATATATCTCCTCGCTAGCGCCTCAGTGGACTGTCCTACTCGGAACGGAATAAAGTGCGCAGATTTGGTCAATCGATCTACGATCACCCAAATCGCGTCATTCTGCTTCGGACTCCGAGGTAGTCCAGTCACGAAATCCATAGTGATGTGCTGCCACTTCCACTCCGGAATCGGAAGCGGTTGTAGCAACCCGGCCGAACGCTGATGCTCCGCCTTCACTTGCTGGCAAACCAAGCACTTGGCTACACTCCGAGCCACGCTCCTCTTCATACCATGCCACCAATAATTCAGACGAAGATCCTGGTACATCTTGGTGCCACCAGGATGCACAGAATACGGCGAACTGTGTGCCTCCACCATCAGCTCCTCTCTGATATCCCCAGCAGGCACACACAACCTGGCTCCAAACCTCAGCGAGCCATCCTCATGAATCAAAAAGTCAGTCCGCAGACCGGCTTCCACCTGCTCCCGAATCCTCACCAGCTTCGGATCCTCAGCCTGGCCAGCCTTAATCCGATCCACGATCGTCGACTGTACCTGCATGTACATCAACGACGAAGCCTCTCCAGGAAGAACAATCTCCACACCAGACTCGCAAAAATCCTGCTGCATTCTCCACTGCGAGGTCAAAATCATCACCGTTGGAAGCCTACTCAAAGCATCCGGAACCACATTCATCTTGCCAGGGTGAAACTGCAAATCAATATCATAATCCGCCATAAGCTCCAACCACCGACGCTGTCGCATGTTGAGCTCCTTCTGAGTGAAAATATACTTCAAGCTTTTGTGATCGGTGAAAATCTTCACTTTCTCACTCAGCAAGAAGTGCCTCCAAATCTTAAGAGCAAACACAACGGCAGCCAACTCCAAATCATGCGTCGGATAATCCTTCTCATGAACTTTAAGCTGACGAGACGCATACGCCACAACATGCCCATGCTGATGCAACACACAACCGAGACCCTTGCCAGAAGCATCGCAAAAGATCTCAAAACCACCGCTGCGATCAGGCACAACAAGAATAGGGGCAGTCGTCAACCTCTCCTTCAAAATACCAAAAGCCCTCTCACAATCACCCGACCAAACATAAGCGACATCCTTCCGCGTCAACCTGGTCATCGGCTCAGCAATACGAGAAAAGTCCTTAATGAATCGCCGATAATAACCAGCAAGTCCAAGAAAACTCCGAATCTCAGACGCTGACGACGGAACATGCCACTCCCTGATGGCCCGAATCTTCTCGGGATCCACTGAGATACCATCTCCAGTCACCACATGCCCGAGAAAAGCAACTCTATCCAGCCAAAACTCGCACTTCGAAAACTTAGCATACAAACGATGCTTCCTCAAAATCTCCAACACCGTCCTTAAGTGCGAGGCATGCTCTTCCTCCGACTTCGAATAGATCAGGATGTCGTCAATAAAGATAACGACAAACTTATCCAAAAAGTCGTAGAAAATCAGGTTCATCAGATTCATGAAGACTGCGGGCGCGTTAGTTACGCCAAAAGGCATAATCACGAACTCATAGTGTCCATACTTCGTCCTGAACGCTGTCTTCGGAACATCTCCCTTCTTCACCTTCAACTGATGATAACCACTCCTCAAATCCAATTTAGAAAACACCCTCGAACCTCCAAGCTGATCAAAAATATCATCGATGCGAGGCAACGGGTATTTATTCTTAATGGTTACCGCATTCAACTCCCGATAGTCCACGCACATGCGACGCGAACCATCCTTCTTCTTAACCAACAACACCGGTGCTCCCCACGGAGACACGCTAGGATTAATATAACCCTTCTGCAAAAGCTCATCCAACTGCTTCCGCAACTCTTCCAACTCAGCAGGTGCCATACGATACGGCGCCTTCGAAATCGGCTGCGCACCTGGAACAAGATCGATAGAAAATTCCAAAGCTCGATCCGGCGGCAAACCAGACATCTCCTCGGGGAAGACGTCGCCAAAATCACGCACCACAGCTGGCCACTCCAGCTCCATCTGCATAGCCACAGCCTCCACCGGCCTGGCCCGAAATCTGACAGGACCAAGCGAACTGCTACCACGACTGAACTCAAACACTGGATGTCCGGGAATCTCGAACACCACCTTCTTCCTCCTGCAGTCGATCGTAGCATAGAAGCTCGCCAGCCAAACCATCCCAAGAACTGCATCATAGTTGATGATGTCGTGGACAATGAAATCCGCAAAAAGCTCATGTCCACAGACCACCAACGAGCAAGAATTGCAACCACGATGCACCGAGACCACACCATTCCCTGTGACGATATTCCAACTCTTGGGAAGAGGGGATGTCGACAAGGAGTGCCTCTCCATGAAGCTCCGAGAAATAATGCACATCGATGCACCAGAGTCAAAGAGGACTCGTGCAGGAAATGTGCACACCAAAATCACACCTAATCAATCAATTAACAATCAAACCCTATTCTAGCAAACAACCATGTTCAAGCAAACAACACAATTAAACAATCAAAACCAGCTCGGAAAATGACAGCTAGATTGAGGATTACCTGCGATAACCTCATCCACAGCCTCGCTCTCCGCAGCGGTCATCAGAAAGGCCTGCCCTCTCGGCGGAACAGCCTGCCGAAAGGCCTGTCTCTGTGGAACAAGGGGCGCCCCACGTCCAACGGGCACAGGAGCTCGCTGCTGCAACGGCTGTGCTGCAATAGGAGCCCGCCAAGGCTGTCTCGACTTCGGACACTCCCGGATGGTGTGGGCAGGATCTCCGCAGACAATGCACTGTCCTAGAAACCTCCTACACTGATCCCTGAGGTGTCCAGTCTTGCCACAGAAATGGCAAGTCTTCAGGATAGGCCCTCCTGGCCTCTTGAACTGCACAGGATGACTAGGCTTGAAACCAGGCCTAACCACCGCCCTGGCCTGCTCCATAGGCCTCTTCCCCGCTCCGGAAACATGTCCCTTCCTCTGATTCAAATTCAACTCCTGCCGCCTCGCAGCAATCAGAACCTTCTGATATGTCTCCAAGTCAGAAGAGGTCACAAAGCTCTGAAGCTCCAAGGCAAGTCCCTGGAGAAATCGCTGAGCTTTCTCATCGGCATCCTGCACCATCTTAGGTGCAAACCGACTGAGCCTCGTGAACTCCTGGTGGTACTGATCCACCGACAAGCTCCCCTGCTTCAGATCTATAAAGCGCTGCAGCATCACCTGCCGAGCAGCCTTCGGGAAGAACTCTCCATCGAATCTGGACTTGAAGGTAGCCCAGACGATCGGTTCCACCAGCATCTTCTCTTCAGCATCCCACCAATTCCTGGCGTTATCCTTCAGCTGCCTCTTAGCCAGATCAACCCATCCAGCCGGGTTAATCTTTGCCATTGCCAAGTTATCCTCAATGTTCCTTATCCATTCGTCGGCAGCCAGAGGACCCTCAGAACCATCAAAGTATGCGGGACCCAGCTCCCGAAATTGCTTCGCTCCTGGCTCAGAGCGAGGGGCATCGGGAAGAGCCCGGGCAGCTCGAGCCGGTGGAGCATTCTGGACTTGCAAAAGCACGCCCTGCTGCACTTGCATCATCTGGATCATCATCCGCATCATCTCACCGCTGGTGGGTTCCCGCTCAGGCTCCTCATCATGAGGGAGAGCACCACTACCACCACCACGGGTGAAACGCCTTCCTGCCATCTAATGACACGGAAAACAAATCAGATTAGACTCATAGCTTATGACTCGGACGTCGAACTTAATTTATTGGACATTCAAATATTATTATTGCTATTCCAAAATCGCAGTTACAGAATGACCTGCATGGGCCACCACTAAAACCTGTCACGACCCGCTTCCCTAAAATGGAGGCGAGTACGTGAAAAGGTCCGCACGAGAGTGGAGCTGTGAAGCCCCAAACCCGATAAGCGTCCACAATACAAAAGCAGGTCCCTGTAACCACAACAGAATAGCAATAATAACACAAGGAGAGACTGAAATAAAATTCCACATCTCACAAATTTGTCCAACGTCAACAAGAGTCCAACATCCAGAAAAGCCACCAGGCTAAAAGAAAAGAGTCTAAAGGCCCAGAACAAGGCCAACAAAAGAAACGACAACAACAAAGCAAAGTATAGGTGCCACGCACCGATAACAAAACAACCGTCTAATAAAAGTAAAACACAATGAGGACACTAGGACTGGTCCCCAGTGTCCACGTCCTCCCCGTCAAACACAAGCACGGGCTCGACGTCTGCAAACACCTCGTCCCCAACAAGTAACTCAGGCTCGGGCTCTAACATGTGTCACCCAAAAGAGAAAGGGGCACATGTCAGCAAGTCGAACGACTTGTGCAAGGAAACGGGAAATAATGGTAAACTAGCAACCTAGCAGTTAAAACATGGTGCATGGCAAGTAAAGTACGGTGGTAACAAGTAAGGTAAAGTATAGTACAAGTGGCAAGGGGTTGTTGTGACATGTAATGTCAAGTAACAAGTACAAGTACAAGGGATCACTCAACGAGTGCCCTATTGCCCGCAGGTTGTGTTCAGGTATCAAGTACAAGGGATCACTCAACGAGTGCCCTATTGCCCGCAGGCTGTGATGAGCTCGTCTTCTGGAACACGAGCCAGAAAGTGTATTTGATAAGTATGGCGTAGGGGTGCACCTAGCCGGAACAAGTAACACTAGTATGTAGCGATGCTACGCAATCATGATGAGTATTCAAGCATGCAATGACATGAGCAGATAATTCGCATACCGTTAATTTAAATTAAACGTGACAGGCGAAATGCAATGACATGAACATATTCGCGTACCATTAATTAAATTAAACATGGCAGTTAAAATGCAATAGCAGTTAAGGATGCATGGATGACATGAACAGTTATTTTCGCGTACCGTTAAGGAAAGTAAACGTGACATACAAGCATGATGAAAGTGACGGACCAAGCTTCGTTGTCAAGCTAGGTCAATGGCGTCTAAACGGCTATCCTTTCACCGTCTAGTCTCTTTTACGCTAAAGCAAGGTAAATGGCCTAAGACATGGCCTAAATCAAGAGATGCAAGTTTCACTTGCCTAGCACCGGGGATGGCGACTACTTCGTCACACGGATGCCAATCTATGGGGAAATCACTGATAGGGGGAACAACCATCAAACAACATGAAATTTATTAGGGTTTCATAAAAATACCAATAGGCTATGAAAACATAGAGGAATCGACTTCTTACCAAGAGGAGACGGAAGGAACACTCCGGGGAACCCTAGGATCAGATCTGGAAAAGATTGGAGAAGTTTGGGGAAACTAGGGTTTTAGGGGATTTGGGGATTTGATGGGTTTTGATGGAGATTTGGGGAAGATGAGGGGTGGAATGAGTGAATGGATGGATTGGATGATGGATTTAGGGCTTGGAATGAAGCAATGGAGCTTGGAGGAAGATGGGGGATCAATGGGGGCGATTTTAGGGTTTAGGGTCGAGTTGGAGGGGAAGAAAACGTTTGGGTTGGGTATTTATAGGCTAGGCTGACGGCTAGGGCAAAACTAGGGTTTACAGCACTAGTTAGTCGGTCAAAGAACAACCACTGACCGACTAGTTTGACAACTAGTCGGTCGGTCGACCAACGCAGACCGACTAAGTGTAAACAGTAGCTACAGGTGAAATTAGGATCTAGAATTAGTCGGTCCATGAACAAGTACTGACCGACTAGTTTAGCATCTAGTCGGTCGATGAACGTTCTTAGACAGACTAAGAGTAAACAGTAACTGATACAAAAATAATTTGATGAGTTAGTTGGTTCAAGAAGCATTGCTGACCGACTAGTTTGCAACCTAGTCGGTCAACCAACGTTCTTAGACCGACTAACGATAAACAGTAACTCCTGAGAAATTTAGAAAGCTAACTAGTCGGTCCAAGAAGGATTGCCGACCGACTGGATCGTCATCTAGTCGGTCGGTGGCCCTTCTTACACCGGCTAATGAGCACAGAAAAGTTCCGATACGGAGCGCGAGGCCCCGTGATCGAATCCTAAGACTCCTAGGCTTGATCTAATAGTTAGATATGACCGTTATGAAGCCCGTCACAAACGACGTACTTCGAAATCGACGATCCTAAGGAAGAATCGAGAAAATACGACGAATCGATCGAAAATGAAAGTTACGGAGACGAAAACCACACAAGAGGAGAAAATCCACCAAAACATATATTATATATATATAATCCAGATACATGAAAAGCAGTCGTTACACCTAATTAGGGTTTCAATCCAAAAACTTTCTTCTTGTGGCCAAAGCCCGCAGTCCTTGCTACAGGCCTCGGCCCACAACATCAAAAAAAAATTCTTCTTTCGGACCGAAGCCCGCAGCCGTTGCTGCGAGTCTCGGACCACGACATCAAAAAAAATTTCTTCTTGCTTGCCGGAGCCTTCAGCAAGGGCAGCAGGCCTCTGCCCACAACAACAACAGTAAAATTCCGATGGGCGAAAGCCCCCGGCCCTGGCTGCGGCCTTTGGCCCACAACAACAACAAAATTTTGGCGAGCTAAAGCACATAGCCCTAGTTGCGGACCTCGGCCCACAACCAAAAAAGGAGAAGAAGAAGAAGAAAAGAGGAGGGTGATAGAAAATAAATAATGTAAATAAAAATAGTTAGGTATTGCTCAATTTTCAAATTTTTTCTGAACCAGACCCATTACCATTGCCTATAATTTTTCTTTCCAGCATAATTCTGAACTTTGATGCCTATTTTAGGATTATGTTTATATGTTATATATCACATATTATAGAACATATTTCAGGAGATGTTTGGCTTATCTTTATGAGCTTTGCTTAATAATAATGCGGATCAAGTGATCGTTTTATCGTTAGTTACCCAACCTAACGGTGTATGACGTTACATCATGATCCAATTAATTATTAAGTTTGAAACTTTTAAATTATTTTATGTCCGATATGTCATGAAAATATTATGAGCACAATTTTTGCATAAATGTTTATATTGTGATTTTAGATCCACAGTTTGTTGAAGCAATTCATGCAAGCGACGGGTGTCCAAGCAATTCATGTAGATTTGGGGGGTCCAAAAGCAGTTCTCCTAATAAACTAATTTTAATGTAAAGACACACAATTGAAGGAACCTAAGTGCAAATTTAACACAGTCCTTTTGTTCTAATTCCGCGCCCTCATTCTCATCAACCACATAGAATCCGAAGCTAAAAAATGAGGAATAAGCTGAACATGCGAAACACACCAATTACGCAAAACCCTAACCCTAACCCTAAATCATCATTCAATTCGGTTCTCTTCAAATGGATGTCCCATTCCTTCAGAGAAAAAAAAAACTCTAACCCGAAAGCCCCATAATGACCGCCGCCACCCTCGCCGTCACCTCCCTCCCACTCTCCCGCCCGAAAAGCCCTTACCGGATCCTAACCCCGCTGGCATTCGCCCAAACTCGGCCCGAAAAATTCGTCATCACCGGAGGCCGCCCCCTCTCCGGCCACGTCAGCATCGGAGGGTCCAAGAACTCCACCCTCGCCATCCTCGCCGGAACATTATGCTGCTCCGGTGGCCCGTCGTTGCTCCGGGGAGTACCAGATCTCTCCGACACGGAAGCCATGGCGTCGATCCTGCGGTCACTGGGGGCGATCGTGGAGGACATCGGCGGCGGGGATCTGGTGGTGGACTCAAGCGGCGTCAACTCGGTCGAGCCGTGCCCCGACCGCGTGGGCCGGATCCGGGCCGGGTTCTTCGTGGTGGGGCCGCTTGTGGCCAGGTTCGGGGAGGCTGACGTGGCGCTCCCCGGCGGGTGCAGGATCGGGGCGAGGCCGGTGGATCTTTATGTACGCGGGCTCGCTGCCCTCGGTGCGGTCGTCGATTTGAGGTCAGCGTTTCTGTCTTTAAATCTTTTTGCTGGTTGACAATTTAAAAAGAGAGGGACTATTTGCACCGCGTTCATGCGGTGCGGGGCTTTGATTGTTTCTGAATGAGAAGGGCTCTATACACCGAATTGTTCGGTGCATGGAGGTGAAATTTTTCTAAAAATAGAAAGATATTTAAAGAGAGAGGGTGTGATTTGACATTTTAATTGATTTTTCTAACCATTTTTGGGACATAGTCCCATCCATACACCTGATATTAGGTGTATACAGCAATTCTCTTCTGAATTTGGAAAAAAATCAGTGTTTATGTCAATTCAATCCCACATCTCTCGTCTTCTTTTACTATTTTTGGGGATAAAAAATCATCAAGCACCGCATCCTTGCGATGGAGATAGTCCAGCTCTTTAAAAAAAACATGTAAGTTGAATGATCATAAATGTGGACACTTTCACTTCATTCCGACCCTACACCTACCATGTGAAAATCCATACTGTCGTCAACCATTTAGTTTGGTGGGGCCCATTGACTGACTTTGTCCTATGTGTCAATGTCTCGTCAAATATCCAGACTTTTTTTTTCCTTTGACCACCATTTTGCAAGTTTGCCATCAAACTTTCCACTCTGTTGACCACTTATTTACATTTTTGTCATTGAACGTTTTCCCTCTTTAATCTACAGACAATGCCCACAATTACACTCACTTTTCTATCTCCTTTACCATTGCGTGTGGCCCCGCATTTTGGGGGTATTTTTTTGTTCCTGTGCAATACGTGCACGTGTTATTTCTATTACATATATACTTGTGAGTGCCTGATATGCATGCATGCATGCATACATACATACATGTAACC
Organism: Scilla litardierei; assembly: GCA_030789695.1. Lineage (NCBI taxonomy): Eukaryota > Viridiplantae > Streptophyta > Magnoliopsida > Asparagales > Asparagaceae > Scilla > Scilla litardierei. Next base: position 11,137,116 of record CM061134.1, on the reverse strand, counting down.
CATGCACATAGTGCACGGTGTGCACTGTGACCGAAGAAAAAAATCCAAACACAAAATGCAGTGCACGCGCGCAACCGACAAAAGAGCGAGAAGAATGGATGTGTGTGCGTATCGTCGAGAGGAGACGGGACATGTGCGCAAACGAAAAATAGAGAAAAGTGTGGGTGTGTGTACGGGTATCGTCAGGGTAAAAGGAGGAAAAGCCGGGGGTTAAAATGCAAAAAATGACGGGTCAGTGAAAAAAGCCCGATAGCAAACCTGTAAATATGTGGAATTGTGAGAGGCATTTGGTGTTATGAAAAAGCAATGGCAACCATGCAAATAATTGGAATGGGGTGGCCATTTAACCCAACTCCAAACAACACCACCCAAAATTGGTCACACACTCCCACACTCCACCAAGTGGGCCCCACCATGATGAGGTTGCCCAACCTAAGCCATATCTCTGTCAACCTCTTTTTCCTAATAGGACAATGGCAATTCGGTAAATCCCTATTTTATAGTATAGATTGTTTTCAAATTTTGGTGGGCCCAGTGCCTCCACAACTTAGAGCGTCCACGGCATACTACTACCCTAAAACTAACTAAAACTAAGATAGTTTCAGTATAGTTGACTTTTCATTTGGTATGTGTGTCATCTAAATCAAACTTGATTCATATTAACAACCAAAGCTAATTTATTTATGGAAATTTTCTTGAATTCATCAGCCAATTGTTAATTGTTAGATTAATATCTCGTTGAGCATCAAACGTATTGTGGACACTGTGATCAAGAAACATATAGGATGCACAGATAGATGCGAGAGATTCACTTGAAACTAGGATTAGCTGAAGATGGTTATAAGAAACTAGGATTAGTATCTGCTTTGTAATTTTACAACACGGTGAACGTGAAGGTTGAACCTTAGCATTATCGGCATAATCTACAGAGACGGGAAAGTACGTGTGCATGCCGCAAACGGGAAAGGGCTCGTCGGCGGCAGATTCCGTCTTGATTATCCGAGCGTTGGCGCGACAGAGACATTGATGATGGCTGCATCCATGGCCGAAGGCACAACCGTGCTAACAAATGTAGCTTTGGTGAGGATCGGCTAACCCTTCCTCTAGTTTTCCTCTGTACTGTCGCGCAATGACACCATTCAATTGCTCCACAGGAGCCTGAAGTCGTCGACCTTGCAGAGTTCCTGAATGCCAGCGGTGCTTGCATCAAAGGGGCAGGCTCGAGCACGCTTGTCATTACAGGGGTAAAGCAGTTGCATGGCGCTCAGCACAGCATCATACCCGATCGCATTGAAGCGGGCACGTTCATGGCCGCCGCGGCCATTACCCGATCATGCGTGTCGTTGTCGCCCGTCATCCCTGCTCACCTGATCAGCATGGCGGAGAAGCTCTCCGAAGCGGGGTGCAAGATCACGCTTACAGGATCGCGTACTCTTGAAGTAGGTGCAGGTCCAGGCCTCTTCCCTTTCGGAATTTTGATCGAATGAGACATGAACAACATTGCTTCGATTGGCAGGTTTCTGCAGCAGGGACCGGTGGTTATCTTCGAAGTTTCGATGTTAGGACATCGCCCTATCCTGGGTTTCCGACGGACGTGCAGGCGCAGTTCATGGCCTTGCTTACAACTTGTACTGGGTCAGGCATCGTCGAGGAATCCGTGTTCGAGAACCGAATGCATCATGGTATGAAATAATCTCTTGTAGTATATTGTAGTGATAGAATAGCTCGCCTTGCAGCGTGTTTATGCCCTTGCGCTGTTTGCAGTGGAAGAACTCAAGAAACTCGGTGCCAGAATAAAACTTGATGGGAATTCAGCATTCATCGAAGGGAGGAAGCCGGGGAGGTATGCATGTTTTTAACGATGGGAAATGTTTGCCTTGACGCCGAAATTCGCGTTGATCTCTTCCTATTTGGTGCAGCGTCGCCCTTTCCGGCGGGCGGGTCGCAGCAGCCGATCTGAGAGGTGGAGCTGCGCTAGTCTTGGCTGGATTGGCGGCGGACGGCTCTACTGAGGTCGCCGGCATCTCGCACATCGACCGGGGCTACGAAGGATTTGAGGCAAAGCTCGGGTCGCTGGGCGCTGATATCAAAAGAGAGATTGATCTCATACAGACGCACCACACGCAGGTAAATGCTGATATCAGATAGTCCCTGACCTTGGCCATTGAAAATTTTCCGTGCTTATTGCCTGAAACGGCAACACTGGAGCGCAACCATGAAGAAATAGAGCATTGGGGAGCGGAATGTATGATTCGTTCTGCATCATAGCTATCAGTTTGCAGCCACCATGAAGAAATAGAGCATCGCAAGAATGTATACAAACTGCATTTGTAAAGTATATAATGTGATGGTGTTCAAGTCGATGAGTTCAAAGGAGTTCAAAGAGATAAAGGAGATGTTTTTCCATTACGTTTAAGTATATTTTTGTTTAGCTGTTTTTCTTTTCTCAATCAGTGACTCTGCTATGCTGCAATTAAAAACATGGAAAAAAACTTGCATAACGTTAAACAAAAATCTAAAAATCTAAAAATTGATATATTACATTATTTTGTTATAGTACATTATTTGTAACAAGAACGATGATAATTATATTACATTATAAGGATTATTTTGTTATATTACATTATTTGGTATGTTACGATCAGTTAATTTTAACACCAAGTTTCTTTATGTATGCTTATACCGACGTTAGTTTCATGTAACCTTGTTCTTGTGGGTTCTCCTCAAGTCATCAGTGAATTTGAAAAAGAACCAGCGTAAGCTACGATAAGTACAGTTGCAAACGATTAATTCTGTTCACCCTTTACCACATTTATGTGTAAAGCAATAACTTTTTTCGGTACATCAGAAAACATTGAACACTCGATCTCTCATGAGAGGAGTACCACTAGGCCAATTGGCTCCTGCTTTCATCACGACCATCAACCAGCTCGACTAACTGATTAATTTGTCCCATAATAACGTTCATCGAACATGCGTTACGTAGACCTCGTGTTTTGATGGTCTAAATAATTGAGCTTTAGTTTATAATAGAAACGTAATTATCTCCATTCCGATGCATTAAAAAAGAAACATAATTATCATCGTTCTCAATAAAAAACACTCTCCAATAAGGCTTATTTCGTTAAGCTCTCTTATGAAAAATATTTGATATCAAAACTCTCCAATGAGGCTTATTTTGTTGAGCTCTCTTATGAAAAGTATTTGGTATCAAAAAGAGGCTAGCGGGCATTGAACATGCGACCTATTGCTTGAAGAGGGAACGGACAACCAACATGCCAGAGAAATAAATGTTTTACTAAGACTTAAATAGTTTTACTTAACCTGACATTGCAACCTGCATATATACATAAATAAGTAAATTTTGGAGGGGGGGGGGGGGGGGGGGGGGGGCCTCCCAACCCCTGAGTGGGTCCGCCACTGACCAGGATGATAGATCCGAAAAAAAGATCCAATTTTTATAGAGAATAACAGCAGAAAATAAGATAAATGGCTACAATTGGTAGGTGTAACCTCCTCCCAAGACACCGTTAAGAGGACGTCCGCACTCGTCTATCTAAGAAATCACTCAATAATTCAATATTAGCATGACTAGGGCCGGCTGGCCGCTTCCCATTATATCCCCCTTTTCACTTAAAGCTCAATTACAATAATGCCCTCAAAATAAATAAAATAAAATAAACAACTAAAAGACGTTGCGAACACGTCCCTGAGTCATTTGGTTGAGCCGGATGTCTCTTTGCGCCGCCTTGAGTACGTGATGAACACATCAATACTCACCCCCCAAAAAAAGTCACCTTGTCCTCAAGGTGGAAATCTGGAAATTGAAGCTTCATGACGCTCACCAGCTCCCAGGTGCTCTCATGTTCCGGCAAACCCTTTCAACGCATCAATACCTCCTGCTCGCCCTTCCATCCCTTCCGTACCCCTTTCAACTCCTCTGGCTCCAACAGGACCTCCATGTCCTCGGTCAGCGTCTCCGGTAGTGTAGGAGGACTGTGCTCACCGATCACCTGCCGCAACTGTGATACGTGGAACACGTGATGGATGCGCGAGGTATCGTCTACGTGCACAAACCCGTAGAGGGGCCCAAGGAGGGTGATGAACCGCGAGGTTCATCTAGTTATACTTTATTGTTTTGAAAATCGACCGATTCAACATTAATGTAATTTGCTATAAAATCACCGTGCTTTTTAAGTTAAATCATCCGATCCCCATACATGGGCATGGATGAGGGATTGAGTCATCCATGAAGAATGATTATCATGATACCCTACAACACTAACGAAAACACACCACACACTTTTTACTGTATCACTTTTTCACGTTATTTTCGTACACGTTTTACCTCAAATAAAAAAACCTAACCAAAAATTCACCTTTAAAGGGTGGTTCATAATTCACTAAATTATTTCCAAGCAAATTTCAGATTGTAAAACTTATATATTAGTTTGTCCCTGAGGAATACGATCCTGGACTTACCAGGTTTACTACTTGACCGACTTCCTATACTTGAGAATATAACTGCAACATTTTGGTCCAGTCAGCGATCATGGGTCGCCTCTGCCATCACAAGCTGATAGAGCGGGGAGCTTGAATTTTGGTAGAAAAGGAGCAGCAATGATATTCTCTTTCTGGTGGGTCTTCCGAATCGCAGATTGGACCAGTATGGATCCTCCTGCTCCTGGTTGCGAGAAGTTAGCTCCCGAAGATCGGTCCAGGATTTCTTCCCTCCTCACAAATCCACCTGCAGGGTTTAGTGAGTTATAACCTGGGAGAGCACCGTATATTACCTGATCTAGGATGTTGTGGGTTGTCGCCCGATAATTGGAGAGGGTGGGTTCCCCCTGGAGCCCAAAAGCTCGATTATCGACTCCCGCTCCGTTGTATTGGTGGGCCGGGGGTCGAATCGTGGAGATTAATCTCTACTCTTGGGTCCCCCAGATCTCGGAGGAATGTTGAGCCCTTCGTTGGCGTCAGGTTCGGGTTTGGAGGCGGCAACGGCTCATATGGATGGGCTCCCCATGTTCTGGCGTATTAAAGTCGCCAATGCGCCTAGGCTCCTGTCGATCTGCTCAGTGAACTGGGTGAACTCCTTTCGGTTCGCCCCATGCTCCTTCTAAGTCTTCGCTGGTCGAGGTGGTGGCGTTGTGGAGTCCGTGACGTCATCCACATGGACGTTGTTTGCTCTTGGTCTCTCTTTCGGACCTTCGATCGGTTCGGCGTTGCTGGGTCTAGCTGTCATAGCTTTTGGATTGCTTTGGAAAGTCAAGCTGATTAACGTATCCCACAGACGACGCCAAACTGTTAAGGCCAAAATTGACCGAGACAGATGTAAAGCTGCGTAGACTCGAGATGCTAAGTCGAAGCCTAGTCAGCGGTTAGAGTGGGACCCTTGGTTGGGAGAACCAGGGTCGAGTGATCGTAGTTGGAGATGATACGACCTATGATCGACCTTCGAGCAATGGTTACGTCGATCGTTCGAGGTTGGGAAGCTCGACGTCGACCTTCGGCGTTGGATGAAGAGTGTCGATCTGCACCACATGGACTCGTTAGGGGGGTCGGATCTGGGATCCGACCCAAATCCCCTCTGATGCTTAAGTTAATATGGAACTTATGAAAGAGGGGGAGTTTGGTGCAGCTGAGATCGACCCACGAATGTTCGTCTCTAGACTGACGGCACAAGCTCGAGTATAAGAATGGTAAGATGAGAAGATAGAGTTCTATGTCTTAGATCTCGTACCTTGGAAATGTGACTATTTCATCCATTTATAGACGTTCAGGGTCCCTTTAGAGATGTTGGAGAGATAACGATCATCCATAATGGGGCCACGATCTTTCCCCATTAATAAGAATAAATGATGCGCACGTTCCCGAGATTCCCGAGCCCGCCTTTAATCCCACGTTCGAGTGAGGCGGACCCAACGGTCGACTGGTCATTTGGGCATTGACTGAGTCGACATCAGGCTTCTTTGGTGGGCCTGGTGGGCTTCAGTCATCCGTCGACCGAGTTGTCTCGAATGCCGGCCCAATAACTCAACAGAACCCACATTAAGATTGACGAATAATTCCAAATATCGACATTAAAGATGCAAAAATCATTACTAAAATACTCTTTTGCATTAACACTTTGCAATATTTTTGTAGGAATACCAAATTGGTTCTTTATTCCAGCATAAAACTCTTAAAATGCGGTAAAAATATAAAATCGGAAAAAAAATGCGGAATATTCTGGTTTCATTCGGTGAGGGTTCGGTAATGTACAGCTCAGTAATCAAAACAAACACTTGGGCTCAGATCTCATCGGTCTCTCTTCGCAAAAAGCACAAAGATCCGATCACATAATGGAACAAGCGCTCGTGTTCTCATCGCTGAACATGTCCCCGGCCCTCTCCCCAAACCCCCCGCCGGAGCCCGCCGCCAGATGGTAGCCGTACCCGTGCGCGATCGACTCGTCGGTCCCGTGCTTCCGATAGTTGTACGACGACGTGCTCGCCGTCGAATACGCGAACGGGTTCGCCGTAAAGGCCGCCGCGGCGCCCGCGGGCTGGTGGGCCGGGTGCTGGCCCGGGTAAAACGCGGCGGTGGGCTGATCCGGGTGGTAAGGATAAGGCCACAGCACCGCCCGCCTCCCCGTCTTCCGCACCGCCTTCAGCACCTTCCTCTGCTCCACGTGGCCGGTGACCGTCACCTTCTGCATCGTCATGTCGACGTCGACGCCGTCTATCCCCTCCAGCTTGGCCAGGGACTTCCTCACCCTGCTCTCGCAGCCGGCGCAGCACATGTGGACGCACATCTCGACGATCTGCACGCAACGGCATTGTGTATGTTTAGCACAAAATCTATGTTCCGTACAGAATAAATTTGACGCATAAATGGCTACTGCGCTTACCGTCATCTTCGCTGGTTTCTGCTGTCGACAGTCTTTTAACAATCTTTAGTTTGTTGGCGTGTTTCTTTGAGTACTACGATGAGTGCCTCGGCTCTTGGCGATATATATACACAATGGCGCGTTGAGCTCTTGCCACTCTCATAGTCGAGGCGATGATTGGAGGAAACTATTTGCACCGACTTTAACGAGATGGGCCAATGGGACACTGCCACGGGTTCCTCATGTGTGTGGGTCCCGCCGTATAAGCTTTGGATCATGTGCCACGTTAGCGCGTATGGCTGTTTGGTGTGCGGGAGGGGGGAGGAGGAGATGAAAGAAAGTCGTTGGCCGGTGGGGGGTTGGTGGGCCCCGGACCGGTCTTGACTGTTTACGAGGCGGAAGTAACGGATCTGGTCCGTGTTCAATGGGCCGTTGCCGACATGGGCTTGGAGTACGAGGGTAGCGTGCCGAGTCCTACGTGTCGAGTTTTTATTGGTATGAAGAGCGCGTACCCATATTTCTTGGCGTCACGTCATGGAACACCTTGCTGAGATTAGTGCTGTCTAATCACGTTACACATTTGCTGACATTATTTCATTTATTTACAAGTATAACATTAAACTTGTGAATAAATGTACCGATGATAGCGAAATGTGTAATTTGAGCGGCATTCTGAAATCAAAGCGAACGCAGGAATGACACGTGGCACGCGGCTTCGCTGCCGGTAGCCGTTGTAAAACGAGGAAGCGACGGCGGAGCTTTCGGTTTGTGCGTGTAGAAAAAAAATAAAAGAAAAGAAAATCATGTATCTTTTTAAAAGTAAATAAGTCAATTTCATCTCTAGGTGACGTCATATCCACCTCTCTTATCTATCCTTTCAATCCGGCTTGTTCATTTTAATTATTTACTAGAAATAAAAAGAACCACACAAAATCAGGACGCGGAACCCAACCTGTATCAAATGGAAACGATAGGTATGTGTAGGGTCTGTGGGGTTTTGGGATTTTTTTGATTGTGGGGCATGAAGTTGTGTTTGTTTTTTGGGTGTTGTTTGAGCTTGGGGTGTGTTCTTTGAGTTTGTTTTTGGGTGTTGTTTGAATGAACGGTGTATTTGTGTTGGTTTTGGGTCATTGGGATGATGTGTTTCTCCAATATGGCGATGTGACATTGCTATATGTGACAAACATGCCACGTGAGACAACCTCTTCGTTTGTATAATAGATGTTCTAGAGCATCAAATCATTTCTAGTTATTTTAAGAAGCTTTGATTGTTCGTTCATCCGTTACTAGGTCAACGGTTTCACCGTAGCAGAACTTTTTGCAAATGTTAGATGAACGATTAAAACACATTGTAAGTTGGTTATGGCCTGATATGGCCAAATCTGCTTGTAACCGACCCGATACTCGGTTGAGGATTTTCCTCAACCGAGAGACCAAGTCTCATATGGCCGTTGAGGAAATCGTGGGCGGTTGAGCAAAATCCGGGGCGGTTGAGGGATGGAAGATATGGCATTGGCCACTATATAAAGAGGATGGAGTTTCTCTTCTTAGATCATCAAATACTCTCAGCCATATCTGGAATCCCAAAAACAGATTTCTTTCTCTCTTTCTCTCATTGGTATCAGAGCTGCGTTCTCTCTTCGATCCGCGTGCTGCCATTTTTTTCTTCCTTTGATCGTCGCACCAACGGAGAAGCAAGCCGCCTCAATCTCCGTGAGGCTGATCATCCAGGCTCCTATCACCGAGGCCATCTCCTTTTTGCGTCAGCCTCCATCCCTCACGCCGCAGCCACGCGTGAAGAAAACAGACTCGCCGATTCACGTGCCCGACCAGAGGACGGCTCTTTGCGCCTCCATCTCCAAGGCGTCGTTCCATCACACAAGCGTCAACATTGCGTCTTCCCGCAGGCTTCCACAAGCATCGGAGAGCCCCATTGCCACTTGTTTTTCTCTCTCTGCCAATCGAATTTTCATTTCTCCCTGCCATTCAAAAGCTCCCACTTTATTTGGATCAATCAAATTCAAATAATCTGTGCTGACCCACAGTCCTTTTTTTTTCAACCTTGATTATTTCCCCCCTTAAGATTTCATATCTTTTCCCCTCTCGATTCCACAATCTCTGCTGCAAATTAAATTTTTTTTTCAAGACCCATCAAGTGTGGCAGGCACCATTCCATTGCAACAGATTCTGCACAAATTCCACGCGTCTGCAACCAATCCGAGGCGCAATTTCTTCACCAAACAGAAACGTTTGCACGTTCTCCGCAGACGGAGGCTGATCATTCCACACGTGTATAACTGCAGCCAGACTATTTCCTCGCCAATCAGGTCGTTGCAACCGCGACAGTTTTTTCACGCATCAATCAGGTTCCTCTAATTTAATTCTGCAATTTATTTTGTTTAGTTAGTTTATCCCCCCTAACGACATAAACCTAATATATAATTGATTCACCCATTAATTAAAAAGTTAGAGACCTTTTAATCACTGCATATTATATAGCTATTTATTTTGTGCTTGGACTCCTTATAACCTAATTAAAAAAAATTGTCACTCTCATTAAAATTAAAATTGGGTTTTTAGGATAGGTTATTAGACATTAATTTTAGTTGTTTGACCACATATTTTTTTGTCACCTTATATCTGAACCAAACTTTATCCAAAACAGTAACGAACTATGGCAAGCAAATTGATTGCGTCTGAACTGGCCAAGATAGAACGACTAAACGGTTCCAACTATGACATGTGGCACCGGAAAATTAGATATGGACTTATACACGACAATTTAGATAGTGTCATTGAAACCACTGCTCCTGCTCTCCCTGAAAATCCAACAGATGCCCAGAAGAGAGAGCTAGAACAGTGGAAAATTAATGACAAGAAGGCTATGAGTCTCATGCTTATGTTCATGGACGATAGCCTAATAAAGGTGTTCGAAAACTGTAGTACTGCCAAGGATATGTGGCAGTCTATTAAGGAGAAGTATGATATCACATCTGACGTGAACATACAACTCCTGCTGCATAGGTATAATTCATGCCGTATGCAGGAAGGTGACAATGTCACCGAACACGTGAATAAAATGATTGTCATGGCTAAGGACCTAGCTACAGCAGGAACTGAAATTCCTGAGAAGCTTCAGGTGGCAACTATTCTGAATAGTCTGCCACCGTCGCTTGATATGGCTGCCACTACGCTTAGGCTAAACAGAACCGTTAAGCGTGTAACTGACTTGCTAGCTCAGCTAGCAATGGAACAAGACCTACTGGCTAGGAGGAAGGGCTCGGACGTCAACCTTGTGCAGGAGGAAGAGGTGAATGCTACTCAATACCGGAAGGCACAAGGGAACCAGCGTCTTGGACCTGTGAAGCCCTCCTTCAAGGGATCCGACCAACCATCAGCTCGCGGGAAGAAAGGACCTCCTGGATCTTGCTACATTTGCAGGAAGTATGGTCACTTTAAGGCCAGCTGTCCTCAGGCAAGGAATAAGGGCAACTCAAAGCGCCCAGAACAAGGAGGATCCGGAAAGCGGGAGTTCATTGGCGTTACTGAATGCAACGCTGCAACCACAGACGCTGAAGGCTGGTGGATCGACTCGGGTGCTACCCGACACATAGCAAAGACGAAGGAAGGAATTGTCGACTTCCAGGAACTGAAGAATGGAGACCAAAGGATATACATGGGGAACAATACCTATCTGGATGTAGAAGGTATTGGTTCATACAGATTGGATCTTGGGGACATCATCATGGTCTTCAAAGATGTGTTTTATGCACCTGGCATAAGACGTAATCTGGTCTCTGTTCCGGCTTTGCTGAATAAGGGTCTTGAAGTGAGATTTTACAACAATAGGGTCTCTATTGGGAAAGACAAGAAGGTGTTTGCTATGGGCAAGTTTTTGCCCGGTCATGATTTATTCTGTCTTTCCGTTGTAAAATCTGATATTGGTAATAAAGATGGTGATTTGAATTATTCCGTGTGTCTATTGTCTGATTATGATCTTTGGCATATGAGATTAGGTCATCCTGGTAATAATAAGATGGACCAGTTAATCAAAATGGATTTATTACCGGAACTGACATGTGTAAGGACATTACCCTGTGAACATTGTTTAACTGGGAAGATGACCAGGAAATCATTCTCGGAAGGTCAAAGGGCTAATGAATTGTTGGAATTAGTTCATTCTGACATTTGTGGGCCCTGGAGCATAAAGACACGTGGGAATAAGGAATATTTCATAACCTTTATAGATGATTATTCCAAGTATACTTTTGTGTATCTTTAAGCAGAAAGTCGGAAACTTTTGAAAGCTTTAAAAGATACAAGGCAGAAGTTGAAAGAAAACTTGGAAGGAACATAAAGGTGTTAAGAACTGATAGAGGTGGGGAATTCAACTCAAAAGAATTTGAGGAATACTGTATTCAGTACGGTATAAAGAAGCATACTACTATGCCTTATACGCCACAACAGAATGGTGTGGCTGAAAGAAAGAATAGAACATTAATGAATGCAGTGAGATGTATGCTATCGCATTCTGGTCTCTCCAAGGATTTTTGGGGAGAAGCCATATTGACTGCAAATTATGTTCTGAACAGAATTCCCACAAAATCAGTCGAGACAACACCGTATGAGATATGGAATGGACGCAAACCCAATTTAAGTCATTTGAGAAAATGGGGTTGCGTGGCACCTGTTCTCATTCCATATCAGGTTAGAGATAAGCTGGATCTCAAAACCGTAAGATGTGTATTCATAGGATATTCTGAAAAGTCTAAAGGATATAGGTTCTTCCATAAAAATAAAGGAGTCATTGAAAGTAGAGATGCTACTTTTCTAGAGAATCTAGAAGAAAAGGAACAAGTCCAAGAAAATGTGCCACCCTTGCTGGACTTAGATGATGTTCCGAATGATGACTTGGATATAGTGGATGATGTACATCATCCAGCTATGGAAGATGAACCTGTAAATGAGAATATACCTATGGCAAATCAACCAGCTGAACCTGTCCAGCCTGCAACCCTTAGTGGCAACAAAAGACCCAGAACAACACCTGCATGGATGGATGATTATTATCTATATTCATGTGAACCATCTTGTTTCTCTGTGGATATTGATATCGATGAGCAAGCTGATCCCTTGAATTATACAGATGCAATGAAATCATCTGAGTCAGATCAATGGCTTGAGGCCATGAAAAAGGAGCTTGACTCAATTGAGAGAAACAATGTATGGGAGCTATGTGACTTACCAGAAGAGAGGAAGTCCATAGGATGCAAGTGGGTGTTAAAGAAGAAATATCGGGTTGATGGGTCTATTGATATATTCAAGGCCCGGTTAGTTGCAAAGGGATTTACTCAGATAGCAGGGATTGATTATCAGGAGACTTAATCTCCGGTGGCTAAGTTTGCATCCATTCGGATAATCTTAGCGATTGTTACGCATCTTGACTTGGAACTCTACCAAATGGATGTCAAGACTGCATTCCTCAACGGAGAGTTGAAGGAAGTTATATATATGGATCAACCTGAGGGATTTCAGGTTGAGGGACAGGAAGACAAAGTTTATAAATTGAAGAAATCTTTGTATGGTTTAAAACAATCATCTAGACAGTGGTATCTCAAATTTCACAACACTATTATCCAACTTGGTTTCGTTGCAAACAAATTGGATAACTGTGTGTATGTCTTGAAAAGTGGGAGCAGTTTTACGATATTATCCCTGTATGTGGATGATATTTTGCTCGCTGGAAATGACGTTGAAGTGTTGAAAGGAATTAAATCAGCACTTTGTAGTGAATTTGAGATGAAGGACATGGGTGATGCATCCTACGTTCTTGGAATACAGATCCTTAGAGATCGGAAGTCTAGAATGTTAAGTTTAAACCAAGAAAAGTATTTGCATACAATATTGAGGAGATTTGGCATGTACAATTCCAATCCGGCCCCTACACCATTGGTTATGGGGAAGCCGTTAAGTAAAGAACAATGTCCTGGAGAGGGACAAAGTCGGCTGAATGTTCCATATGCTCAGGCTATTGGAAGTTTGATGTATGCAATGCTATGTACTAGACCAGACTTAGCGTACCAAGTTAGTCTGGTTAGTAGATATCAAAGTAATCCCGGTCCAGCTCATTGGGAAGCTGTTAAGAGGATTATGAAATACATAAAGGGTACGGTGCACCACAAGTTAGTTTATCAAGCAGATTTGCTTGAGGTTCTTGGTTACTCCGATGCAGATTTCGGAGGGGACAAAGATGACAGGAAGTCAACTGCAGGACATATGTTCATCTTTGGTGGTGCAGCTGTTTCTTGGGGTAGCAAGAAACAGGGTTGTGTAGCGAGATACACACAAGAAGCTGAGTATATAGCATGTAGTATGGCTGCTACTCATGCGGTCTGGATCAGACGGTTCATATTGGACTTGGATCTCAATTTGGTGGATGGACCAATTGAGATATACTGTGATAATCAAGCAGCCATCAGCTTGATCCACAGTGGTGCAAACAGTTCCAAAGGAAGACATATTGAAATACAATATCATTACGTACATGATATGGTGGAAAGGAAAGAAGTCAATGTGACTTATATTCCAACAAGTGATATGATTGCTGATCCCTTGACGAAGGGTATTCCAGCAGGTATATTCATCAAACATGTCGGTTTGATGGGACTTAGAAATATCTAAGTCAAGAAAACTTTCATGAATAATGAAAGGAGACAATCATATATAGTGATTGTACTCGGTAAATAAAATGTGCATATCTCACGGATAGTGGGAGTATGTGAAATTACATCATGTGTTATATCTCACGGATAGTGAGGGTATGACCGGAATGCACTTGGCCATTTCAGGCCAAGTGGGAGATGTAAGTTGGTTATGGCCTGATATGGCCAAATCTGCTTGTAACCGACCCGATACTCGATTGAGGATTTTCCTCAACCGAGAGACCAAGTCTCACATGGCCGTTGAGGAAATCGTGGACGGTTGAGCAAAATCCGGGGCGGTTGAGGGATGGAAGATATGGCAGTGGCCCCTATATAAAGAGGATGGAGTTTCTCTTCTTAGATCATAAAATACTCTCAGCCATATCTAGAATCCCAAAAACAGATTTCTTTCTCTCTTTCTCTCACATATGGTTCACCCAAAATTAGTAGTTTAGGGTTTTAAATCGTGAACAGCAGACTGAAGGGATATGACATCAAAAAAATATGAAGAAAGCTTGTTGAGTGAGTTCATCCTTGACTAGCTGATGCTCATATTGTTTGCGGTTTTAATATTGTAATATTTTACATAGTCCTTTCAAAGATCGAGTGATATATGGGTCATTAATTAAGGGTTCGGATCTTTTTGTCTGTATTTTTTTGCTTTGTATGGTACACTCATAAATCATAACTATCTATAAATTAATAGGCAATTGTAATATTTACCGAAAATAAAATTGAAATAAATACATTGTAGCACTAGTTATGTTACAAAAATCACAAACCACCGCTACTTTGTAGACGATTATAATTGATGTAGTAGATTGGTCTGCTAGACTGCTACGAATGGTACAAAACTACAAATGGATCAGGATCAATATTCATTGATCAATCCCACATTTATTAACCGCACACGGTTTGAAGTTATCTATCCGTTCTAATTGGCAATAATATGGATACTCATTTCAAGTTGATATTACATGTGTACATGTATGTATGTACGTGTTACGTCCTAAAGGTCGGCCCATGAAGTCAAGGTCCGTATGCACCAGAGGCCCACGCAAACACACTCATCGACTATCCCGACAGGACACTAGCCGAGCTGAAGATCGCATCGGCTCAGAGAAGCTCGCCTCGCCCCACCGCAAGATCGCCTCCAAGGCCAGCTAAGAAGCCCTCCGGTACGATATATTAGCTCGCTATGCCGAGGATAAGCTCGTATGTCCTCCAGCAGGAGCATCGTCCGGGGAAGCCGAGCTTGATCGCCGACCTATGGACTCGCCCCTGAGGGCGGCCAAGCATAAATATCTCTGACAGGGTGATATTGGCTCACATACTCTTCATTAATGCCAGATGTTAAGGGCGAGAACTGATGGCCGCCACTCGCGTCTCATTAATGCTCCTGATAACCTCCTGACACCATTAATGCAGTAAATATCTCTGACACAGCCTCACTACTCGAATGTCAACTGGGATGATTCGATAGCTGACAAGACGGCGAGCAACGGCCTCTCAGCCCTATAAATACCCCCCTCAGGCCTACATAGAAGGGGTTGGTAAGTTGTTGATTAAGTAAAATCCATTTCAATACATAAGGTCTGATATCTTCCATATATCTGCGCCTTCTTCATAAGCCCGTCGTACTTCGCCAACCTGTTTTAAAATCGCCCAGTGTGCATGGCGCCTACATCTTACGTCACCGGCTGACTTAGGCATTGAAGAGGCTACGGGCTGACAGCCAGCCCTGCCTTTCTGACCAGTTGTTCACCCTCGCATGAAGCTTGCCTCGGCTATCGGTAGAAGGCGACCTTCAAGCGATCACCATGCGACCTTGGATCCTTCATCTCTGAAGCGAGCTCCAAGTCATGCTAACCTCGCCGTCACCCAAAAAAAACTGTAAATCATTGTATACGTGATTCGCACTACAAACAAATTTCATTGTGTGCGGACTTGACCCGCAACAGTATGTACTAGTCATAACCCGTGTCCGTAGGGCACGGTTCATTTAACAGCTTTCGATTGAAGAATTCATAATTTCTCCTGTCACCATGAGCAATAACGAACTCTTGATTTTATTCGATGTCGAGCTCAGCGGCCAAAATAATGAAAGCCAACTTAGTCTACTAAAAAACTACAACTCTCAATATCGGTCCAATTTATATCACACGTATATATCGGTCATATCGGTCGATATCGGAACCATTTTCAAAACCTGATTAAAATTGGGTTATCATATCGTTTTACCGGCAAGACCAATATATCGACCATACCCGACCATATCGACCGATGTTTAAATCGGTGCAAATAGATGCACAAAACTGAAGATCATATATCAGAAGATTCTCACACACACAATCTCCAAGGAGATGGTAATCATGCTAAAAAAGACTTCCATAATCCTTTTGACTACCGGGTAACAAACACAACCTATGGTTATAGAGGCAATCTGATATTGAGTGAACGCCTAATTACAACGTGAGCAGGGAGGAAGAGAGTGAAACACAACCTGATTTATATGATTTCAACTAATTACAACTTATCTAATTAAACAAATCACCAAATAACTGGATTACTCTTAATAGTATTCTGTCACAACTCATAGCATAACAATTTAAAAACTGAACTAATTCAGGTGAAGATCTTCATCGCAAAAAAAGAGCTGCTATAAAAGATATGCTCTGAGAGCTAAAACTTCAAAAATCAAATATTTTTTGTCAAGGTATCAACAAATTTGATCAAATTAAAACACTCAGACAAATTCGCGTAGCTAGATCATCCGCTGCCGCAACGCTGCTGAGAAATCTGCATATTTTTGGCGATGAAGATCCTGTTTTCAGCCAAATACGCAGAATTCAATCAAATTACGGTTCAGATCCTGTTCCAAAAAAGCAAAATTTATTGGAAACATTTCAAAAAACCATACGCAGGAAGAGGAAAGAGGAGGATTTAAGGCCGTACCAAAATGATGCTGCAAAGAGGGTTTGAGGGTTTGAGGTTGTGAAGAAATTTATTATGCAAGGATAGATGCTCTTAGTGTTGCCAACACTAATTTCAAACAGAAGGTTCCGTGGGTGATAAATTTGTTGACAGGCATTTTTGTGCCGTGTGTGATAAATTTGTGTGATAAATTTATTTCATATTTGCCATGCATATTTGTTGCCAGGGCAACACATGAAATCAAACAAAATTTTACGTGTGTGATAAATTTGTTGTCAAACATAAGGACCAAATTTGTTCCTGGGAACAATAAGTTCAGAAATGTGTTGACATGATAAAAGCATTGTGATAAATTTGTGAGACCTGGCATGATAAATGTGTCTTCATGCTTGCAACATGTTTAAGTTGGCATGATAAAATTCTGTATACAGATAAAATTCATTTGGCGAAAAAATTCATTGTAAATTTGGTAAAATGAATGAATTTGGGGATTGCTGGGATGCTAAATTTTCGAATAGTAAGTGATCATTGGAAATTACTGGGAAAATTAATGGGAAAAGAAACGGGGATTCATTTTGCATATCTGCATAGTAAAACTCTAATTTAATTGTTTTTTTAGGTTACTAATTCAAATGGTTTGTGTTTTTTTTATTGATAATCATTCCTGCCGCATGACGACCACATTCTCATCTGCAAATTTGCGATCTGAGGAAGGCTGGGCCTTCATGGGGCGACTGCCTACACATACTGAAGTTACTGGGAAAAAGAAATGAAGTCTGTCTCATTAGCAATCCTGTTTATTATCGGTTGTGTGGAACTATGAGATCAAAAGAACACAGATAAAAGAATTATGAGATCAAAAGAACACGGATAAAATAATTATGAGATGCTATTTTAAAAGAACTAAAAAAATTAAAAGAAATAAAAGAACTATAGATAAGTTTAACAGAACTATAAAATCATGAGATGCTATTTTACATCTTTAGTATTCACCCTTCCTAAAATTTAGTATTCATCCTTCCATAATAGGCTTCAGATGCCAAGGAGACAGAGTAAAATTGGTCAAGATTAAAATTGGTCAAGATTAAATTCGTTTTGTTGACAAACATAAGTGCGGCAACACTAAGTTCAGGAATGTGATAAATTTCTCAGACCTGGCAGGATAAATTTGACATTCATATTTATAAAGGAGTTGTAATAAGTGTTAATGCAGGTTGGTCCCTCGACGTCCGAATATTACGAAGAAAATATCGGAGCGCTCGCGCCTTCGAGAGGGTCGTGGAAACGGGTTTCGGTCACGTGTCTGAACTACAGACAACAGTAATAAAAATAAAATACATAAAGCGCACACGAAGGACAGCTACACGCTAAAATACGTACGGTCGGAAAGCGGCCGTTACACATACATTTATCACTGAAGAAAGAGATTGGAGATAATATTTTACTTCCTGATTGATTTTATGTGTATTTGAGGAATTTTCATGCACAGATCATTTGGAAATCATTGTTCGTAATGCATCACAAATTAGAGTTTTTTTAGAGGGTACTCAGAACCTATCCGGAACCATAGGGTCCGGGTAGGTTCTGGGTATAGGGTCCAACTGGTTAGGTTCCGGATCCAATTTTTAGGAACCAGTCCATTACCAAGTAGGATCCGAATAACATAAAAAAACAGGGCACACCTCTAACAACGACCATGCCCTTGGTTGCCATAACGGCCTCTAAAATTATGTAACGATATGAGATATTTGAAAAAGAGTGACGTGGCCACACAAAACCCGCGACCCACAAACTCCTCTACAACTACAAGACGCCCTCCAACTTACCCCAACCGCCGGTAATCTGATGGCAATCCTCACCGCCTCGTCATACTCATACCGAAGCTCACCGGTCCAGTGCGCCGCCACCCCGGCAGCCGACGATCCGGGCCCCGACCCCCGGCTGACCCGCGTGGTGCTCCCCAAGAAGAAGCCCCTCAAGTGGTCGACCGGCGTCGCCCCCGGCGAGTACGGCGGCCCGCCGACCACCACGAAGCTGAGGAAGTACTGGGGCGGCCGCGGCGACGAGGATCCCGTCACCGCCACAGACGATTTCATATGGAACAAGGAGTTCGTCGATCGCATGAAGCGATTGATTCGAGACGATGGAGCCGCAACCAACCCCTTTCAATCAACTGTAATTTTTCTCAAAACCCCCAAATTTTTGGTAAAATTAGAGAAATTGGTGGCTAATGCGATCTTTTTTTTGGGGGAAACTTAGAAGGAGGATACTAGTTCTGGATTCTTGAGCTTGAATCGAGCAATGAGCCTTGACAGGTTCTTAGATAATTTTGCATTTTAGCCCCTTTAATCTCCTGTCTCTATTATTGTCTCAACTCCATAAAAATTGTTTATTTGGTAAGTGTAGTGTTGATATTGATCTGAGCAAGGAGCTGATGCCTCCCCCAAAATCGGTGTTGGAGCAACAGGTGGAGGCTGCAAGGCACGGCCTTTCTGTTGCCCAAGTGAGTCGTTATTGTTTTTTTGTTCTGCAAAAATTTTGTTGATAAATTTAAATTGTAGCTCAAATTTCTCTCAATTACATATGTTTTCGAATTGCTTTTGTAGATCTCTAAAGATGCTTCATCTCCGAGATGGAGGCTGGTTCCCACTCGCCGGGAGCAAGCAAAGTGGGACCGGGCAAGCAAAGCTGCTACTGGGGGAAGTGTATGTATTAATGTTTTATCAAAATTGCATGTTTGTCATCCACCCATTTGAATTGGTGCAAACATTTTTTGCATTTTGCAATACACAATGTAGGGATTTGTTTTGGCTTTAAGTGATTGGGGTATATATCCTTATGCAGATTTATTGTAGTCTTATTGTTTTTATTGCTAGAATGGTCTCTAATTTAGTTTTGTATTTGGATGCATGCCAAGATTTATTTTACTTTTTTTATGTATATTTATGTCGATTAGTATTGTAGGATGTCATCCTACGAGAATCAAAACGTGCCCCCGGGGATCCAAAAGTGTTGGCAGCTCAAGCACGAGATGATTATTTCAAGGTACTCTCTACTTGACATTCATTTATTCTATGGTTGATGCAAAATGGTAACAATACCACATCTTTTACTATTTACAATGCAGCTCTGAAAGAAAGCCTACATGACTAATGACAACCATTTGTGCAGTTGAAGAATAGGTTGCAACTACTTACTTTGGGGATTGGTGGAATTGGTCTAGTATCGGCATATGTTTCATACACTCCTCAAATTACAGCTAGGTAGGAATGGAAGAAAACATTTCATTTGTTACTTCCTTTATTCATTGTGCCAAATTATCACTTCAGAGTATTTATTTCCTCAAACCATTGGATTGTAAAGAACTATTCTCTCACTCTCTTTGGTTGGCTTCGAAGTAGAAATTTAGTTCATAATATGGTAGTTCTCATGTTTTTGTTAACTTGTCTTTTGATTCTTTATATCCAGTGCGGTTGTCATTACTACATGTAGGAAAATTGTTGTGTTTTTGTTTCCTCTGTGTAATGAATGTTTGGGGGCTTGTGTTTACCACATTCAAGTTCTTCCTTTACTCCCCCCCCCCCCCCCCCCACACACACACACACACACACCAATTTTCTGACTTCAGCAATATAATTTCCTCTGTTAATTCCTACTCACGATTACTGATGAGTAATATTCTTGATGTCAGTTACATGTAAGAGCTTGCTACCCAAATATGAATATGCAAGTTTGTGAAACATGCTTTTAAGGTAATTCTACACACACACACATTTACTTTACACACACACCTCCCACTTTACTCACACAGACACCCAAGTTTTTTTAAAATATAGTTTTTTTTTTCACTTTACACACCCCCATTTATTCCCAAATTTCCATTCTACTCTCTTTCTGATCTCTATGAAAAATCCCAGCCACACGTTGCCACTACGGGCCCCCATCACCGCCTCCTTCCCTCCCCTCCCCTCCTTCCTTTCCTCATCATTGGTGGTGTTTAGGAAAAGGTTATGCGATGTCATTGATCTTGCTCTGTTAATAGTTGCTCCAACTGGGGTGCATTTTCATAATGCACGACTTTGATATTTGGTTTTAAGTGCTTGTTGCATCATATATTACTTATCCCTTTTTTGAATTTTAATAACTTTTGCTACATGATCTTAAAGTTGCATTAAGTTGTCAACAAGCGCATAATTGTGACAATTGGCTGGCAACCTCTAGAGCAGTAATTAAAATGGGGTTTGTAGCATGCTGCATGTCAATGTAGTATTCCACATGTCTTTGGTTTTTGATCACATATCTAATTATATACTTTATTTGGAATGATATATGTATAATGAGGGGATCAACAGTTCAATGTAAGGATGGGGATAAAATGATAACCTTTCCATAACAGTTGGAGATGTCCATTCTGATTGGTATATTGCATGTCCTAAATTGTCAGTAATGGGATCACTGTACATTGTCCATAATGTGAGCAATTGAAAAACTTACATGGATTACTGTATGTTTGGGACTGAAGGTCTTAGTTGAGAGGTCAGAGCTTGCTTTCCATCTCATTACTTTTAATACTACCAAGTAATTCTTGGGAGAAAAACAGCAACTAGTTGTATTTCTTTTTATTGTGGTACATGTGGAATTCAAGAATTAGAGTTAATGAGTTGGTAGTAGTTATATTTTGTAATTGGTTAAAGTATTTAGAACTGCTGGTTTTCTTTATTCTTTAGACGTGTGTCTATACCTTGCTCAAGTAGAACAACTGTTGTACACTTGTCATGTCAGACTAGACTGATAAAACTTGCAATCACCACGTCAAAACTCTAGACATCTTTATGACTTGCTGTTGCTGAGCAATCTGCCTTTAATATAGGAGCACATGCACATTGGGATCTTCTCATCTTCAATCTGCATTCTTGCTTAGAAATGATCATATGGATGTGATTTCTGCATATATCCATTTCGCATGTTTGTCTTTCTGGAGTTTCTCTGTCTAGGTGAATATGACATTTTCTGGTTGCCTAAGTTTAACCTAGGAGCGACAATGTATGTCTCGTTGCTAGTCGGTTAGAGATGGCCCCATAGTTGGTTTAGCTGGTACCAATTAATAAGGACTCGATAGCCAATTTTGATACTTTGTCAGTTCTTTTATGAAGTGTTTCTGATTTGGGGTTGTGTTCCTTAGCTACACAGTGTAACAACATGTATTTTTACGAGTAAAATTCTAGAAATTAAATTTCAAATTTTCATATTTCTAAAATATTTTTCTGTTTTCTCCTTCATCATCATCTTCTTGCATTCTTTTCTTCTTTTGGCCTTTTCTTTCCCTACCATCTTTTCTTTTCTTTTTGTTTCTATTTTTGGCACTGCCCAAAACTTGGCCCACGGACTCCGCTGTCCCTTACTCTTTTTATTTCTATTCTTTCTTTTATTTTTCCTTAGTGCTGTATTTTTCCTTAGTGCTGAAACCCACAAACAAACCCGCCAGGCACAAGCCCTATAACCCCACTTAAGCCCCACCGTTCTCTTTTCCTCTCGTAAAAGAACAATTTCCTCAGCCACCCTCTTCAACAGATCGTAACCCTAACTCTAAACGACGACGACTCTTCTCCTCTCCGCACAAGCCACCATCGCATCTCACGTGCGTAACCGCCATGCCTTCCCCGCTCGCTAACGGCTCCCCCACGTCTTCCACGAACAGCTTATTCTTCCCTTTTATATTCCTTGATTTATAGGGCTCGAGGGAAGCAAAAATATAATTTCTTCTCAAATTTTTGGGCCTCTTTATATTTTGGATCGATTCCTCCGTGGAGCTTGATTTCTGCAACTGGTTGAGTTATTGGGATTTCTTTGGCCACTTCGGTGAATAGTAGAATCTTATCTTCTTTATGTTCTTGGATTAATCTCTTGTTTTAATTGCTGAATTTAATTTACAGGTAATTCGTTGTTTAGGGTTTTGTTATGGGCATGATGATTGTGGATTTATTTGTGGGGATTGATCACCACTGTTTGTTGGCTTGGGGCTGCGGTCCCTCTTTGGTTGTTGCTTAGCTGTGTTTGGGATTCTCGTGTTTCTACTTGTTGATTGTAGCAATGTTATATTCCTATTTTTCTCCATGTTTGGCCATTTGATTCCTGTTTGGCCGTTCGGGGGCCGATCCTGTTTGGATGTGTCGGGGGCTGTCCTGTTTTTGCTGCATAGCTGTTCTCTTGGTCTGTTGCTTCACTGTTCTCTGGGCTTGCTGTGGACTTTCCACCTTGGGACGAGCTTGCGTTTTCTCGGTTGTGGGTGTCTTACTGTGCTTATTGTTGGGATCTTAGGGACTTCAGTTGCTGTCGACCCCCTTGGGCTGCTCTTACGGTTCTTGCGCTTGCTACGTCCTTTGGGTTTTGTTAATAATGTCCTTTGGTTTCTTTTGCCCTGTTGTTTCATACGTCATAAGCTTTTTAGCACTTTTTTGACTTAGTCTTGATCCTTGGACCTCCTTTGAACTTATGGCATGTGCATTTGGTCTAAGGAACCCATTCTAGGCCGATAAAACAATAAAATCATATTATGGTGCCAGCGTGGATCTGAACATACTTTATTATTTTCTTTTGTAGTAAATTGTTTCTAGCTTTACAAGATTTTGAATTCTTGAATGATTTGTTTTAATAAATTGTTGTAGTATATCGTGACTCGTTGTCTTGTGAATCTAATTCATAGCATAGACAATTGTGGAGTTTTAGTGTGATTGACACGTATGCCAAATAAATGTAATTATTGAGCTATTGCTAAATTATAAAACTAGGGGCTATGCATGTACATAGTGGAATACATTGATCGTGTGGTCGTTAACGATACTTGAGCACAGAAAACCATACAGTTATTGAGAACATGAAGTAGAATACAGAGACTTGTAATTTAAGACAATATGAAACACATAAATCTTGAGAACAATTAGACAACTAAAAATCGTATGTTGACATGACACCTGATATAGAACTGGAATAACATAACTATACATACGACACATTGACTCACTGGGATTTAGAAAACTCATATTAGAGAGTGCGTGAGCGACTGGAGCCATGCGTCTGACTGAAGTTGATGGATCTCACTATTGAACTTGGCCGACCTGGTTAGTATTTTTATGCAACCAGTACTGTTATGTTGGATAGATCCCAAGTCCCATTACTGAACTTGGTCGACCAGTTTAGTATTTCTATACAGCCAGTACCGTTATGTTGGATGGACTCGGTCCGGGGTAGCTTTCCGTGGTACAAAGTGGTTTTCAGGTTGTATATCGTGTTCTCCAAATATGAGTCACAACACTAGTATAAGATATCACAGTATACAAGATAAATCTTATAGAATAATTTGTCATGCTTGGTTTAATTTTGTAACTTCTTGTTGACTTGTCTGGATGAACATATTAATATTTAGTATTATGTCTACCATGTTATCTCTTTACCACTGGCCATGTATTGATTGTTGATCGGTCACAACTACCTTTATTGTTAATGTTACTGCCTTGCATACCTTTACCTGTCACCCTTCAGTTCAGTAGTTTACATTGCACGCTCCTTTTACTTGGCTTAGTTTGTTATCTTGTTTTGGTTTTAAATCGTTTGCTTGGAGTTGGATATAGTCTACTTTTTAATTCTATGGTACAACATTTTTCAAGTATATTAGCAGGCTTCAGATTTCTAGGACTAGCTTCCCCTCATTTGAGTCACGCACAGATAAGCTGTGTTTACTCGTTCATGTATATTTTTGTCGTATGCTTCTATTTCGTCTATAGTGTTTTCATTAATAACCAACAGGACCTATAGAATCTTGTCTAAGTGATGACCACTGGAAAGTGGGTCGTTATACCCAGTTTGACAGGAAAAGATTTTGAATAGAGTAATTGCATAATAAGTACATGGTTGTAGTTTGAATTTTTGCACAAAGTTTGCACTCATCCTGCGGGGCCGGGTTGTGTTGGGGGGGGGGGGGGGGGGGGGGGTCATTGCTTTGGATAAGCACACCAAAGTTGGCGATAAATTCATAAGTCCGTGAAGTGGCAAGACAATGCTCCAGTTTTTAGCGCTTTAGCTGGGCTTCAGCAGGAAAAGACACCAAGTCATTTTTTTTAAAAATATGAGTAGAAAATTATGAAATTAGGGGAGATAAAAAAATAAAAAATAAAAAGCAAAACAAGGAGGAAAAGTTCTACTAATGATGTGAGCTTTTATTATTAACTATATCGTGTCATAGACTGGATATATAAAATGTCGCAGTAACAAATATGCGAAATACAAAATATTCAATCATGCAATGTTAACTTGTAGTGTAAGAATATAATCTAAATAGAAAATAAAGAAAATAAAGAAAATAAAATAAAAATCAAGAAATTCCATGACCAATAAAGAAAATTAGAAATTATTGGTACAATCAAAAACCTTAATAAAAATTTGGTTTATACAATAAGAGAATTTTCAAAAATCATAAAGCAGAGGATTAATAATCCTAAACCGGGACTTCAGCTAGGGTAGCTGGGTTTAATAGGCGTTTTACAATGGATAAATTTTGCAAAACTACATTATACTTTACGTTGTTTTCGTGAAACCATCATTTAAACTCATAAAAGTATTTTAAACCATTGTGAAACCATCATGCACTATTTTAAACCATCATGTGCAAGAAGATGATCTAAATAGAAAATAAAGAAAATAAAGAAAATAAAATAAAAATCAAGAAATTCCATAACCAATAAAGAAAATTAGAAATTATTGATACAATCAAAAAACCTTAATATAATTTGGTTTATACAATAAGAGAATTTTCAAAAATCATAAAGCAGAGGATTAATAATCCTAAACCGGGACTTCGGCTAGGGTGGCTGGGTTTGATAGGCGTTTTACAATGGCTAAATTTTGCCAAACTACATTATACTTTACATTGTTTTCGTGAAACCATCATGCACTATTTTAAACTCATAAAAGTACCATATACTTCTGAGTTTTGAGGTTTCATAAAACTATCTGTCGTATGTCAATAACGTTAGCACATGATATTTTAATACCTAAAATGCCTTTCTTCCTTCATTTAAATGGTTTTTGGGTGAATGTTATATTTAGCTCATTAGTATTTTACTTAATTAACTTCTAAGCTTAAAAGTTTTGTAGAAATCCATGACCTTGCACAAACACTTCTAAACTTCATGGAAATTACAAAATGGTCACTTTTCATGATTCTAAATATTATAAAATTAGTAAAAATTTAAAAACATTTCCTAAAATATCAGGGACTTATGGAGACCAATTAAAATGCACTTATCCCCTCTATTAAAATAGTTTTTAGATTAAGATTGCATTTAGCTCCTTAAAATCTTCCTTAATTAAGTTCTAAGCCCAAAAGTTTTGTATAAACTCATGACCATGCTGAAAACCACATAAACTTTGCAGAAATTACAAAAAAAGTCCATTTTCTTTATATAAAAATGTTATAAAATGTAAAAAATTCACAAAATTTTCTCGAGATCATGATTAATGCAATCTTCCTCTTTAGAATTATTTTTATAAAATTATGTGATGGAATATGACAATTTTTATTTGCAAAATGACCCGTTTTATGATTAAACATATTATATATTCTATAAAAATTCACAAAAATTCACCAACATTACAAAATTTTTGAGATCGATGTGAGTGAAATCTTTCTTATTGAAAATATTTTTATAAATTATATGATTGAAAATGGCAACTTTTATTTGAATATTTTGATTAAACTTTATTTGACTTTTTTATTGTTGTCGTAAACCACCTTAAACTTTACCCTTATTTTTCAATATCTTTACCTGTGTATAAAAAAACTACCTTATATTTCATATACGGATTCACAAAACTACCATCCACTTTGATTTTATTTCAAAAAATATCTTATACTTCAATGCGTTGTGATCATTATGGCATGTTTTTTGGGGTTTAATTTTTGTTGAGAAAGCTATTTAGTTTTCAAGAAGGCTTTTGTCACAGGGATTACTTTCACAAAACTATCTTTTATCCAATTTTTTCCCCCAAATGTTGTATGCAAGTGCATTCTGCCTTCATATGTGATTAACTAAACTAATTCCAAATTTCTAATGCACACCCATATTCTCTCTAGTACTCTTCTCATCAACAGTTTCATAAATCAATTCTTCTCCAAATAATCACAAAAAGGTAATGAAAGGAAAATAAAATACAAGACAAAAAATGAGGTATCACTTCTCATCATCATCATGAAATTGGGCGGAGGATGTAGCCAAAGAGTTGGGTCGAAGCTTGTGGAAGGTGGCACTCCTCTTCTTCATGAAATTAGAACCCCACAATAATCTATTGATGGTAAATCAAACTCTATGAGATAAAACAGAGGATAATAACGATGAAGAAAAGGAAGAGGATGAAGATGAAGCAAATGAAGAGAGAAGAACAATTTTCTTCTCTTCTCTTTTCTTTTGGATTGTTGAGTTGCTTGTTGATGGGTTAATGGGTTTAATAAAGAAGAAAATGACGATGAGAGGACAAGAGAAAAGGTAGAGGACGAGAGAAAAGGTAGCTTGGGGGTTTTATTTGAGATTCTTTCAGTAGAAGGGAAAGACGAAGAAGAAAGAGAGACATCACAAAAAAGAAGGGTATTTCATCTTTTACGGTTTTGTTGTCACGTCGTTAGACAGTAAATTGGAACATCAAAAGTATGTGGTAGTTTTACAAGTTCAAAACTTTAAATATTACATGGAGTTTTACGAAATCAGGTCAAATTACAATGTAGTTTTGTGAAATTCAATCTTTTACAACAATGCTCAAATAAGTAGGAGTTGGACTACTTATGTGGTAGCCAAAACGGAAAATGCTTCCACTTGGTCTAGAAAAATTATGAAAGTATAAAGCTTAAAATGCGGAAAAACAAGGAGAAGATCTGTAACTTCATCCGTTTTGTAACATATATCTAGTTAAATCATGTCATAATTTACTATTTCATAAAATTATGACAAGTTGAATTTACATGGTTATAAAAGGAGGGTTCTTTATATTGCCACATAAATTATAGAATCCGGGATTAGCATGATTCCACAGGGATTTTGCGAAAATACCTAGTTGTTCTTAGTCATCGGTCTATATAGAAATCATTCGGTTAGCATAAGATTCGTGCTAATTTGAGAATCTTCCGATACTTCATCTAGAAGTGAATGTGGTGTGATGCCGTATAGTATTTATAGATTTGTCTTAATGGAGCCAAAATAATGCATTCTCTTCTTACCATTTTCGTTCTCTTGCTATGGTTTATGCTAGTTCGTACAATGACAAAATTTTACATACGACATTTGTGTGGTTAAATCCCATCAACGGTTTTTTATATTTTCCCCATCTTTTTGCAAATTAAGAGTCAGGGAATATGATGCGAGTAGGGTTTCAAATTTTTGGAGAAGAATTACGTGACTATATGGGTTATAACTGGTCATATTAATAAGAGTTATCAACTATGAAGCACAAACAATTCAAAATGGGTGTTGTTCGAGTTGGTCATTGACACTTGCCCGACATGCACCATGCACTCCAAAGCCGTGTCCAATTTTAAAACCCAACCCATGCCATCTTTTAAATAAAACAAGAAAGTCTTGTGTCATAAACTCAAGAGCCACATATCTCCTAAAAATAATATAAAATGATCTTGTATGCCAAAGAAGCTTAGATAGCAGCTGAACTCGATTTAGTGTTGATTAGATTTCTATGGATCTTTTTCTTGATTTTATTCCTTGATGAGAAGCTTTGGATTGTTGTCATTGGAACTTTATGTTGTTTTCTTTTTCTTTTTAATAGAGCATATCCTAATCAATATACATTTTGATGTGTATTACTTTAGATACATATGCATGAACATACATAATTATAATGTCGTGTCTATGTATCCTACTTTGTCAGCATTTGTTGTGTCCCCATGCCCGCATTGTGTTGTTTCTGTGTTCTGTATCCGTAGGTGAAATTGTGTGCCATAATTTCTCCCTAAAGAGGAGGGGCATAAATCCATAAAATATTGGCTAACCATCTCAACCTTACCCTCTACACGCAAGAAATGTTCTTGCCAAAGTTTGAGTGCTTGTTGATGTTACGTCTAACTCTTGCTAACTTCCATTACCTAACTAGGCTCGCATATTACGTTATGGAAACATAATTCATATGATTCAACTTGTCTGATGAGTTGTCCTATAGTTCATATTTTCCCATTATGGAATGCTATAGAATGTAAGTTATAATAATGTTTGAAACAACGGATCTTCTATGACATGTTACTTCTTCAGCTTTGGTGCAGGGTTCATTGGTTCACTTATATACATACGTATGCTTGGTAATACTGTGGATTCCATGGCAGATGGCGCTCGAGGTCTAGTCAAGTATGTTTTCCCTTGTTTAATCTATCTATAAGATCATTAAAGTTTTTACCTGTATTCTGAGAAATAAGCCTTCTTCTCATAGTTTCGAGAAGAACATTGAACTGCATGAGAAGAGGATCACAACATGGAACCCATACACTAAAACTATATGGGGAGGATGGCCTTTATTGTGATCTAATTTATATGCCGTTGTTTTAAAGAAAGGAAGAAAAAGAATGAAAAAACAGATCCATTCATGTAAAATCAGATCCACATACTAAGTATGACATAATGCATCACTTAAAATCAGGTCCTTGTGAGAATTATGTCTTTTACCAAGCAAGCAATATTTCATCATTTGTGTAAATCTCAACCGTTCGCAGTCTTCACATGGCATTATATTTCTGGTTTCTGGATCCCCTTTTGATCTTTCTATTGTCCTCATTTGTGTAAATTTCACCTTTCTACAGCTCTTCATATGGGCCCTCGAATTGCATGTACATTTCGAAGCTATCTTTACCATATGGTCTATCTGTGTATACATATGGTTAAGGACACAGAGTGACTTCATGTTCTTGAGGAGGGGTGGAAAACCTTCCAATAGTATGATTAATGTTTTAAATTAGGCTATAATTTTACGCTAATTCTACAGTGGCGTGGCTACAAAGGGTTGCCATCTATCGGATCGAGCATTAGTTTAGCAACTTATGTTGTTCAACCAGATTTTGTGTCCACCTTTTCGAGGTAGTTCTGCTTATAGAGTTTTGTCATTTGCAAGTTTCTTGCTTCTTAAGACTATTGCAGCTAACATGCAAGAAATTTTTCAGAATGTTTCAATTGTGTTGGAACGGAAACTGACTTAGAGGGCGTCCATAACTAATGTTATTTTTCAAGCCATACTTAGTGATTAAAAGCATATCTAAACCAATAGGCAGAGGCCCTGATGCGGAACAAAATGAATTGAAAGATGTGGAGGAAGAAATTAGGAAAAAAATTAATTAGGGATTTGTAAAGATAAATGATACATAGTTTTAGGCCTTATCACTGAAATCAAATGATCATCGATTTCAATGCCTCGCACATATATATTACTTCAGATCTCTCGTCTAGACGATTTCTCACCCACTCCTACATAGTTTTAGGCCTTATCACTGAAATCAAATGATCATTGATTTCAATGCCTCGCACATATATATTACTTCAGATCTCTCGTCTAGATGATTTCTCACCCACTCCTGCACCTCTCATGCAAAAAATTTTAAAATTGCAACATAATTTACGAAACCTCCATCTTTATTCTATCACTCATATTTAAAATTTTGATTACAGACTCATATTTATAGAGGAAGAGACACTCCTATCTAAACTCATCCTTATACTCTTAATATGATTCAAACATCTAAATAAACAAAACAAAACAAAACAAAACAAAAAAGTCTTCCTTCAAGTAGGAATGCTATGAGATGAGTTGAAGGAATTCTAGCTCCGAAGGCATACTTGTTGTGCTGTTTCTAGTTTACGATTTTTGGGCCATTACATTATTTGTTTGGTATAGATGTAGCTAGATTGCGTGAACAGATTATGTTGTCATAAAAAATATGTATTGGATATTCCCGCAGGACCAAACTATTTGGGTGCGGACCAAGCCAAGCTATTTGGGTGCGGACCAAGCAAACTCCCTTATGGATCCAAATTCAAAATTACCATCAAATCAGGAGAAGACACTAGATAATCACATACGATGCAAGAAAGTTGTAAGGAAACCCAATTACCTCATTGTGTCTTGACTTGAGATCAATTATCCAGTGAGTATAGTGAGCCAGTTCATATTTGCTCTATATACAAATCATTGGGAGGATGAACTTCAGATAATACACTATCTGAAGAGTGTACCAGACAGAGGACTTGTATTTTCAGATTATGATCATTGTAAAGTGGACGCCTTTGTTGATGCTGACTGGGCAGTATCGCTCATTGACAAGAGATCTATTATAAGATATTGTGTATAACTTAAAGGAAATCTTATAAAATGATAAAAAAGAAATATGGTATTGTTTCACGATTTAATGCAGAATCTGAATTTTGAGCTATGATAAATATCACATATGAGTTGGAATGGATCAAGAATCTCATGACAGAATTTCAATTCATACTTTATCTACCTATGCAGTAATATTATGATGATGGTCATCCACTTTGCAAAGAACCATACCTTTAAGTAGCACATTAAACATATTGAGATTGATTATTAACTGGTCTGGGAAAAGGTTGTACATGAAAAGATTATGCAGATTTTTCATGTAACCTTCGTGAATTGGTTAGCAGACTTGTTCACCAAATCATTTGGGGTACTCTGATGCGAACCCGCATCCACATACCCCAAGGGCCGGCGGCTACATGGGTGGGACCCACCCACCTTTAGTGACCTACGTGCGGCGTAGGAGGGTTAGTCTAGGGGTATTCTAGTCTTTGTGGACTAGATTAGTAATTCCCCGCTTTTTCTATTTATTAGGGCTAGCCGTCTTTTATTTCTTTTATGCTTATTTTGTGAAGACATTTGTAGGCATCTTTTGTGAGGGATTTAGGCTTTGTTCCGTGCAATCAAAGCTAGGAGAGCGAGTCTCCTCTCGAAAGAGACTCATTATCTATCAAAATATTGTTCTTCACAATCTCAAGTCCACTAAAAATCCTCTTTTTATATTTTTTATCCTTTAAAAATATGAACTTTATTGATTCGATCCACCAGATCGTATCAAATTGGTATCAGAGTTCTAGATCCAAATGGCGGCGAGTACTCGATCGAAGGCGGATGCGATTGATGAGAGGATTCATGGGCTACGGGAGGATCTCAACCGAGAGATCGAAGAGCGATTCGAAGGGTTGAAGAAAACAATGGGGGATTCACTCAAGGATCACGCCCATTCGCAAGAAGACATCCAGATCGAGCTTAAGGGGATGAGGACGGATGCCGCGCAACAAGGACGAGATCTCCGAGAATTGAAGGAGATGATCCAAGCCCTCGCCATGGCGAAGGGAGGAGATCGAGGCAAGGGAACCCTAGAGGGGGGCGGATCTACCCTAGAATCAGCTTCTCTAGGGCAAGCGGGAACAACGGCGGTAACCCCCCATCAAATCGACGGCGCGGAAGGACCAACGGACCCGCGCGGGTCCGTACAAGTTGCGTCAGGCCCAATCGGGCCTGCCCTAGGGCCGACGGCCCCGCCCAGGCTCCCCCATGCCTGGGCGAGACCGCCCGGCCAACCGGGGGCCTCGGCGCCCCCGGTGAGCTTCCCCAGGCCCTCCCTGGCCTGGGTGGAACCGCAGGGGCCACCAGGGGCCTCGGCCGACTCCGACGGGCCCGGGGTGCAGGCGGCACCCCCCGCCGGGGCTGCGGGAGGTGCGGGAGAGGGCTGCGGCCCATTTCAGGGCCCGGTGAGTTGGGCCGGGCCTTCCGAGGCCGTGACGGGCTGAGCCGGCCCACCTGGGGGCCCGGCGACTTCGTCCCGCCCTTTCGGGGGTGTGGCGGGGTTCGTTCCCCATTCTGGGAGGACTTTGGGGACTATGGGAGGCGGATGGGCTTCGGGAGCAGCTATTGGGACCCCGGCGGGCCAGTTTTGGAGAGCAGAGACCATTCCGCCTGAGCCGAGGCCCAATTTTGCACGGCCACCAGAGTTTCCGGGGCGCTACTACCAGCCCAAGGCGTGGGAGAGACCTGCATGGCCAGATGAGCTGTACGGGGTTGACGGGGGAGGCCCGAGGGAGGCTCGGGGTGGCGAGGTGGTCCGGGGTGGTGACCGAGGCGGATATAGGGGGCAGCTAGGCGACATCAACGCAGATCGGCGGTTGATGAAGCTGAAGATGCCGACCTTTGACGGCACCGACCCTGATGGGTGGATCTATCGAGCAGAGAGGTATTTCCAGGTGATGGGGCTGACAGAGCAGGAGGTCCTGAAGGCCATCGGGATTTATCTTGAGGGGAAGGCTCTGGCTTGGTACCGGTGGAAGATAGCCCGGTCCCCCTTTCGGACCTGGGAGGAGTTGTCAGCGATGATCGTGGATCGATTCCAGGAGACGGCAGGGGGGATTTCTACGAGCAGCTGTCGGCCCTGAGGCAGGAGGGGACAGTGAGAGACTATGTAGAGAGATTTGAGATGCTGAATAACCGGGTGAAGAGGGTGACCGACGAGGTGATGATCGAGAATTTCATGAGGGGGCTGAAGCCCTCCATACGAGCAGAGCTGAGGATGCAGAGCCCAGGGACAATGGAGGACGTCCTTCGCCTGGCCCACAAGGCGGAGGAGAAGCATGCAGAGGAGAGACGCATTCGGGGGACTTGGGGAGCCCAGGGCCAGCGTAGTCAGACAGCACCGGCCCCACTCCCGGGGGGTTACAGTAGCACCAGTGGACACAGAAATGAAGAGAGAGGAAACCCGACCAGTGATCCCTGGTAAACGGATGACTGAGGCTGATATGAGGGCGAGGCGTGCTGGAGGCCTCTGTTTCAGATGCGATGAGAAGTTCAGTCCCGGTCATCGATGTGCGAGCAGACTGATGCAGATTGTGCTAGAACCTGACGAGGGGGAGTATGCAGATGGTGGGGAGCCAATGATGACGGAAGAGAGCGAGGTTGAGCACGCACATCTGGATGTAGCTGAGGTGTCCCTGAACTCCTTGGTAGGGGTAACCACGAACCATACCATGAAGTTGTCAGGACGATTGGACGACGCGTCGGTGACGGTACTCATAGACAGTGGGGCTACCCACAACTTTATCTCTCGACATTTGGTGGATCGTCATAGGTTGCAGGTGAGCACCTTGGAGACGTTTACGGTCCTCTCAGGGACAGGGAGGAGGGAGGAGAGCAGTGGGATGTGCAAGGGGCTGAGTCTGACCTTACAAGGGGTGCAGATCGTGGAGGACTTCTTGCCCCTAGAGTTGGACAATATCGATGTGATTTTGGGCGTGCAGTGGCTGAGGGGGTTAGGCGAGGTGAAGATGAATTGGAAGCAGCTTAGGATGGAATTCCAGGAGGGGGGTCGCACGGTGGTTCTGACAGGTGACCCTAGCCTTTGTTTTCCCTCGGGGGCCTTCAAAGCCAGATCTCCACCTTGAGGACAAGGTTGCTCTTTTAGGGGGCGGTATTGATGCGAACCTGCATCCGCATACCCCAAGGGCCGGTGGCTACATGGGTGGGACCCACCCACCTTTAGTGACCTACGTGCGGCGTAGGAGGGTTAGTCTAGGGGTATTCTAGTCTTTGTGGACTAGATTAGTAATTCCCCGCCTTTTCTATTTATTAGGGCTAGCCGTCTTTTATTTTTTTATGCTTATTTTGTGAAGACATTTGTAGGCATCTTTTGTGAGGGATTTAGGCTTTGTTCCGTGCAATCAAAGCTAGGAGAGCGAGTCTTCTCTCGAAAGAGACTCATTATCTATCAAAATATTGTTCTTCACAATCTCAAGTCCACTAAAAATCCTCTTTTTATATTTTTTCTCCTTTAAAAATCTGAACTTTATTGATTCGATCCACCGGATCGTATCATACTCATATACAGTTTATTTGATATAAGCTGGGCATATATGATATATATGCTCCAGGTTTAGAGGGAGTGTTGGAATATAATTATGCATGGAATTTTGTGTAAAATTATGTTATGTGATCTCTATAAATAATAGAGTAGTTGGGTTGAGAAATTGACTAATTCTCTCATATATTTCCACCCAAACATCTAATCTTTGATTCTCACCTGTATTTACCAGATCCATGTTCTACACAATCTTACCCATGAAATCCCCAACATAAAAGACCTAATTTTCATTTAAATGTTGGCGAATACAAAAGCTAATTATATAAAATTGAACTTCTGGAGAGTGGTGGCTATGACTTGAGCAAGGGATGGTTGCACTATTCCACTAAGCTTGTCAGAGGCCATCTTACAGAATAGAGAATGTTGCAAGTGGATGTAAGCCAGTTGCCCTGGGATGTGTATTCTCTCACAAACATCAATAGTTGATTGAAGTTCCATGGCAAAAGTAATGATAAGTCACTTGATCAGTGAATTGACTGGCCAGTTGAAAGGTAGAGGTAGTGCCATTACAAAATATATGCCATTTTATGCTGAATTTATATCAGCCTAATTTTGCTGCAGGTACAACCTGGTTTTAACGTCAGTTGGAAAACAATGTGTGAACCCAATGCTATAGAAGTGTAAATGGTATATGGATTATGCAATTAAATATATTCCAAAATTGTGCATAAATGGCTTTCTGATGTGAGAAAAGATGATAATCAAACAAGCTAATAGTAGGTAGGAACAAATCAGAAGTAAAAACTAAAAATGATATAATGCAATGTATAGGATGAAAAGTATAAATTTAAGCAGATCCAGTTAAGTTTACAACGTGAAGTTTGATTGATAGAGTGGCCGCTAATATTTTTTTGGGAAAGAGTTGCGTTACAGTTAGCGGAAGATATCAAATCACAAAAGCAATCGTAATCACATAAGAAGGAAAGAAACTGTCAACATCATACCACCGATTTACATGATTTGGCACGATGGCTTACATCCACGAGTACGATGTTTTACTATGTCAACAAGGGAGAATTGTAAGTCGCAAGCATATCTTGCTATTCTGGTAACCCGAACCCACAACTAGAAGCTCCAAAAGGAACCCCACGTTTCTTGTACAAGAGAGGAGCAGGAGACCACTATATGATAGGATAGAACAATTAGCCCCTTCATATAAAATTAACTGACATAGGACATCATATTCTAATATAATTATAATTTCTAATCCTAGTCTAGTTAGTTATCCTATGCCTGCTAGACTCATGCAATTCCTTCTTCTATCCTCTACTTGCCAATGAGATTTCTATTTGGTGTTGGTTTATAATCACGTTATATTTCTTCAAAGAAAAGCACATTAATATTTTTTCAGGCATCAGGCCTCATGCACGCATGTGATCTACTTTTATCTTACAGACAAAAACAATTTCACATTGCTCGAGCTCCTGCAAAGTCAATCTTACTCCACCTTACGTCAGGTTGACATGTTGGATTTTTGGTTTGCTTATTTTAGATCACTAATCCAACAAATCTCTACTTTGATTCGAATATGCATCAGACTCGATGTTATAATTTGAACACCTTCAAGTTAATTGTAAATTGTCGCTTCTACTGGTGCCAACATCCGGTAGGGCTTAGCCTCCATGACGGGAAGCACCGACCAAGTTTAAGAAATACATTAACTTGCTTGAAGGAATGAGCTTGACCATCATATCAGCTAGATTGTCTTTCATGTCAATCATCACCTTAATTACCTTCAAATCTTGAACGAAACAGTACGTGACATCAATGCGTTAGATCTTCTTGTGATACATACAATACTTAATCATGTAAATAGCACATTGACTAATATAATACATGTGAATTTCCTATTGATATAAACCAAGTTCATGAAACATACCTCTTAATTGATTGGGTTCTTTCCTCTCAACTAGATGGTTTCTTTGATCGCTTTCATAAATATCATCTTCTCCTTAATAAACAGAACAATTGTCAGTTTTAGAGTTGCTTAATAAACAAACCGATAAGTGATAACACAACTTGTTAGCGTGAAAACATAGCTCGTCTAGGAACTCAATCTAAATTGCATAGAATCTAAATCTAAATATCTAGATCAGATTGTAACGATCATCAGACCTTTTGTTGTATACCAAATCAAAATTTGCAGTCTGTATGAGATATCCAGTTATTCACTTCACAGTCTTTCAATGGACCTTTCACGTCTACACATATTTCTACTGATTACATATACAACATGTGAAATATCCAGATAGATACAAACTAATGCATACATAATGCTACAGATGATGTTGCTATCGGTTACACAAGGCATGCATCTTCTTCATCAGACTGAAGGGAGAGTGCAACTGAAAAATGAAAGCGTGTAGCTACTTTAGTAAGTAGTAGGTATACAGTAACTTGTTGTCAAAAGGATATCTTAAATGGTACCCAAAACCATACAAAGCTGATGTGACCATTTCGACAACTTTGGGTTAGGATCTTGAATTTAGATCATAAATCCTTATTGGGTCGGATCTGGGCATGACATTATCAAACCCAAAAACCGATTGCTAGACTAAACTAAGATTTGTTGTTTCAGCTGAAATGTTACATATTGATTTTGGAGGGAACCTATTTGAACCAACACTAGAACTTAGTTTCGGCAAGAGACAATGAAATTTTTCCTTAAAAATCATTAGATCCAGTTGAAAAGGCTTGGAATTTTTTTTTTTGGGGGGGGAATGAAATTGAAAGACAATCAAACCCTTAACTTGAACAAAAGACAAAAGAAAAATAGAAAAAAGAGAGAATAAAAAGGAAACAAGAGGAGAAGACAAGGAAACACATGCGTATGCTTGGTTGATCTCTTTCCTTAGATAGCCACCTCCTGCCTCCAATCTTGCCACCTTTGGCCTTTGATTTGGTCTCATGCAGCTAGATTAGAAAGACTCTTGTGGCGGTTAGGGTTAGAAAGGTGCAACTAAAGCTGAAATCCATTAGATATAGTTACATAACCGGTTCGATACAAGTTGGATTAGATTTTATAATTGAACCCAAGTTACTGAACTAAAGAATGACTTAAAAGAGGTGGGTTTTGGGTGGGTTTGTATTTTATGACTAAATCCAACATAAGAGTAACTTAACAAGTGGGGTTTTGGGCCGGGTTTGTAAATTGAACCAATT
Source organism: Scilla litardierei (assembly GCA_030789695.1). Taxonomy (NCBI): domain Eukaryota; kingdom Viridiplantae; phylum Streptophyta; class Magnoliopsida; order Asparagales; family Asparagaceae; genus Scilla; species Scilla litardierei. Next base: position 11,099,486 of record CM061134.1, on the reverse strand, counting down.
ATAAGAATGACGTAGTAAATAAATTTTCGAGTTAAAGTATACATTGGACCGATCCAATAACTTATTTAATTTACATTTTACATTTGACTTCTTGTTTTTATAATATTTCATAAATGTATTCTAAATTGTTATTGATATTCTATAAAAATTTAATGGCTGATTTTCAACAAATACATTTATATTTTATTGTTTTTTCAAAATACTAATTTAAACTTTGAAAATAATAAAAAATTTCCTTGAAATTTACTTTTCCTAAATTAATATTCTAAATCATTACAAGATATAGATAATTTTCTTAAATGTTATTCCAGTGTTAAGGTTATTTTTCAAGGCTTATAAAATGTTGGATAAAGTAATTTGAGCATGTTTAAAAAGATTGAGGTAGTTTTTTGGTTAACGAAGTTCAAGTTGCTAATTTAGGAAAAGTAAATTTCAAAACAGTTTTTATTATTTTCAAAATATAGGAAAATATTTTGTAAAAATTGTGAAACATAAAGGTAGATTTTTTATTAACAAATTTTAATTTTTGCATATACAAATATATGCATAAAAACATAAGTATGCATGTAATCATATACATAAAATATAAGTAAATCCAAAACATAAAATGAATCAAACTAAAACTTCCTAAAACCAAAAATTTGTGAAGGAGTTGAAGCCGAAACTAAAACTGAGTTCTCAGACATTGGCCTAAACTAGATAGCTGCTAATGAAATTTATTATAAGAAATTTTACTATATTATCTTACTATGACTCACCCAAATATTATCTACCGAGTGAGCGTGATTAGTTCATATACGATCTTCGGATTGGACATTAAGATGTTTTGCGGATATTTCATTATCTTACGAGTGCTAAGTTAGATGTCTTCTTTATGCAGGCAGTGGACATAGTTGTGTGGCTGATTCTTGGATGCTGGTTTGGTAGGTTCGTTTGATTGTAGGTCTATGACTTGCTATTATTTTTTGTGAGAGGAATATCATATTATGGAATAGTAAGAACTAAGAAGCACATGGTTGTTTCCAGATCAAGCATAAAAATTGAGTATCGGTGTATCACAAATACTACTTGTGAGCCGGTGTGGTTTAGCAGTTAGTGGCTGAACTTGAGTTCTCATTATCTACACTCATGGGACTAATTAGTATAATGAGGCTCCTATTACATTGCAAATTATCCATTTCCATAAAAGAATTATACATATTGAAATAGATTGCCATATTTTCGAGAGAAGATAGAAAAGATGGTGATATGACTACACGTGTGACATGATTTACATAGTCGACTTGCATATTAAAATTGTTAGAAAGTTACAAGTTCACTTGTAACAACTTGGGCACTTACGATATATGCTCTAGCTTGTTAAAATAAGAATACACACACTGTAAAGGGCTTTTATGTAAAGATGTATTTTTTGTTTTTATAAATAATAAATAATAAGTTTATAGTATTTTGACTAACATCTTTAAGATTTTCTCAAATTCTCTCTTAGGTACAACCTAAAAATGCTAAATTTGTCATGATTCGCAATCGAGATCACATGGTCTGAACCAGGGTATCCGACGATTTGAACAATAAAATAAAAGTTTCAAATTTTTAATAATGTTTTAGACTAAATATGAGATCATTATTATGGAGCTGAGGTACACCTTTGGTAAATTTATTATACGAACTATTATGCACACATATATACATCAAATGTGTATATAAATACAATTTTAAGAATCTTGTTAAATTCATTTTCCATCCTAATAAATGTTTTTGTTCTTACTTAGCATCCAAAGATGCATACATCTAACATATTAAGTTTTGGACCGGCATCGTTACGTATCTGTTTTTGTTCCACATCCTGAAGAATCCGCTTTCAGGGTGATTTTGGTCAGGGTTCGGGTTTCATATATCAACTCATTAACCAACAAGTTATGTGTTGGTGTTGGTGTTCAAAAGGGCAGTAATGTTCAAAAGGGCAGTAATGTGTAGATTCTGAGAGAATATTTTTGGGAATCTTATATATATATATATAGGGAAATGTGCCTGAGGTTGAACTCAGGCAGCAATACCTGCGCATACCCCTGCTGTTTGGGGTTTGTAAGTATTTTTTTGAATTTTTTTGCAGTAGGTAGATATATTTGTTATGTAGCTCCCCACAAAATTTCAGGTCAATCCAACACCGTTTGAGCCTCCGTTCATCGATTTCAAAAACGTTGCGCAAAACTGTCCAGAATTCTGGACAGTTTTGCGCAACGTTTTTGAAATCGATGAACGGAGGCTCAAACGGTGTTGGATTGACATGAAATTTTGTGGGGAGCTACATAACAAGTATATCTACTACTTTAAAAAAATAAAAAAAATACTTAAAACACCCGAACAACAGGGGTGTGCGCATGTAAATCTCCCTGAGGTCAACCTCAAGTACATTTTTTGCATATATATATATATATATATATATATATATATATACATACATACTGTTGATTAAGATCCATTTGAATGTGATAGGAAATGCTAGGATTTTGGTGGAAGAAATTTAAGGATTTGGGAAAAGATATGATTTTTATAGATGAAAAACGAATAATACAAGATAACATTGTCTCAATTCGAGAGGATGACCATTCTCCTAGCTTTGATTCGACATAAAACCAAACTATCCCAAGATCTAATCTATTCTATTCCTAATCTTTTTTTCTTCTCCCAAATTTCAACATCCACATGCCCTAATCCCTCATATATATAATGGTCTAATTGGTCCATAATTACAAAAATGTCCATGCAGCCCAAAATTAAAAATTGACACTCACACCACAATTCCCAACACTACTACGTCTTCAAAGAACCACCTTGTCTTCAAGGCGATGCATGAAATCTGTTGGCCACACAGCTCCGAAAAAGGGTGCTCGTGCTTTCTTGGGTCAAAGACTGGATAGACGTCACAGTGATCGTCCAGCTCGGTTGAAGGTCCTCTGAACACAAAACACTAACTTAGATGATCACAAGGTCTTCCATTAAAAAACCCTAGGCCATGGTGCTCCTAAAAAGTGTTGTCGGGCCATGGGGCCCGCCCAGGACTCGCGGGCCACATGGTTGCCAACCCAACGCCCGCAAGAGGCTAGCAGGACGTGGTACCCTTGGCGACAATTTAGGGGGCCATCGCCCTTTGTCACTTCCTCTCGATAGATGTGGTGCTCTAGATCGACGTCATAGAAATCCTCGTTAATCAGATCTAACATCAGTAGTTGTCTTCCTCACAGACGATGACTTTCCCTTATTTGTCGGTCAAAATCTCACCTTTTGCTTCAGATCTACGCCGCTCGGAGGTGAATCATGCATAAAGTCATCGACTTTCTCTCTTTTTTTTCCTTCGCCAAGTTGTTACCTTTTGTCATTAATCGGAGTTGTTACCCTCAAAGTTGTCAACTTCTGTCGTCTCCTTCATGCGCTGTGTTTGGTGATAGATCTTCAAGATTTCCTTCATCATGGATTCCATTGTAGAGAATCTTTTTTTGAGGGATTCTATCGTGCTTTCCAATTTTTGTTGTTGCTCCTTTAGGATTTTCATCTTGCTTCCTAATCTTTCTTCTAAAGCATCAACTTTTCTTTTTCGCTATTGGATCAAAGAGCCCGGATACCAATTTGATAGGAAACGCTAGGATTTTGGTGGAAGAAATTTAGAGATTTGAAAGAAAGATATGATTTTTATTGATGAAAAATAGAAAATTTAAGATAGCTTGTCCTCAATTCGAGAGGATGACCGTTCGCCTAGATTTGATTCGAGATAGAGCCTAACTCGTCCAAGAGCTAATATATTCTACTATTAATCTCTTTTATTCTTCTCCCAAATTCAACATACACATAGCCCTAACCCCCTCATATATATAATGGATTGATTTGTCTATAATTACAAAAATATTCCTGAAGCCCAAAATTACAAAATTACCACCAGCACCCCAATTCCCCAACGGAATGGATCAGTCATGAGGATACAACCCATTCAACTTTAAAATAGAATACGCTATTCATTCCATTAGATGTATTCCGTTAGATGGGCTGTTTAAACTATCTACAAATAAAATTTTAAATCAGCTAGATTTGCTTTACTCATGCGAAATGTGGACACAAAATCAACATTTCAGAATTGTCATAAAAGGGAATAATTTGTCGCAGCTTGATTATTGCAAATTCAACAATATATTAATTTGTCGCAGCTTAATTTATTACAACTCAATCTGATTATTGAAAATTTAATTCAACGGTTTCAGAAGAATAGAAAAATTTGCGTTTGCGACGATTGAATCGAGGGTTAAATCCCCTTAGGGTTCATTTATAATAAGGGGCTTTATGGTTTAGAAGGTGTACAACAATCTTATTAAAAAATTTCAAATAATTGGAGAAGTGTGTTTTTGTGCTTTAGCACGTATTGGATACCCTATGTTTTTTTTGGGACGGGGGGGGGGGGGGGGGGGGGGGGGTTGGGGGGGTTTAGAACTGGTGTCTTTGTCAAAAGCCATAAAATTTCTGTTGCTTATGGCTTTGTTTCACTTGTTATTCCATACATTCATTTGCATTTTTGACATTCTCTTCTTTCTTGTTCCGGGATTTTGGTGCCTGGCTTCATTTAATTTGTTCTGACTTTCTTGGTGGTTGCACTGATGATCTACATTTGAACTTTGTGAATAAAACTGCAGCTGGACCTTTTTATGATTTCTCTTTACTATTCCAGGTTTGACTGCTCTTGGACCTACTAGAGGTTGCTTGCTTTTAGAACCTTCCCCGGTTCTACAAAATTGCACATTATAGTTTCCGGCCCAACGCTACTACCTTCGAGGACTTTATAAAGGACAATTTTTGCATTTAGTCTAATTTTTTAAACTTATTTAAAAAATCGACCAACTTATAAACTATTTACCAAAACCGACTAACTTCTGGGTTCGCGCGTGTGGGGGGCTGTTTGGGGGTTTGGACGCGGTTTCAAACCGCGACCAAATTGAAATTTGGACGCGGTTTGAAACCGCGTCCAGATTAACATCCTCTTCACAGCCCCCAGCTGCTGCCCTGGAGCATATTGTGTTCATTTGTTTCTTCCTCGACCAGAAGCGATTTTTACTCCCTCGTCGAAGTAAAATTCAAAACATCTCACGGAGGTTTTGGCGATTTGGTGTGCGTCTTCTAGGTGATTTTGAGGTGAGAAATCTACTTCATAATAAGATAATGTTCTTGAAATAATTCAAATTTTGATGGTTGTAGAGAAATTAATGAATGTCAATTATGTGTAGGTTTAAAATAATGGCAAGTGATAGGATGTTTGTTACATGCTATGTTGATGGAGATTTAATGATTGATGAAAATCACGAACCGAAGTATGTCGGAGGTACTGTGAGACCAATTATTGTGCGAAGACCGTCAACATATACTGAGCTAGTAGATCGGATATACATAGACACACGGATAAACCGGCATGAGTTTGCATTGAATCTGGTGTGCAAATGGCCAATAACTGATCAAAGGTTTACCGCGGTGAAGATATCAGATGACGGGGATATGGAGATTCTGTTTAGCTTGGGTGAAGTTCAAAGATCAGTTGAAATATATGTGGAAAAAGAAGCAGTAATCAACACCAGAGTGAGCGAACCACATGGCACATTTACTCGTATGCTTGATATTGGTAATGATTCGGCTGACTTTATGCCTATAGAGAATATGGCGGGAGAAGGATGTTCGTATAACCAACAAGAGGATACGTAAGTATATAAAGTTTTGAAGTACTAAATATGTTTATGTTATATTTGTATGAAGTGAATTCCATATGCTAAACATTTCAATTATTCATATGACATTTGCAGTTGGAATGTTGCGGGACAAGGAGATGATGCAAATGCAATTTACTCCACTTATATTCAAGGTCCATCTGTACCAGAGACGATGCCCACGCATGCAAATGTGATTCCTGAAGATATTGACAGACCCACATATATTGGAGCATCGACGTCTATATCGAGACAGGTGGATGACGAAAGTGATGGCACGGATAATGATGAACATCCTAATGTGAGGGAGGATAGCATGCAGGTTGCTGCTGATCTAAATGCAGATGATACAGAATGGATACATCAATCGGTTGCAGACAATACAAATGTGCAGTTTGAAGAGCCGTTGCCAGATGGAGAGGATGAGGAACAATGGGTGAACACTACAATTATGAGGAATACCCAAGAAAGGCAGCTGATAGAGCCTAGGCTTCACAACAATTCCGGAGTTTTCAACGTCGGTGATATGTATGATACAAAGATCGACTTGATAAAAGCAATAAATGAATGGAGTATCGAGCACAATGTCTCATTTAGACCAATCAAGACAAACAAAACTTGCTATTCCGTGATATGTGGCTTGAATCATGAAGTGAATCCGCATACTCAAGATGAGGGGAGTAGGAATTGTCCTTGGAGGGTTTATGCAGCAGTGGGAAAAAGAACAGCTGGGAGGTTCAAGATAACAAAAGTAGGTGATGAACACACATGCAACAATCCTACTCTAAATACTGATCATAGTCAAGCCACATCATCTTTCATTAGTTACAAAATTATGCCCCAGGTGAAGACCAAGCTTGATATGACACCTGCAGAAATACAAGATGCCATTCATGCCATGTTACACATCAGAATATCATATCACAAAGCATGGATGGCTAGATCGAAAGCTTTAGCGAGGATATTTGGGGATTGGGAGGAGTCATACAAGAGGCTCCCACAGTACTTAGAAGCCATCAAGGAAAGCAATCCTGGAACAGTGTATAAAATTACATATGAAACTATCGGGCCAAGAATGGCATTGTTTACAGGAGTGTTTTGGTCTTTTGGACCATCAATTGAAGGGTTCAAACACTGCAGGCCGGTCCTAAGTATTGATGGCACACATTTGTATGGGAAATATGCAGGGTGCTTACTGGTGGGTGCTTACTGGTGGCTACAGGTGTGGATGCAAATGGGGGCCTATTTCCGTTAGCATTTGCAGTAGTATCAGCTGAGAATGTTGAAAATTGGAAGTGGTTTTTCTGCTGCATCTATGAGTTGATACCGAGTGCCCGTAGAAACCGAACGATTACCTTCATTTCCGATAGAATGAAAGGTATTCCGAGAGCACTACGAGAGGGATGGCCAGGTTCTAGACACCATAGGTATTGTCTGCGCCACGTTATTGCAAATTACATGGCGAAAGGGTTCCGAACAGCTACATTGGAAAATAACCTATGGAAAGCTGGCAATGCATCAGACTTGTTGAAATATAATTTTTTTCGTGAAAAGATTAGAAAAGAGTCTGTGGCAGCTGATGATTGGATTACTACAAACTTGGGGGCAGATACAAAGAGGTGGGCGAACCACGAAGATGGCGGTAGACGCTATTGTATAATGACAACCAATTGTTCGGAGAGCTTCAATGGGGTTCTTAAAGGAGCTAGAGCGCTTCCGATACAATCGTTGATTGCAAGAAACTTTTATAGATTAAACAAGTATTTCTATCATCGGCGGCTTGATGGACTCCGTTGGACGACCACTTTCACCCAAAAAACCGAGAACATTATTGGTGCACGTGTGCAAGCAGCCAGGTGTTGCTACACCACAAGATTTGGTGACTTTGAGTGGCAGGTGGTGGATACAAATGCACAAGCATATACCGTGACGATAGAAGGTGACCGTTGCACATGTTCGTGCAACATTCCTATGCTTCAGCATATGCCAGGTGTCCATGTGATCGCCGCAACGTCAAGACAGCAATATGGTGCCAACATATCATATTGGCCATTTTGTTCACCATGGTATAATGTGAATAAATATCAACTGTCATATATCCCAGAATTTCACCCCATACCTGATGAAAGGTACTGGAAGGAGTGGGATGGTCCCAGTTTACTTCCTCCAGAAAAAAGAAGACAACCCGGTCGGCCAAGATCGACAAGGATTCGGGGAGAAATGGATCGTCCACGTGAAGGAAGCATGCAGAATAGATGCACCAATTGTCATCAGCTTGGTCATAAGAAATCACGTTGCCAAAATCCTCTACGCACAGCATCGTAAGTTCCTTTTCACATTTCATGTTTAGTCTTTCTGAAAATACTTGTGTACTAACTTCAGCCAATGTTCTAGGGCTCCATCGCATCGAGGAGGCGGTTCGCGTGCATGAAGTTATATAATTCCATGTCGCGTAATATTTGATGTGCCTGCTTCATCCCTGATAGGCTCTTGTCTTCGTGCACCCTCACTTCTATGTCGTGTACCGCGGAGTACCTGTCCAATCTTATCCCTAATTTGCAGGATCTGCTCTGGGTCACGTGCTTCGTAAGCCCGTGTACACATATCCTCTAACATTCTGAGTGCGTCAGTCTGCAAAACATATGAATAAAATATATATTAGAAACCTATGTATAAAATAAACAAACAAACATTTTAATGCTAAACTACTATTTACCATTTCCCGCTCGATTGGACCACGAGGCATGTAACCATACGGGGGTTCTTGCCTACTATATATCCACCGCCGTGTGATCCTCCAATACCACTCCATATATACATCTAAACTGACAGCATCCCCCTTCTCAACAATATGTGCAGCCCTGTTGTACCACTGCATGAGGGGATGCACAGTAGCTTCATTCCATGCTCTAGGGTTCATGCCGGTCTTCACCGGCATTATTGGAACCGCTTCTGGAATATGCTGCGGGATACCAAATTGGCGCATAACACGATCTGGGACATGCATCACCAATACATCAAAGCAAATTAGCGGTACACGCGCACGCCAGCTCTGATTTTCTAAAACACATAAATCAGGAAGATTTTGATATCTCTGAAGATATGGCTCTCAGATCACCTAAAGGAAATGAAAATTATGAATTACTCATCAGATTTCGTAATAATAATCCATCGGTCATCACATCAATGTATAAAATTTACAACTTCTTACCTGCGTAGGCTCTAACATGTCAAGCTCGTTTCTATAAAAATCCAGTTGCCGCTGGGGGTTTTCTCTGAATGATAATGGCACATTCCACCTGCATCCTAAAGGGAGGGTGTCATCCAATATGTCTTGGGTGCAAGTCGGCCTGCCTATATGCAATCTCTCCCATGACCATACCTGTGAATTTGAAATTGTCAGTGACTGTTACTATATAAAAAATTATTACAATGAACTTAAGTTTCAAATTGTATACCTGCAACAAGGTGGAGCATGCGTATAACCCAGTTGTTTCCCTTCTTGCCACCTTACTTAGCTCTGCGTATAGGTGAGCAAGAACAGCACTACCCCATGAATAATCTGCAATGGCCTCTATATGCTCCATCTTTGTCAACCACCTGAGATGCACCGACCCTTTACTTGGATCTGGCACCAATAATGTGCCTATGATATGCAAAATATATGCTCGAGTATATTGCCGAATCTCCTCAGGGGTGGCTTCTGCAGGCAACTCCATGAACGTCTCTCGCAACCAGCTCAGTTTTACCTTAGCTCCTTGGTTTTCTATGGATGCCTGTCCAAGGAGTCGCTCCATCAATTCCGCCCAATTGGGACGGGTTGTCATTCTCCATATAGGAATGCCCTCAACAGGAAGGCCCGTGATGACTGACACATCCTGCAATGTGATCGTCATCTCACCTTGACGGAGATGGAATGTATTGGTCTCGGGCCTCCATCTATCCACCAATGCAGAAAGTAACGCCCAATCCAACCGTATCCACCTCAACCTCGCACATACATCAAGCCTGGCAATTTCCATATAGTGCGATGCCCGCTCATCTAAAACCCATGCGGTATGTTTCCTCGTGTGGTCCACTACCAATATAATATCCGTCTGCAACCAAAAAATACGTATTGTTAATATACTTCATCCAAAATTACGAAGAAAGATACATTGCGTAAAATATTAATTCACTAGTTTTGTTCATACATGTCCAGGCTGGATATTTGCTGAACGATGTCGTGCCTGCTCATTCAAGACCGTATCTGAAACAGGTCCCGGGTCCATATCTGCTAGAAAAAATATATAAGATGAAAAAAATTGGATGGTGATGTTAATGATGAATGTTACAATCAACTAACATGAATTGGTGTTTCATTTAAAATTTATTTCAATTTATACATGGCATTTGATAGGAAAAAATTTAGCATACAAAAGATTTATATTTCATCTAAAATTTTGTATTGATGTTTCATAACTAAATACATGACATTCCATAAAATTTTGTATGCTAAAATTTTGATTATGAAACACGAATACTCCAATACATGGCATTTGGTCTAAAATTTTAGCTTAAATTTTTATCATACAAACTAAATTTTTATCATTTCATGTACATTTGGAGAGCCAATATACAATACAAAATAAATTTTTAGCTTAAACACGAATACTAATTTTTAGATCAGAGCCAATATAAAATTTCATCAACCCTAAACCCCATTGAAATTTGGGATAAATCAAGAGCTTAATGAAAAAAATTACATAAATCATACCTACTGAAGGTTGTCACTACTTGATGAGAGCTAGATTTCACTTCCTGAACGGAGAAGGACAATACGTGGGTTTTAGGGTTTTTGGCTCGGGCGAAAGAACTAAGAAAGAAAGAATGAAGAAAGAAGCAGACCGGGCGCTGACGGCTGTGAATGGGTGTTAATCTGGACGCGGGTTCAAACCGCGTCCAAATTTCAATTTGGACGCGGTTTGAAACCGCGTCCAAACCCCAAACAGCCCCCCGCACGCGCGAGCCCAGAAGTTAGTCGGTTTTGGTAAATAGTTTATAAGTTGGTCGATTTTTTAAATAAGTTTAAAAAATTAGTCTAAATGCAAAAATTGTCCTTTAAAAAATCGACCAACTTATAAACTATTTACCAAAACCGACTAACTTCTGGGCTCGCGCGTGCGGGGGGCTGTTTGGGGTTTGGACGCGGTTTCAAACCGCGTCCAAATTGAAATTTGGACGCGGTTTGAAACTCAATTTGGACGCGGTTTGAAACCACGTCCAGATTAACACCCCTTCACAGCCGCCAGCGCCCGGTCTGCTTCTTTCTTCATTCTTTCTTTCTTAGTTCTTTCTCCCGAGCCAAAAACCCTAAAACCCACGTATTGTCCTTCTCCGTCCAGGAAGTGAAATCTAGCTCTCATCAAGTAGTGACAACCTTCAGTAGGTATGATTTATGTAATTTTTTTTTCATTAAGCTCTTGATTTATCCCAAATTTCAATGGGGTTTAGGGTTGATGAAATTTTATATTGGCTCTGATCTAAAAATTAGTATTCGTGTTTAAGCTAAAAATTTATTTTGTATTGTATATTGGCTCTCCAAATGTACATGAAATGATAAAAATTTAGTTTGTATGATAAAAATTTAAGCTAAAATTTTAGACCAAATGCCATGTATTGGAGTATTCGTGTTTCATAATCAAAATTTTAGCATACAAAATTTTATGGAATGCCATGTATTTAGTGATGAAACATCAATACAAAATTTTAGATGAAATATAAATCTTTTGTATGCTAAATTTTTTCCTATCAAATGCCATGTATAAATTGAAATAAATTTTAAATGAAACACCAATTCATGTTAGTTGATTGTAACATTCATCATTAACATCAACATCCAATTTTTTTCATCTTATATATTTTTTCTAGCAGATATGGACCCGGGACCTGTTTCAGATACGGTCTTGAATGAGCAGGCACGACATCGTTCAGCAAATATCCAGCCTGGACATGTATGAACAAAACTAGTGAATTAATATTTTACGCAATGTATCTTTCTTCGTAATTTTGGATGAAGTATATTAACAATACGTATTTTTTGGTTGCAGGCGGATATTATATTGGTAGTGGACCACACGAGGAAACATACCGCATGGGTTTTAGATGAGCGGGCATCGCACTATATGGAAATTGCCAGGCTTGATGTATGTGCGAGGTTGAGGTGGATACGGTTGGATTGGGCGTTACTTTCTGCATTGGTGGATAGATGGAGGCCCGAGACCAATACATTCCATCTCCGTCAAGGTGAGATGACGATCACATTGCAGGATGTGTCAGTCATCACGGGCCTTCCTGTTGAGGGCATTCCTATATGGAGAATGACAACCCGTCCCAATTGGGCGGAATTGATGGAGCGACTCCTTGGACAGGCATCCATAGAAAACCAAGGAGCTAAGGTAAAACTGAGCTGGTTGCGAGAGACGTTCATGGAGTTGCCTGCAGAAGCCACCCCTGAGGAGATTCGGCAATATACTCGAGCATATATTTTGCATATGATAGGCACATTATTGGTGCCAGATCCAAGTAAAGGGTCGGTGCATCTCAGGTGGTTGACAAAGATGGAGCATATAGAGGCCATTGCAGATTATTCATGGGGTAGTGCTGTTCTTGCTCACCTATACGCAGAGCTAAGTAAGGTGGCAAGAAGGGAAACAACTGGATTATACGCATGCTCCACCTTGTTGCAGGTATACAATTTGAAACTTAAGTTCATTGTAATAATTTTTTATATAGTAACAGTCACTGACAATTTCAAATTCACAGGTATGGTCATGGGAGAGATTGCATATAGGCAGGCCGACTTGCGCCCAAGACATATTGGATGGCACCATCCCTTTAGGATGCAGGTGGAATGTGCCATTATCATTCAGAGAAAACCCCCAGCGGCAACTGGATTTTATAGAAACGAGCTTGACATGTTAGAGCCTACGCAGGTAAGAAGTTGTAAATTTTATACATTGATGTGATGACCGATGGATTATTATTACGAAATCTGATGAGTTATTCATAATTTTCATTTCCTTTAGGTGATCTGGGAGCCATATCTTCAGAGATATCAAAATCTTCCTGATTTATGTGTTTTGGAAAATCAGAGCTGGTGTGCGCGTGTACCGCTAATTTGCTTTGATGTATTGGTGATGCATGTCCCAGATCGTGTTATGCGCCAATTTGGTATCCCGCAGCATATTCCAGAAGCGGTTCCAATAATGCCGGTGAAGACCGGCATGAACCCTAGAGCAGGAATGAAGCCAATGTGCAGCCCCTCATGCAGTGGTACAACAGGGCTGCACATATTGTTGAGCAGGGGGATGCTGTCAGTTTAGATGTATATATGGAGTGGTATTGGAGGATCACACGGCGGTGGATATATAGTAGGCAAGAACCCCCGTATGGTTACATGCCTCGTGGTCCAATCGAGCACGAAATGGTAAATAGTAGTTTAACATTAAAATGTTTGTTTGTTTATTTTATACATAGGTTTCTAATATATATTTTATTCATATGTTTTGCAGACTGACGCACTCAGAATGTTAGAGGATATGTGTACACGGGCTTACGAAGCACGTGACCCAGAGCAGATCCTGCAAATTAGGGATAAGATTGGACAGGTACTCCGCGGTACACGACATAGAGGTGAGGGTGCACGAAGACAAGAGCCTGTCATGGATGAAGCAGGCACATCAAATATTACGCGACATGGAATTATATAACTTCATGCACGCGAACCGCCTCCTCGATGCGATGGAGCCCTAGAACATTGGCTGAAGTTAGTACACAAGTATTTTCATAAAGACTAAACATGAAATGTGAAAAGGAACTTACGATGCTGTGCGTAGAGGATTTTGGCAACGTGATTTCTTATGACCAAGCTGATGACAATTGGTGCATCTATTCTGCATGCTTCCTTCACGTGGACGATCCATTTCTCCCCGAATCCTTGTCGATCTTGGCCGACCGGGTTGTCTTCTTTTTTCTGGAGGAAGTAAACTGGGACCATCCCACTCCTTCCAGTACCTTTCATCAGGTATGGGGTGAAATTCTGGGATATATGACAGTTGATATTTACTCACACTATACCATGGTGAACAAAATGGCCAATATGATATGTTGGCACCATATTGCTGTCTTGATGTTGCGGTGATCACATGGACACATGGCATATGCTGAAGCATAGGAATGTTGCACGAACATGTGCAACGGTCACCTTCTATCGTCATGGTATATGCTTGTGCATTTGTATCCACCACCTGCCACTCAAAGTCACCAAATCTTGTGATGTAGCAACACCTGGCTGCTTGCACACGTGCACCAATAATGTTCTCGGTTTTTGGGGTGAAAGTGGTCATCCAACAGATTACATCAAGCCGCCGATGATAGATATACTTGTTTAATCTATAAAAGGTTCTTGCAATCAACGATTGTATCGGAAGCGCTCTAGCTCCTTTAAGAACCCCATTGAAGCTCTCCGAACAATTGGTTGTCATTATACAATAGCGTCTACCGCCATCTTCGTGGTTCGCCCACCTCTTTATATCTGCCCCCAAGTTTGTAGTAATCCAATCATCAGCTGCCACAGACTCTTTTCTAATCTTTTCACGAAAAAATTATATTTCAACAAGTCTGATGCATTGCCAGCTTCCCATATGTTATTTTCCAATGTAGCTGTTCGGAACCCTTTCACCATGTAATTTGCAATAACGTGGCGCAGACAATACCTATGGTGTCTAGAACCTGGCCATCCCTCTCGTAGTGCTCTCGGAATACCTTTCATTCTATCGGAAATGAAGGTAATCGTTCGGTTTCTACGGGCACTCGGTATCAACTCGTAGATGCAGCAGAAAAACCACTTCCAATTTTCAACATTCTCAGCTGATACTACTGCAAATGCTAACGGAAATAGGCCCCCATTTGCATCCACACCTGTAGCCACCAGTAACACCTTGCATATTTCCCATACAAATGTGTGCCATCAATACTTAGGACCGGCCTGCAGTGTTTGAACCCTTCAATTGATGGTCCAAAAGACCAAAACACTCCTGTAAACAATGCCATTCTTGGCCCGATAGTTTCATATGTAATTTTATACACTGTTCCAGAATTGCTTTCCTTGATGGCTTCTAAGTACTGTGGGAGCCTCTTGTATGACTCCTCCCAATCCCCAAATATCCTCGCTAAAGCTTTCGATCTAGCCATCCATGCTTTGTGATATGATATTCTGATGTGTAACATGGCATGAATGGCATCTTGTATTTCTGCAGGTGTCATATCAAGCTTGGTCTTCACCTGGGGCATAATTTTGTAACTAATGAAAGATGATGTGGCTTGACTATGATCAATATTTAGAGTAGGATTGTTGCATGTGTGTTCATCACCTACTTTTGTTATCTTGAACCTCCCAGCTGTTCTTTTTCCCACTGCTGCATAAACCCTCCAAGGACAATTCCTACTCCCCTCATCTTGAGTATGCGGATTCACTTCATGATTCAAGCCACATATCACGGAATAGCAAGTTTTGTTTGTCTTGATTGGTCTAAATGAGACATTGTGCTCGATACTCCATTCATTTATTGCTTTTATCAAGTCGATCTTTGTATCAAACATATCACCGACATTGAAAACTCCGGAACTGTTGGGAAGCCTAGGCTCTATCAGCTGCCTTTCTTGGGTATTCCTCATAATTGTAGTGTTCACCCATTGTTCCTCATCCTCTCCATCTGGCAACGGCTCTTCAAACTGCACATTTGTATTGTCTGCAACCGATTGATGTATCCATTCTGTATCATCTGCATTTAGATCAGCAGCAACCTGCATGCTATCCTCCCTCACATTAGGATGTTCATCATTATCCGTGCCATCACTTTCGTCATCCACCTGTCTCGATATAGACGTCGATGCTCCAATATATGTGGGTCTGTCAATATCTTCAGGAATCACATTTGCATGTGTGGGCATCGTCTCTGGTACAGATGGACCTTGAATATAAGTGGAGTAAGTTGCATTTGCATCATCTCCTTGTCCCGCAACATTCCAACTGCAAATGTCATATGAATAATTGAAATGTTTAGCATATGGAATTCACTTCATACAAATATAACATAAACATATTTAGTACTTCAAAACTTTATATACTTACGTATCCTCTTGTTGGTTATACGAACATCCTTCTCCCGCCATATTCTCTATAGGCATAAAGTCAGCCGAATCATTACCAATATCAAGCATACGAGTAAATGTGCCATGTGGTTCGCTCACTCTGGTGTTGATTACTGCTTCTTTTTCCACATATATTTCAACTGATCTTTGAACTTCACCCAAGCTAAACAGAATTTCCATATCCCCGTCATCTGATATCTTCACCGCGGTAAACCTTTGATCAGTTATTGGCCATTTGCACACCAGATTCAATGCAAACTCCTGCCGGTTTATCCGTGTGCCTATGTATATCCGATCTACTAGCTCAGCATATGTTGACGGT
This sequence comes from Scilla litardierei, assembly GCA_030789695.1. Taxonomy (NCBI): domain Eukaryota; kingdom Viridiplantae; phylum Streptophyta; class Magnoliopsida; order Asparagales; family Asparagaceae; genus Scilla; species Scilla litardierei. Next base: position 11,083,232 of record CM061134.1, on the reverse strand, counting down.
CTTCGCACAATAATTGGTCTCACAGTACCTCCGACATACTTCGGTTCGTGATTTTCATCAATCATTAAATCTCCATCAACATAGCATGTAACAAACATCCTATCACTTGCCATTATTTTAAACCTACACATAATTGACATTCATTAATTTCTCTACAACCATCAAAATTTGAATTATTTCAAGAACATTATCTTATTATGAAGTAGATTTCTCACCTCAAAATCACCTAGAAGACGCACACTAAATCGCCAAAACCTCCGTGAGATGTTTTGAATTTTACTTCGACGAGGGAGTAAAAATCGCTTCTGGTCGAGGAAGAAACAAATGAACACAATATGCTCCAGGGCAGCAGCTGGGGGCTGTGAAGAGGATGTTAATCTGGACGCGGTTTCAAACCGCGTCCAAATTTCAATTTGGACGCGGTTTGAAACCGCGTCCAAACCCCAAACAGCCCCCCACTCGCGCGAGCCCAGAAGTTAGTCGGTTTTGGTAAATAGTTTATAAGTTGGTCGATTTTTTAAATAAGTTTAAAAAATTAGACTAAATGCAAAAATTGTCCCTTTATAAAAGAACATGTGGGCAAAAACTTTAATATATCTGCTGGGGATTGATTTGGCAGTATTTTTGTTTCTAACTTTGTTGAAGGCTAATCTTGGAGTCTGTTTGTCTTGGGATTTAAGTCTTTGTATATGCTTGCTTGTCAAGTTTTACGCTAGGTCTGGTGTTGTTAATCATCATTGATCTGAATATTCTCTTCACTATTTTTGTATCTTGTTTTCATTCTCCATGTCAACTTTGTGATTAAATTAACGGGTGATATTCCAGTAATCATCTGCCTAGGTGATATTCCAGCAATCAGCTGCCTATGTAGTTAAAATTGATTAGTTATTTTCATTAATTTAAATATAGAAGGTTGTGGTAGAGAACTTAAGATCACGAATGTGGTGTATATGGCAAAAACTGGCTAGTATAGTCAGAATGAAGTCTAATTTTATCATTTTATTCATTATTTGATGTTATGTCATGGTATAAAATGATATCCTTGAGAGGCATGGTAATTGGAAGCAACAGGTTTATAGCAAGACCATTTAAGCTCCTCTTCCTTTTACCTGATATATAAATGCATTGAATGCAAAATTGAGAAGAAGCCTTTCTGTTGGATGTTATTCAGTGTTTTGATGACTAATTTGGTATGAGTGTCTGAGTTTAAAACTAAAGAGTTGAAGCTTGTTTTGCTTCAAATATTCAAGAAGTGAAGGTTTTCTGCTAAGACGTGAAGCAGAGCTAGATGTGGGTCTTGGCCGGTTTCCTGACCGTCATGAAAATTCTGCCTTGTAGCATGCGGTTTAATCCTGTTGTCTGGGTTTCTTTCATGTGCTTATGTTCCTTTTACTAAAGTATGAATGGAATGACTTGTGCCAAGTACACCAACCCCAACACGCTACAAAGCTCAGACCATTGAACATTTCTTTCAAAATGGACTATATCTTTTCTAGGCCTTGATCTTAGCAAGCAACATGAGGCCTTGATCTTATTCCAACTCTCTAGGCCTTGATCTTATCGAGCAACATGATGATTTTATTCCAACTCTCTAAGAGACAATGAGCATCTTGATTGTTGGGAAATACTGTTGGAAATAGATGAAAATAACAAAGGACCTGGTTTATGTCAGTTGTCACAACATGGAACTATGCTCTCTTGTTCTTGTATGTTAATTTAATTTCAGGAACTTAAAGCTTAGAAAGAAAAATGCTTGACATCAAAATGATTTGCTAAGATTCAATGGAAAATTGTGTTTTGCAGGGGAGCAGCCGGACAACCAAGGCTACTGGTCCCCGTGGCTCTTGTGATGCTGTATAATAGATGGAATGGGTATGTATATGCAAAGGCTTTATTATTAAATTTCTTTCCAAATTCAGATTTCCATTATGTATGAAGAAATAGATGCAATGATTTAGGTATTGTACTTGCCAAGTATACATTTATGTTATGATACCTCTTCTAATTGTACACAATTCATCAATACATTATTTGATCCTTGCAAGGGAATCCCTACTTCCAGGGGCAAACCCACGTTTAGCCCAAGGAGGGTGGACACCCACACTGATTTTGTGGGGAAAAAAAATCAAAGCTTATTTATTAGCTTTGAGTTTTAACACAATATATCTTTGCTTCAAGTATATTTTGATATAAAATTATCTAAACTTGAGGCTAGCTTAAGTGGTAGTAGGATTCAATATCTCAATATATGTTTGATAGTGAGCTTGTCAATGACTCAATATATGTTTCTCTCAGTCCAATTTGTTGATGATGCATCCATACAACCGCAGGATACTGGTTCCAGATTACGGATTCATGCACCTGGAGTTGATACCGATGCTTGTTGGATTTTTCACCTACAAGATTGCTACTTTTGCCCAAGCCATTCAAGAAGCTGTAATTGTAGATGAGAAGGAAAGCCAAGCTTGATTGTTTGCCATCAACATACATAGGCATCTTTCTGCACCCGGCAATTCCTCAATTATTTCTCAACAACGGCGAAATTTTATTGTAAAATTTCAAAAATGAAAGTAAATCTACTGTTATGCTGTGTCATTCTGATTTAACTTCTTTTATCTCCATCAAATTTCATGGATGATATACAACAAAAAACAAAGGTACAGTCATCGTCTTAGGAAAAAAGACGGTTGTATGATTTATCGCTATGGGAGGTGTATTTTGTTACAGGACGGTTGTTGTATTCCTGTAAACGTTGTATGGTAGAAAGAACCGTACTTTCGAGCTAAAGCCTTCATTGGGATATAGTAATCTCTTGGGTTTTTATGCTCATTGTCTAGATGTAGGTAATTGTAGGAATTTTGCATAGTTCTGCACTTCATAGCCAACCTCATTTTGATAGGAAGGTTGTGATATAATGAGTGTCTTGTTTGTTATTAACTATATCAATGCAAATAGTGAGCAGCCATTTTCTTCATGGATGGCAACATATAAGTGGACTTTGGACCCTTTGAAGTGAGAATGTAAAGCAAGCAATTGGTTGTTTTGAAGATGGAAGATTGTGATGGATCCCAAGTAGATAGAGCTAGGTGTGGAAAATGTGGGATATTAAAGATGTTTAACTTGTCCAATTGGCAAATCTTCACAAGCTTTCTATACAGACAACAACAAAGTGCCAGTCTTTTTCCTTGCTGACCATCTACACAAAAGCTTTAAGAATTAAAATTAGGCAAGAAATTTGCCTCCCTTTGCATCAACTTCATCCTCCCTTTTTTTTACAGGCATCATTCTGATTAGATGCTGCCAATGTGATGACCTCCTATTGGTTGGAAAAATGTAAAGCATATGGATTGTATTTTACTGTTTTACTAACAAATGATCAGGTAAATCTGTTAATTCCTTCAAAATGATAAGCCATTTTGGAAAATGATATTCCTCTTCACAATTTAAGAGAACAAAAGGTTATTAATATCCAACATTCCTTTAAAAAACAAGCGAAAATTTTGAAAATTAACATTTAAAATGAAAAAAAAAAATTGGCATCCACCAGTTTGTACATCACACAGTCTAAATCTAAAGATTTTAGCCAATATATAATAACAGAGACAAAATCACAAAGGGATCAAAAGCACCAAGATTCTCCCACACTTCCTCCCAAAAAATTCCAACTTTCATCCAACCAATAACACCACCACAAAAAGTCAACCAAGACGGACAAAAAAAAGGCTCGTGGGTCAACGGCCGGCTATATCACTTGCTTCACCTGCACGCCCGGTTCGGCCGCGGCCACCGGCGGCGGGGGCCGGTTCTTCCGGCGGCCGGCCCCGACGGGGACGTTACGGAGGGTGCCGCCGGCGGTCCAGTAGCGGTGGCAGTTCTTGCAGAAGTGGCGGGGCTGGTTGACGTTGTAGTTGTTGAAGTAGCAGAACTTCGTCTCCTTGCTCCTGCACCTCGGGCACGGCAGGCACCGCCCCGGCGCCGCTCTCGGCGCCGCCTGCTGCTCCTCGGCAGCACCACCGGCTTCCACCGTATCCGACGCCGACGCCGCCTCTGCCGCCGCCGCCGCCGCCGCCGTCTCTGCCGCCGCCGCCGTCGATTGCTTGGAATCTTCCGGTTGCAATATCGTCTTGCCGAAGAGCTTAAAAGCGGGCGATTCGCCGTTCGCCATGGAAAATAAATTCAGGGAAAATAAAGAAGAAGAGAGAGATAATTAGGGTTGGGGGTCGAAAGCAAAGGAAGAAGAGCGGGTGGGGGGTGACGAGACCCCATGCGGCGGCTATATAATGACCGGAGATGGTTACCCATTTTGGGTTATTTAATGACGTCCCCCAAAAGGGAGATCCAACAAATAAAAAACAGTAAATGGAAAATGTACGTAAAAAAACGAGTAAAACCTAGGGATGACAGTAATGGCCTGACCCGTCCGGTTTTGATCCGGCCCGATCCGATTTTGACCCGATCCGACCCGGCCCGCAGCCGGATCGGGGCAAGCTTGGGCTTTGTATGTGCACCGGCCCGGCCCAGTAAACTATAGAGGTTCTAAAAAACCTTACTATTTTGATGTGAACCATGCAGTCAGCGAATAACACATAACTCATACTCTATTCCACTGTTCTTCTAATTTGGCCAATTCACAATTTTAAATTACCAAATAAATCAAAATTCTCCCAATTCACAAATAAATTTTTTATTTGGGATTCATATACATCGCACTAATGACCTGACCCGATCGGCCCGACCCGGTTTTGGTAAGAAAGAACCCGGCCCGGCCCGGCCCGTAGATGAATCGGGGCAAGCTTGGGTAGTTAAATACCCGCCCCGCCCCGCAATATTGCCATTCCTAGTAAAACCTTGGGGTCTAACCTGGGGGTACCGTGTTCAATCGGTTGAACACCGGTGCGCTGTCTTTTGGACCGTTTGCATTAAGTGTCTGTTCTTTTGTAGGAAAGTATAGTAGAGAAAGTGGAAAAATCACTTTTTATATACTATTCATTCACTGTTCACTGGATTCCTACCTCCCTTTCCGTTTGTGTGTTCTTTAGTGTTTTGTGTTTTCTTCGGGAAAAAAGCTGACGTGGCGGGAAAATTGGGATTCCATTGGGGTGTTTTGGAGTTGGGATGAAAAGCTAGGATTACACAAGAATCCTAGATTTGGTGGGGCCTTCAAGGTGTGTGGTCACCTCGGATGAGAATATTGGGGTTACCACACCTCAAAATCAAATGTTAAAAAATAACTCACAACTACTTTAGGACGGGGGTAACCTTACCTAGGATCACCACACCCTCATCTAAAAGAACACACTACACGGAGCGGGCCACACCACAACTTTCCAACTCCACAATCCAACCCCACTTTCCAACAAAAGAACACACTACACCAAATTTCTCTCTCATCAGATTCCACACTTCTCAACATTCCCACTTTATACTTTCCAACAAAAGAACATGCTCTTAATGAAGTTCGCTGATTGATATACTTACTTAACACAAGGCTGAAACAGTAATCCTACAGGCACCGGGACTCTTGCCTTTATATATGGGTAGGCATGGTCCACAAATCGCTTCTGCATCACATTGACAGTTTGGACGTGGAGAAAGTCAAGGGCCGTGTAGATCTGGAAGGCCAACCACATGTATATGAAAGATTTACGCGTTAAGGATTCAGGTACGCTTCCTCATTTAAGTTTCAGTAATTCCTCATTAACGCGGTGATGGCTTTTGCCATAATAATTCAGAATCAGTTCCGACACTGTAACTAAGGATAAACCTTTATGCTCAGCTTTGCAATTATTTATAAATCAAAACTAATTTTGTTCATACATAAAAATTATTCACCTTTTACATCACAACTCTAACGACAATCGCCAAACACGAGAAAAATTTACTAAGCACAGCACTTGAGGTTGACGAGGGCTTAATTTCAGCACTTGAGGTTGACGAGGGCTTAATTTCAGCCCCCCCCCCCCCCCCCCCCCCCCCCGCGCTCGCTCGCTTTCAAGCTCCAGGCGTTTTGTATTCGCTGACTCTTTACCCTCTGTTGATTTTCAAGTTTGTTATAATATTACATGTGTGTCACTAAACACCTCTGATATTTCATTGACTTTTCCTTACTAGTTTCATGTTCCTGGTATGTTTAGTGACAGAGAGAAAATTGGCTTACTAGCATGGGTCAACCCTCTCTTTGAATTTCTACCACCCAATTTAAAATCTTTGCTAGAGTACCACACCTCCTCCCTGCGAAAAAGACTAAAATACCACCCATTAATTATTTTCAACATATGCCAGTGTATATTACCGTATATTAACGAATAATGGTGTATGTTAACGTATCTTAGCATTTTCTTGCGAAGCGTGTGCGAGACATGTATTCCTATCAGTTCGGACTGGCTACTAGGGGTGGACAAAGATCCGATTAAACGATTGAATCCACCCGATCCGATCCGAAAAAGTAGATCGGATATCTGATCCGATGAAAGTGACTTGTTATTAATAAGCAGATCCGACCGATCCGTTTGAAACTGATTCGGATTCGGATTTTAGCTTTCATCCGACAGAATGTGATCCGATCCGATTAGGTTTCGAGAGGATTGTGTTATTGTCTAAGTTCATCCGAATATCCGATTCTCAATCCGATCCGATTGTTTTTCACTACTACCTAAAAGCCACTGAATCAATGTATTCATGGCTATTGGTTAATAAGACTAACAGACTCAATTGCATCCTCCTTGAAGGAGAGCTCTTGGTTGTCAAGCTCATCCTCCTTGAAGTTGATGCCAAACTAGTATGAAGATATTGCAAACAGAGATAGCTTCTTTATGTTATTCTAGCAATTTGTATTTTGTAAGTGTTACGACCTAAAGATCATAATAGCCCGACTCCCGCCCGGATCCGCTAACATACCCCTTTAGCTCGCCCTTTAACACTCAGGGCCGCCGCCCCGAGGACCCGGGCCATCATGGAGATAGGCACGCCTTACGGCGCCCCCCCCGAAACGGCCGAGGCGAGCAACTGTAGCCGGCCGATGCGAACAACCGCGGCCGCCCGGCCCATCGGGGTAGTGCGCTTGGGGACGCTTGGGTATCAAGGCCAAGCCTACGGACGGGTGCGGTCGGGCCGGACTACCCCCGACCGGAACGGCCCGTCCGATTCCCGCGAACCGCGGCGCCTAAAATAAGCCAGACCTTTAGTTCGACGCTAACGACAAACAGCCTAGGACAAAGGCACAACTGACACATACGTCACCCGACCGCCTGACAAAGCACCCCCAGGCGGCAGACCTGACCGGCGGTTGGTGCTTTCGGCCCTGACATCCCGACAAAAGCACCTCTTGGCCGTTGCGCCGCCTGACAGTGGCAGGTCAGAAACTCCTGTTCCCGATGTCCTTGTCCGAAGCTTCCGCTGACAACCGAGCCAGCTCAGCATGCCAAGTCATCATCCGTCAGGTATAAATACTCCCCCCTCCTCTTACGAAAGGAGGGGCTGCAGAATTCTCTCTCATTCAACTATTCACACACGAGTGCAAAGGTCTTCCATATCTTTGTTCTCCCACCTATAGCTCGCCACGCGCGGTCGATACACCGTTAGTCCGACCGGCGTGACCAGCCCCCCATTTTAAGCCCTATCACTGACTTAGGCATCGGAGGGGCTAAGGGTTGAACCCCCAACCCAGCCCTTCTGACGAGTTGTTCGTGTTGCAGGAGAGCTCGCCTATCAACACCAGTCGGCGTCACCCCCCCTGCCGTTCAACCTTGTCCAGCCGCATCCGGCGAGATTCGGCCCCGCGACCGTCACTGGCGTCGAGATCGACTTCTTCACCCCACTAATCGCTTGTCAAATAGCCTACCTAAACCCCCTACTCCACATAACCACCGTGCCCTTGGTTCCCATTAATACAAATTCATTGTACGCGAGTTCCACCTCGTAACAATTGGCGCCGTCTGTGGGAACGAAGGGTCACACCCATGTTAGATCCCATACCGATCTCGCGGAACCCGGACCACGGCAAAGATCCCGTGGGACAGGAACCGCTCTCCCTACAAATCACCCCGGCGTCCGACCCCCTTCTGGGGATGGGCCCCGAGATCGAACACACTTCAGTCCCCGCCGTCCTGAAGAGCTTCGAGGCCGTTGCTCAGGCCAGGGGAGGCTGTCAGACGGCTGGAACGGGACCTCCGCCCGGCCCCTCAGAGCCCCTGAACGTGAGGCGAAACCTTCACCCTCAGTTCGAGGAGGAGGGGGAGCATAGGGGGCTCGCTGAGGAGATCGCGGCCCAGCAAAGGCTCCTGGAAGAGGAGGTAGAAGTCGCGCAGCGGTGGAGGCGCCTGGGGGAGGCGGCCGCCGCGCAGAGGCGTTTGGACGAGGCGGCCGAGACCACCCGGAAGGCTTACCAGGAAGAGGAGGCCGCCCGCCGCCAGCTTCGCTTCATCATCGCGGAGCGTGAGAGGCTGAGGATGGAGAACAGGAGCAACCGAGAACTCCTGGACGAGGCGACGACGGCCAGGCGGCTTGGGAACGGGCGGGACCCGATGCTGAACAGGTCCCCGCCTGGAGGGGGCGGCCCCCATCACCAGCACCCCCCCTCCGATACCCTGCGCGAGGAAGCCGTTTGTCGGCAACTACGCTTCCTCACCGCCGAGCGTGAAAGACTCCTTCGGGAGAATCAAGAACGGACGGAGGCCCGAGGAGAGCTGGCCAGGAGGCGTGGGCGCTGGGAGGACCGTAGCCCGTGACCCGTCGAATCCTCGGCCCAAGGAAGGAGCCCCGCCCGGAGACCGTCGGGCTACTCGCCGGGGACGGAGGACCGTCGGTGGCCGAGGCGCGACCGAAGCCCGACCCCCGAGTGGCAGAGGGGGGATGCGCCGGATCGCCTGACCTACCCGGAGGAGGCCACGCCACTCGCCCGGTGGATCACTTCTGCCCCCAGGCCCGTAAGGTTCAAACCCCCTCATTTGGCCACCTATAATGGGAGGGGCGACCCCCTCACGCACGTGCAACAATACCGGGGGGCGATGGAAGCCCAGGACGTGGATGAGGCGTTCCTTTGCCGACATTTCTCCCAGAGCCTGAGGGACACCGCGCTGGACTGGTACTTCGGCTTGCCCGCGAGGTTCGTAGGGAGCTTTGGCGAACTATCCCATAAGTTCTGCCAAGAGTTCCGGGCCGGGCGAACAAAAAAGAAGCCCTTAGACTATCTCAGCACGATAGTCCAAGGAGAGGGAGAGACGACGGGTAGATACCTCCGCCGTTTTCAGGAGGAAAGACGGGCGGTGGTGACGTGTGGCGATGAAGTGCTTATGCTGGCCTTCAAGACGGGGCTGCGGACTCGGAGCCTCCACAAATCACTGCTCCGGGATCCGCCGACCGACTATGAAGCGTTGGTAGCCATGGCGGAGAGACACGCGCTGGCCGAGGAGACTCTCGGCGCCAAGGCCTTATTCCCCCCGGCGAAACCCCCCCAAGGCGAACCCCGGTCACACCCACGGCCGAGGCAGGAAGAGGGGCACCGTGGCCGCAACCAACTGGCCCGACCAAGGAGGGAACAGCTCGGGCCCCGTCCGCAAGACCGACCTGGCCCGGCGCGCGATTTCGCTCCGGCCCAAGGGCTCCCTCGAGTCGCCCCGAGACAAGAAGGCCCCCTAAAGGCACATTACACCCAACTCAACGCCTCCTTGATTGAGGTAATGGCCGCGGCTACACGGGCCGGACTGCTGCCGGAGCCGCCCCGAGAAATGAAGTCGGACCCCGCCCGGAGAGATTTCAAGAAATACTGCCGCTACCACCGGGACCACGGCCACGACACCGACAACTGCTTCACCCTCAAAAGGGAAATTGAGCGGCTGATCCAGGCGGGCCACTTGGGGGACTTCGTCGGAGCCCGGAGACCTGACCAGGAAGAGGGGAACCACCGAAGGGCACGGAGGGCAGACCCTCCGGCAAACGACGAGCGGGAAGAGCTTCACCCCCCAAAACCCGTCATGCGCATAAATACGATATGCGGCGGCCCATCTTCAGGTGGGGCATCGTCGTCAAGAAAGAAGGCGTATGCGAGACAAGTAATGACGGCGGGTCTCGGAGGGGACCGGAGAGGGAGAAGGATGGCCTACCCACCCATAACTTTCAGCGACGAGGATCTGGAGGGGATCGAGCTGCCACACGACGATGCCATCGTCATCGAAGCACAGATCGGGACGGCCATCGTCAGCCGCCTCCTGATCGACACGGGGAGCTCTTGCGACATCCTGTTCATGTCCACGATCGAAAAGATGGGGTTAAGGCCGACGGACCTGAGACCCTGTACGGGACCCCTCGTCGGTTTCACCGGTCACTCGACCCCCATCATGGGAGTGATCACCCTGCCGATAACCCTCGGAGAAGAGCCACAGGTCGTCACCCGAATGACGTTGTTCGTTGTGGTCGACATCATGTCGGCGTACAATGGGATCATTGGACGACCTTACATGTCGGCCATCGGAGCGCTCCCCAGCCTACTCCATCAGATGGTCAAGTTCCAGACCCCTCGAGGGGTGGGGATCGCACGGGGAAGCCAGAAGCTGTCTAGGAGCTGCTACGTAGGGTCGACCAAGCACAAAGGACCAGAGATAAATCTGAAGATCGACTCCTCAAGGCGGAGTTATGACCCCCTCCAGCCAGAGTTAACCCCAGCCAATGCCACGGCCGAGGGAAACAGGATCGACCGCGCGCCCAACTAAACCACCCCCCGTGAAGGACGGGCTAATCACTCCAAGGGGCACGATGCGCCGGCCGGGGCATAGCCGGTAACTGTAAGTCCTGAACGAAGTACCATGTTCCCTTCTTTTTATCTTCAAATTTCGCCTTTCCTACATAACAGTTTCAGTTCAACCCTCTGAAAGACTCCGGGGCAGGACCAGTCCTCGCCACCCAAACCGGAGAGGGGCACGGGCCGAGCTGCACACTCGCTCCCCCACCCAAGAAGACCTCCGGGGCAAGTTCACTGAGCTTGGCCACCCAAACCGGAGCGCCATATGCGGGGTAGGCGACGGCCTAATACCCGTCCGACTATAGAGGCTGCGGGGAGGCGACGGCCCTATACCCCCCTCTAAAAGACTCCGGGGCAGGACCAGTCCTCGCCACCCAAACCGGAGAGGGGCACGGGCCGAGCTGCACACTCGCTCCCCCCCAAGAAGACCTCCGGGGCAAGTTCACTGAGCTTGGCCACCCAAACCGGAGCGCCATATGCGGGGTAGGCGACGGCCCAATACCCGTCCGACTATAGAGGCTGCGGGGAGGCGACGGCCCTATACCCCCCTCTAAAAGACTCCGGGGCAGGACCAGTCCTCGCCACCCAAACCGGAGAGGGGCACGGGCCGAGCTGCACACTCGCTCCCCCCCAAGAAGACCTCCGGGGCAAGTTCACTGAGCTTGGCCACCCAAACCGGAGCGCCATATGCGGGGTAGGCGACGGCCCAATACCCGTCCGACTATAGAGGCTGCGGGGAGGCGACGGCCCTATACCCCCCTCTAAAAGACTCCGGGGCAGGACCAGTCCTCGCCACCCAAACCGGAGAGGGGCACGGGCCGAGCTGCACACTCGCTCCCCCCCAAGAAGACCTCCGGGGCAAGTTCACTGAGCTTGGCCACCCAAACCGGAGCGCCATATGCGGGGTAGGCGACGGCCCAATACCCGTCCGACTATAGAGGCTGCGGGGAGGCGACGGCCATATACCCCCCCTCTAAAAGACTCCGGGGCAGGACCAGTCCTCGCCACCCAAACCGGAGAGGGGCACGGGCCGAGCTGCACACTCGCTCCCCCCCAAGAAGACCTCCGGGGCAAGTTCACTGAGCTTGGCCACCCAAACCGGAGCGCCATATGCGGGGTAGGCGACGGCCCAATACCCGTCCGACTATAGAGGCTGCGGGGAGGCGACGGCCCTATACCCCCCCTCTAAAAGACTCCGGGGCAGGACCAGTCCTCGCCACCCAAACCGGAGAGGGGCACGGGCCGAGCTGCACACTCGCTCCCCCCCAAGAAGACCTCCGGGGCAAGTTCACTGAGCTTGGCCACCCAAACCGGAGCGCCATATGCGGGGTAGGCGACGGCCCAATACCCGTCCGACTATAGAGGCTGCGGGGAGGCGACGGCCCTATACCCCCCCTCTAAAAGACTCCGGGGCAGGACCAGTCCTCGCCACCCAAACCGGAGAGGGGCACGGGCCGAGCTGCACACTCGCTCCCCCCCAAGAAGACCTCCGGGGCAAGTTCACTGAGCTTGGCCACCCAAACCGGAGCGCCATATGCGGGGTAGGCGACGGCCCAATACCCGTCCGACTATAGAGGCTGCGGGGAGGCGACGGCCCTATACCCCCCCTCTAAAAGACTCCGGGGCAGGACCAGTCCTCGCCACCCAAACCGGAGAGGGGCACGGGCCGAGCTGCACACTCGCTCCCCCCCCAAGAAGACCTCCGGGGCAAGTTCACTGAGCTTGGCCACCCAAACCGGAGCGCCATATGCGGGGTTGGCGACGGCCCAATACCCGTCCGACTATAGAGGCTGCGGGGAGGCGACGGCCCTATACCCCCCCTCTAAAAGACTCCGGGGCAGGACCAGTCCTCGCCACCCAAACCGGAGAGGGGCACGGGCCGAGCTGCACACTCGCTCCCCCCCAAGAAGACCTCCGGGGCAAGTTCACTGAGCTTGGCCACCCAAACCGGAGCGCCATATGCGGGGTAGGCGACGGCCCAATACCCGTCCGACTATAGAGGCTGCGGGGAGGCGACGGCCCTATACCCCCCCTCTAAAAGACTCCGGGGCAGGACCAGTCCTCGCCACCCAAACCGGAGAGGGGCACGGGCCGAGCTGCACACTCGCTCCCCCCCAAGAAGACCTCCGGGGCAAGTTCACTGAGCTTGGCCACCCAAACCGGAGCGCCATATGCGGGGTAGGCGACGGCCCAATACCCGTCCGACTATAGAGGCTGCGGGGAGGCGACGGCCCTATACCCCCCTTCTAAAAGACTCCGGGGCAGGACCAGTCCTCGCCACCCAAACCGGAGAGGGGCACGGGCCGAGCTGCACACTCGCTCCCCCCCAAGAAGACCTCCGGGGCAAGTCCACTGGGCTTGGCCACCCAAACCGGAGCGCCATATGCGGGGTAGGCGATAGCCCAATACCCGTCCGACGATAGAGGTTGTGGGGAGGCGTCGGCCCTATACCCCCCCTCTAAATGACTCCGGGGCAGGACCAGTCCTCGCCACCCAAACCGGAGAGGGGCACGGGTCGAGCTGCTCACTCGCCCCCCCCCCCAAGAAAACCTCCGGGGCAAGTTCACTGAGCTTAGCCGCCCAAACCAGAGCGCCATAGGCAGGGTCGGAAACGGACCGATGCCCTCCCTCCCCCCAAAGGGCCCGTCACCCTTCTCCTCCAACCCCGAGAACCTACTCGCGGTCCACGAATCGAGGCCACCCCTACGGAAAGCCATCCCCGAGGAGTAACGCTAGACCCCCTTAAAGCAGACGCCCGAAACGACTTGTCCAAACTCAAGCAGGACCCTCGGGACGAGCGCCAATGACAAATGCCAGGCATGCCTGAGGGGTCACATCACCTGTCACCCATCGGGGTCACATCACCCATTAAGGAAGAATAAATTAGCGCAGACGCTCACCATTATAAATCCCCCCTCTCCTCAGCTTCATGGAGAGGGGGAGAAAGGCAAAGGAAAGGATGTGGAGGAAAACTCGTCATTTATACCACCCTCCCTCCCTTGAAATGCGCGGAAAACGCAAGCTTCGCCGACCGCAAAGATAGACGATCCACCAACCGGATATCCCGCTTACACAACGGCTACCCAGCCTGCTGCTCCCCTCCTTCTTTTGGACAACTTAAGGCAGGAGACCGGGCGCTCCGTGGGCACACCAGGCCTCTCCACGAACGCCCGGGGTACGCAGGAGCGGCTGGCTGGCAACCCGATGGATGGGACGGACCTGCCAAATCACCTCACCGGACCCCCCGGCAGCCGCCAGCGCCACCCCTTCCACTCATCGGCCTCCCCTAAACCGTTAACACCGGGGGGACGCACGGAGGGGATACAACCCGCATCCCTTCGCGCCTACCACGCGGAGCCTCCAATCGAGGGGAGCAACAGGGCCCCGTGGGATAGAACAACCACCAAGGACTCCCTCTCCCCCCAATTCTGGGAACGAGGGCCAAAGCCACTGCCGGGCTCCGACGCGATCATCACCCATACGCCAAGGGGGAACTCTCTGAATCCCGCCACCCCACCTTGTTAGGGGCGCGACGCCAGAGAGGCGGATCAACTGCGAAAAGAACGTCCACTTACCTAGATCGACACACGGTCACGCCTACAATATTACGCCTACGGGCCGATACAATGTTACGCCTACGGGCCGCTACCATGTTACGCCTTCGTGCCAATTCAACGTTACGCCTATAGAAATCCCCCGTTTTATTAAATTTTCGATCGTAGCCGATGAAAAGGCCAAAGGCAAGTCCCGGTTTACCGCTGGTCATAACTCGGATAGACCTCAACCCGAACAACCTACGAAAAGGGAGGCGACCCCGTTGTCAAATCTCTCGGGCGCCATACGCGAAATAAAGGGACTCGACACGATTCAGCCTACGCCAACATAGAAACGGCCGCACCAAGGCGTAAATCTAAGAAGTAAATTTAGGCATACACAGGCGGAAAGCCCAAAAGAGGCGGGGGCGAGTCATGCGAATCCTTACTTTCTTTCATTTTTAAACATACACAAGGGGGAGGGGGCCTACACAAAACTACTCGGCGCCCCCACCAATCACGACGCCCTCTCCCTCCATAGAATCCCCCGCCGCCCAGCCGACCTCGGGTTCATCCCCATCCTCGTCCTCTGGCTCGTCACCATCCTCGTCCCCTTGCTCCTCACCCTTCTCGTCTCCATCCCCCTCCCCGCCGCCGCTTGCGACGAGCCCGTCAAGATTGACCTCTATTGGCGGGACCAGGCTAGCCGCCTTCTCCTTCATCCGCGCAAGGCGGTCATCCCACCCCTCCGCGCGGCCCTTCCTTATGCCCTCGATCATCGAATTTGTAAGGGCGGGGACGACGGTTGTCTCCTGATACGCCCGGAATTCCTCGACCCTACGGGCCAACTCCTCTTCGGCGGCCTTGGCACGCGCAGCAAAATCCTCCACACGAGCCTCCTCCCTCCGAAGGGCCCCCTCCAGCTCCTTCGCTCTCTCTCCAGCCTCGGTCACGACGGTCTTCAGGCGCTCTACTTCAGCCTCATATCGGCCGCCCCGCTCCCTCTCCTTCTCCAGGTCCTCGCCGGCTCTCTTACGAACGGCAGCGACCTCGGCGACCATCCTAGCCACGGCGCCTTCGGCCTTGTGTATGGCCGGCACGTGCCGCATCAGCCCGAGCATCAAGTTGAGGATCTGCGTAAAGAAACACCAAAGAATAGACCCATTTAGGGCGAAAGCTAAAACCCGCCGAAAGACGTCACCCGTCTTACATAACATACCTGGACGCCATGCATCACTGCGGTCCCGCACAGACCCTCAGGCTCCACCGCTTCCAGCGCCACCTTGTCGCGAGGCAGGAAGATGTTTTCCGCCAGCCTCGCCGCCACGCTACCATCCTCAAACACGGACTCATTGTTCGCCACTTTGTACCGCGCTCGATGAAGCTCCCCGTCGGGACAGCCCTCGACATCGGCCCTCTTGGCCTTAAACTTGGCCAGGGCGGCCTCACAGTGGGGGTCGGTTGTCGGCCTCTCGAGACCAAACATGGGACAACCATAAGGCCAATGGTCCCATCCTCCTGATCCGGTCGGGTCGCTCGACGCCTCAACCCCATGCGACTGACCGCTGGGATCCGCCCCCTCGCCCCCTGCAGGCGCCACGGGGCTAGGCGAAGTCATTCGGGGCAGTTCCCCCCCTCCCCCTGTCGACCCTTCTTCGTCGCCCTCCAGGTCGATGATGGGGTCCGCCACACCATCCCCTGTCGACCTCTTCCTCCTCTTCGTTGACGCCGGCACCCTAGTCGAGCTCCCGGCCCCTCCTTCCGCTCGCGCCCTCTTAGGGCCACCTCTCGTCGTCGATCGCCCCGCCTGATCCGCGGCCCTCCGCATCATTTCCTCAAGAGATAGACTCATCGTGCCACCTGCCAAAGAGAGAAAGTTCAGCGTAAGCATATCAGGCGCAGGACCACCCAAATCTTCTGTACCTTCGGGCCATATATAGGCTGTTATCATCTCAGGCCGAGATAACGTCCGATAATTTCGGCCCTCTGCTGGTATAGCCATTAAAGTCTGGGCCACCAACTTCTCCTCGTCCCCCAATTCCACCACCTCTCTCGCCTCGGGATTCAGCTCGGCCCAATCAGCCCTTATCAGCACTCCCTCCGGCACCTCCACAAACACATACTGCTGGCGCCACAATTTAATTTTGCCAGGCAACCCTTTGATGAGCGGATGCGTCCTCTTCGCGGATAAATAGTAGCACGATCCATACCTCTTGACCAAGAAGAAGTGGTGAAATAAGGACAGGGACGGATTAACCTGATTGCTTACACACAGCACTAGGAACCCCACAATGGCACTGATGGCATTGGGCATCAGACGATACAACAGCAGTTCCAGGAAGTTCAACACTTCCAGCATGAACGGATGAGGGGGAAAGCGCAAACCCTGCTCAAATGAAGAGACGTACACTCCAACCTCCCGGTCCCCCGCAAAACACACCCTTTCCTGCGGCTCCGGTTCACGAACCGAGTATGGCGGCCTGACGTACTTTGCGAAGATCTCCCCAATGGATTTCCTCAGCACCGACTTCACTCCCGCGATCTCGACGGGCACCCCTCCGGTCTCCGAGGCTGAACTTCCCTCCCCAACTCCCCCAGAACCCTGACCCAGAATCGGAGACATCGTGGGAGACATTAGTCAAATGGGCGTCTTACCTAACGGGTGCTGCCGCCTCGGACTCTCGCTTTGCTCCGCCGACCGCTCCTACGAGAACAGCTCTGGAAAGGATTCTTAATCCTCTTACAAACCCTAGCTCCTCGACATTCAACCTTTTTTACCCCCCCACAGGTTATATATCTCTAAAGCGGTCCCGCAAAACATCGGCATCGTGACCGTCGAACCAACAACACGCGTCACCAATCTGGGTCCTGTCCATCACCAACCCACGTGTTCTGCCGCTTCGCGTCCCGTCAAAACCATCAGTTGCGCCACGTGTCGTAACCACAGTGGTCGGGCCGCCTCGGTTCCCGCCCGCCGTCGATTCGCCAGGATGACGTCAAGTCAGACGACCGCCAACAAATCCCGCCCAAATCCCTACGAAATGATTACCCTCTTTTGAAATTACCCCACGATATCGCCTCTAGAGCCAAGATTTGGTCCGGCCTCCGACAGTCCGGCCAAATCATGGAACCAACGCCAGACCCAAGATTTGGTCCGGCCTGCGAATTTTTGGTCCGGCCTCCGACAGTCCGGCCAAAACACCCTCAGAGTTGGACCCAATATTTGGTCTAACACCCGCCAGTACTGCCAAAACAGGAGCTTCCCTCGCATCATTGCCATTTCCGCTCCCCTTCGGCCCGGCCGTCGCGGGAACCCATCTCAATTCCAACACTTGGCACGGGCGCCCAAGCAAACGAACAGAGACCGTGACTCATCTCAACTCCCCTCTACCGGGATCCCCGGCAGAGCGAAGTTGGGGGCAATCACATCCCCACAAATCGTATATTCTACGGGCTAACCTTACACGAATACAGTCTGGCACAAAACAATCAAAATTTATTTACTCAAACCGTTAACCCTTACATGGAACCTTTGACTCCCCACCCACTACAACAACACATCGCTCATAACCCCATCACAAGAAGTTACGGCCCTCCCCGAACCCACGCTTCTAGCGGCGCCGCTTCTCGACCGACCGCTCCCTCACATCCTTGACCACTTGCCGAATCGTCGCCTCCTTAGCCTCTTGCAGCATCGGCACAACATGCTCGTCATGATACCGGCGGATAGCGGCTTCGACCAGCTTGCCCTCAGCGTCCCGCTTATCCTCCAGTCGCCGCACCGCTAGACCCTTCTCCCTCTTCTCGGCCGCCAGAGCGACCTTTAGGTCCTCAATCTGCTGCCTCTGCAACCCGATCACAGACTCCTTGCTGGCAACTTCCGAGGTATATTTCGCCCGAATATCATCCCTCTCTCGCGTTATCTCTTGAAGCTGCTTCTCGACCGCCGCTTTGGACAAATCGAAGTACGCAGCCCGCCCCTTCTCCACGCCGTAGGCCTCCCTAACCCTCTCCAGCTCCGCCTCCGTGTCCCTCAGCTTCTCCTTGACCTCGCCAAGGTTCTCCCTCGCTTCACGCAGGGCCACCCGGGTGGCGACCGCGGCGGGACGGCCCCGCAGGGCTAGCACGTTCGTAAGCATCTGCTTAAACCTTGAATCAGTGAGACACGGGCACACAAAGCCGGCGTGCGAGTAAAGAAAACCAGCTTACCTGTACGACGTGCCATATAGCCGAGCCACACAACCGCTCCACCCCCACGCGAGTCAACGACTCACGATCGCGCGGCAACCCGCAATACTCGGCGAGCCGCGCCGCCACTCCCGCATCTTCGAATACCGACTCGTCGCGGCTGACTCGAAAGGGAAACTTGCGGAGATGGTCATCAGGGTACGCCTCAACCTCTTCTCGGGTCCTCTTAAAACGAATGAGAGCGCCCTCACAGGCTTGACTCGATGACGCCCCCATTTCCCGCAAAGGGATCCCGTATGGCCACTTCTGAACCACATGCGCCCGGCGGGGCGCAACCACCTCGGATACCCGCGGGGGGACGGAGGGTCGGGCCCCTCCCTCGGGCACGCCCTCGGGACGATCCTCGCTGGACCCACTGGCGGAGCGGTCTCGTCCGACTGACGTCCGTCCTGGGTGCAATCTCTCCCCCCGGGGGGCCCCGCCCCCACGGTCCGGGGATCCCGCCTCACTAGCCGCCCCCTTGCCTTTCCCGCGAGGATCAGTACCCCCCGAGGTCGGGGCACCGGCCGAACCAGACACCACCTCCGGCTCCCTCATCGGGTCTTCGCCTGAAAGGAAAAGAAAGACCATCAGGGCGAGCCTAGCCCAAAGTTAACAAAACGTCAAAGATACCTAGGGCCCAAAAGTCCTGGGCGAGCCGACTGCTTTGCGTCAGACTCGCCCAATGACGACACGCCTCGGGCAGCTCCCTCAAAATCTGAGCTTTGACAATATCCTCCCCGGTCAGCTCCACCCCGTCATTCACGAAAGGATTCCGCGCCCCCCAATTCGACGTCAGCGCCACGTCACTTGGCACCGTCACGAAGACGAACTCCCTCATCCAATCGCCGACATCATCAGGCACCTCGAGGATGAGTTCTCGCCCTCTCCTGGCGCAAACGCGATGATACACCCCCCATTTCCGAACCACGAAGAAATGCTGAAACAACGCCAAGGAGGGACTCAAGGAGCAAGCGAGACACAAAACGACAAATCCCACTAACAGGCCCCAGGAACGGGGCGCTAAGGCGAATATCGGCAGCTCCAGGAAATTCAGCAAGTGAAACAAATACGGGTGGATCGGAAAGCGGAGCCCCAACTCAAAGGACCGGACATAGACCCCGACCTCATCATTCCCCGGTGAGCTCACTGCTTCCCCCGACCCGGGAACCCGCACCTCATAGGGTTGTTGCACAAACCGCACGCGAATCTCCCGGATGTTGATCCTATCCAACCTGCGTCGGGAGGACTCAATGTCTCTCGGTGCAACAGATAACCATGACCATCTTTCCCTGATCCGCTGCACCCCCGGCTGCGACGCCCCCTCGCACGCCGACTCTCCCTCCCCCACCCGGCTACTCCCTCCAATCCCGAATCGAGAAGCCATTGATCGGAAAGGAAGGAAATTGATTGTTGTTACCTGTTGCTCCCTCGAACCTGGCAGACGATCGGAAGAAGACGGCCGGCGACGGAAGGGACAGGTTAGCCAGTAAGCTCCAAATAGAAAAATCGAGCGCCGGAGGAGAATCGGAGAAAGACAGAAAATTCCCGCCGACCACCTCCCAGACCATTTTAGGCGGTACAGGGGGCCCCCGGGCCATCTCGGCCGTCAAACTTTCGCCACGCGGCGCCCATCGAGACATCCCCGACGCCTCGACTTGCGTGAGAGTCACCTCATCCACGTGTCGCAAACTCAATCGCAGAGACGCTTCGTTTTCTTCAAATCGCAATGATGACCACTGAAGTGGGAGTTCCGAAGCCGCCGCCGTCACAACCCGGTGGGTCCAAGGCCCACATTGAGGGTCCGGAATGTTGGATATGATTCGCCCTCCGAGCCGAGTCGGGCTGCCGCCTCAGACTCGAAGGCCGGGGGCAATTGTTACGACCTAAAGATCATAATAGCCCGACTCCCGCCCGGATCCGCTAACATACCGCTTTAGCTCGCCCTTTAACACTCAGGGCCGCCGCCCCGAGGACCCGGGCCATCATGGAGATAGGCACGCCTTACGGCGCCCCCCCCGAAACGGCCGAGGCGAGCAACTATAGCCGGCCGAGGCGAACAACCGCGGCCGCCCGGCCCATCGGGGTAGTGCGCTTGGGGACGCTTGGGTATCAAGGCCAAGCCTACGGACGGGCGCGGTCGGGCCGGACTACCCCCGACCGGAACGGCCCGTCCGATTCCCGCGAACCGCGGCGCCTAAAATAAGCCAGACCTTTAGTTCGACGCTAACGACAAACAGCCTAGGACAAAGGCACAACTGACACATACGTCACCCGACCGCCTGACAAAGCACCCCCAGGCGGCAGACCTGACCGGCGGTTGGTGCTTTCGGCCTTGACATCCCGACAAAAGCACCTCTTGGCCGTTGCGCCGCCTGACAGTGGCAGGTCAGAAACTCCTGTTCCCGATGTCCTTGCCCGAAGCTTCCGCTGACAACCGAGCCAGCTCAGCGTGCCAAGTCATCATCCGTCAGGTATAAATACTCCCCCCTCCTCTTACGAAAGGAGGGGCTGCAGAATTCTCTCTCATTCAACTATTCACACACGAGTGCAAAGGTCTTCCATATCTTTGTTCTCCCACCTATAGCTCGCCACGCGCGGTCGATACACCGTTAGTCCGACCGGCGTGACCAGCCCCCCATTTTAAGCCCTATCACTGACTTAGGCATCGGAGGGGCTAAGGGTTGAACCCCCAACCCAGCCCTTCTGACGAGTTGTTCGTGTTGCAGGAGAGCTCGCCTATCAACACCAGTCGGCGTCACCCCCCTGCCGTTCAACCTTGTCCAGCCGCATCCGGCGAGATTCGGCCCCGCGACCGTCACTGGCGTCGAGATCGACTTCTTCACCCCACTAATCGCTTGTCAAATAGCCTACCTAAACCCCCTACTCCACATAACCACCGTGCCCTTGGTTCCCATTAATACAAATTCATTGTACGCGAGTTCCACCTCGTAACAGTAAGGATATTTCGTTTCGACATTGGAATTGACTTCAGTGTTTAAAAGTTAAACTTTCAGAATCTAATGAAACGAGTTACAAATTGTGGCATCAATAACTTTAAAATTTCAATAAAGCTAATATTAATCCGATCCGAATCGTATCCGATCCGAAATTCTAATCATCCGAATTTTCAGATTAACTTTTTTATTAGTGGATGCGGATCAGATTTTTCATCATCCGATTCAATCGGATCGGATGGTGGATTGAGACATAATCCGATCCGAATATTCGGATGCC
This sequence comes from Scilla litardierei, assembly GCA_030789695.1. Taxonomy (NCBI): domain Eukaryota; kingdom Viridiplantae; phylum Streptophyta; class Magnoliopsida; order Asparagales; family Asparagaceae; genus Scilla; species Scilla litardierei. Next base: position 11,061,500 of record CM061134.1, on the reverse strand, counting down.
CACCCCTACTGGCTACGCACAAAATGGAGAAACAATTAAGGGCTGAACTGAACCTCCCACCATCTGAAAATGAACACCCCTGAAGTGATTGAGCTCCATGATGCTGGGAAGTTTGTTGATGTTGAGGCGGATATTGGGCCATTTTCATACGAACTAATAAGTTTGTGGTAAAGAAAATGCTAAGATACGTTAACATACACTAGTATACGTTAATATACACTAGTATATGTTGAAAATAATTAATGGGGACTTTTCGCAGGGGAGTGTGTGGTATTCTAGCAAAGAATTTAAATTGGGTGGTTGAAGTTAAAAGAGAGGGTTGACCCTTGCTAGTTAGCCAATTTTCTCAGTGACAAGCACGCAATGCTACAGAATTCACACATCCTTTTTCGTTTTTCCCATATAATATGCACAAATTTCACATCTACTTGTAGACAACATGTTGATTATCAGACCCATGAGGGCCATGTTAGTTTCATTTCATTAGGATTAATTTGGCAAACCCTTAGCCCTTGTTAACTAAGGAATCTTGGATAAAATGGAGGGCTAATTAAGCAAAGATCATTATCCCATTGGCAATCAAAATCACAACTTTTTCCACCCCATTAAAAAAACTGTTCCTTAAAGCGACATCCCCTCAACCTCTTAAAAGGTGTTGCCTTTTGGTCACTCTTGTGGGGGATCTCACACTGAAAAAGCTTTCATTATCATGAAAAGTTGCAGGTTTGGTTGGAAAGGGAGCCTTGCCATGTTGCTTGCTTTCTCTTGCTAATCATTGGGAGATCCTTTGAGCACAAAAAAATTAGGATAATGCTCTATGCACCTCAGAAATGAGGTGCATAGTACTAATTTTTTCCAAAAATAGTATATACTTTGAGAATGACTTCCTGCACCGAGCTTTTCGGTGCAGGGTGGTGACAGTAATCCCAAAGTGGAAAGGAAAATAAGAGAGAGAGATGGATTAGACATCAAACTTGTTAATTTTTTGTCAATATGGGAAACATGTCCCATCTCTACACCGAGAAATCGGTGTAGATAGCAATCACCTATACTTTAGACCAGGCAGTCTAATCATCTTCTATTTTTGTCAAAATTAGAAATTTTTTGCACAAATTCATGAGGTGCATTTAGCAATGCTCAAAAATTATATGTTTAGGGATTTTTAGTATTTTGTTTTCAAGTCATCAAGTGTCCAACCAGCCACTAACACCAATAATGACACATTTAGTTATAGTATTTTTATTGTCATTGTGAAACTAGCTATGTTGAGGGCTTCCTTTTTCATGTTGAAAGAAGTTAATGTTCATGAATTAATAATTTGGTATCTATCCATTGTTTTATATGTTTTCAGTTGGTAACTTGTTCATTTCACTAATGTGGATGTCCTCTCACAATCTTTGCCATGTTCAAACATGGTACATTTATCAATATCATTAATTATCCTGCGATGCTACCGATATATGCAGCCACAGTTCTCACTCCTCTTCGACTGTGTGCATGCACAGAATCATGTTCGTAGGGTTATTTTTTTGGGCGTCGTATGCTGTGTGCATCGGTTATTTCTAGTTATCCTATATAAGTCGAGCGTCCTCTCAATCTTGTCATGTTTCTGACGTTATCTTTCCAAATAGACATAAGAGATCCATCAAGTTGTAAGGCATCAAGAGTGGCGGAGTTATGCGCATGCTAGTAGTGTTTATGCATTAGAAACCTCACATAAAGTTTAACTGAAAATGCATCTTTTCCAATCATAGATTTCTTTTAAATTTTCATTTTTCTCGTCGTGTTGAGTATGTTGGATGCAATCACTGATGCATCAGCATTGGGCCGACCTAATGGTCACTCGGCTGAATATTTGAGCGGATGCGTCCAGTGAAGCCCACGACTTCAGCCAAACAGCACAGATACCCTCGCATAAGGCCTACGGTCTCTTCATTTAAGGCGATGATCGAGCTGGCTGTTGAGCTCCCTCATCAATACCAACCATTAAGCTCGTCATCAATGAAGGCATTCAATTGACCGTTCAGCTCGTCATCAATGGCGACGGCTCAGACCAAAGCAATAATACGTCATAAAAGCTCGGACGTGCTGCCTATAAGTAGATCTCGGACAGCGAGAAAAGGGGTTCTTCGACGTTCTCATACGATTCCAGAGACATTCTCCCGGATATTTTCTGATAACCAAATTTCCACACTCTGGTATCTGCTCCACATAACTCCTTGTTTCATCTATATATAGCTCGGAGCAATAACTAATGGACTGTCTCCTAACAGATCTGTCATAGTTACACTGAGCCTCCTCGACTCACTGACTGACTAAAGCATTGGAGGGGATTAGGTCGGACCCAAGATCCGACCCCTTTGACGAGGTCCTTGTGTTGCCGGTAACCCAGATACAGCTTGGACCTGACTCCGATAGCTCGGATCGGGGCTTATTTAGCCCGTGGTCAGCTCGCTCAGTGCCCAATCAGCTGCCCACGTTATCCCACTTCAACAGCTGCAACTGAACCATTTTCCGACTTCACCGGTAGTGAGAAAACACTCATAATAATGGATTTAACAAAAGGCCTACTGAAGTGATGGATGTGCATTAAATCTTTAGGTTTATGATCGTCATCAGCAAGTGAAATAGTTGGACTCCCGATTTGAACGCTAATTCTCTACTTTCATGAGCTTAAATTATAAAAGTTGCATCTTTTCGCACATGGAGAAGGACATGAAACTTTTTAAAATGCTTAAAATTTGAGAAGAAAAATGCTTAAAAATTGTGCTACTTGTAAGTGCCTTGCTTAATCCACAGCTAACACGCTACACAACTAAACTTTTTGATTATTGATGAGTCATTAAATGCATCAATTTTATTATTCATCTATATAATTTATTTATTCTTGTTTGCTTTGACCAAGGAGAATGTAGGTCACTGAGGTGGCATGAAGACCGAGGAAAAATAATAAATCAATGTCTCAAATACCACTGCTTACAATTTTGAAAAAAATTAACAATAAATTCCTACTCGTGACATGAGTTGCAGTGCGATTGATGTGCATGTGTGGATTATTAATGACACTTAGCATTCAGAAAACTATCTCAATCCTTGTAAACATGCTCAAATCACTCCCTCTAATATTTGTAAGTCTCGCATGGTGCACGGCGCAGGGAAAAATCTCGACGAACAGGATGGAAAGGAGCGAGACTTGTGGGTGTGTGTCGGTATCATCGGGGGACAAAAGGGTAAACCCAACAACCTTGGGGGTTACAGGGGAAAAAGCTCATATGCTAAAGATGCAATTATGTGAGTTTGGAGGGCTTTTAATGGGCTTTTCGCAAAGTGAGATGAGGGGGATGTCAAACATGCAAATATGTGAGAGTAGAGGGGGTTTTTTTTTCCACAAAGTGGAACGATGTGACATTTGTCCCAGTAAGCTTGTGAATGGGACAAAGGCTGCTGACTGGGACAAATGTAGAAAATTACACAGTGTAGCATTTGACTTGGGGGTTTTGAAACAGAATGCAAATGTAGAAAATTACATGGGTTTATGTGAATAAACCCCTTTAAAAACAAAAGAGAAGTGGAGGGCATTTGCCGGCCGAGCTTAAGACATATTGACAAATTGTTTTTCCTCGAGATTACGGTTTGCTTCATGCTAAGCAAGTGGCAGACTCCCATTGATCGAAGAAAGTTAGGCCTGACCATTTAAAATTTAGGATGAATGTTGCTTACCCAAATGGAACTAGGTCAATTCCCATCATATATTATAGATACGAGACAAAAAATGAGCTAGAGATTGTGAAAGACTTGAAACATCTCACCTCAAGGAGGCTTCTAAGCACATCACATCATAGGCCTATAAACTGGCATCTGAATCGGTGTTCACTTGTCTCTTGTTGTAATGTATTATGTCTCGAGCGACAACTTTTTAAGGAAAAAATTTGCATTCAAATATGACAAAGTTCAAAATAATGTAACCATGAAGTTAAGCTTTTGCTAGTGCTCAACTCATAATTTAACAAAGTGGTCAAAATTGCTTAAATAGCAAACTTTTCATCTCCTGGTTCCTTCCATTCTACCCTATGAATTATCTATAATAATTATCCAAAGCCTAGATTCATACACACGACAACTTTATATAATAATAAAAATAGGATACAATTATTAGTAGCTAGTGTGATAAAGAAGTATATATAGTTCTTTCTACCACTCTAGCCTAGTAGATACTTAAATACGTTGTTCATCACGTTAAAAAAATATGTAATTGGTGCATCGATGAGACCAAACGTTATAAAAGTCATAAGAGAACATGAGAATAGCGGAAACTTATATTGCGTGTATTGCTTTTAAGCTTAGTTGGTTACAAAGGCGAAAACATTTTCTGCGGGTTTTATGATTTTGAATATAAATCTTCACTGCCATGAAGATGGCAATGTGTGTTCCTCCATTGTGCGTAACCCTAAACCTAGCTAGATTGTCTCCTCCAACTAATTTAGCCTTTTGATTCTTATTATTCTTGCAGGATATAAAAGTCACAAGGAGTGCTTGTGGTCATTAGTTTTACATATGACATAAGCATTCTTGGGTGGAATGGGCCATAATTCACCAAGTCTTTGATGTAGTGTTGTGTTCCCCCTTTTGCTCCTCTCTCTATGTAAGCTTTTTGGTCAAAGCTTGCTGCTGACTGATAATAGCAATTTGAACAGGGACATTAGTTATTGTACTACACATCTGAACACCTGCAAAAGGCCACAGCACAAACTTAACCTACACTCGTAGCTCGTCTCTAACATTCAGTGCATATGGTCAAAATGGAATCAGGCTGTGCCTACAAAGCAGCAACGGCATCGAGACTACTTCAACTTCCTACTCATCATTTATTCGAAGGATGAGGGCTACAAGGCCACAACACCCTGTCGCTCAATCTGCATAGATAAACATAGATACAAGCAGTGGGCATGGAGCAGCCAAAGTTTGTGCTCCAAAAATATTAAGGATCCCTAAAATAGATACAAATATTTATGGGGGGGTTGGCGGGGGGAGAGTCTCCATATATAATGCGATTGATGCTCGCCTTCAAGGAGCTCTCAGCCGGTGTTCTGCAAGCCTGCAGCTATTCCCTTCATTGTCAGGATCAATGTGTCTTCTAGCCCTGGAGCAAACTCGCTCGTTGGGTTCAGCTTTACCAACTCCGCCGCTGCTTTGCTCGACTCCATGACATCCTTTGACAGGTGGGGCCTCAGTTTTACGTGGTAGTCGGGATCTCTGATGCGCTTCAGGGTGTAGGCTTGGCAGACGTTCAGGGTTGTTATGTAAGCATCGCGGAGGCGCAGCCTCTGCTTCAAGTATGGATCCCCTTCAAGGAGATCTCTGTGGCCAGCAACCTACGAAATGGGGTTTTTTTTTTCAGCAACCGGATAGTATAAGAAAGCAACAATTTTCGACAACGAAGCAAATACAAATGGTGAGGGAAGTTACAAGGCCTCCAAAAACATTAACATTGAGAAGATGGTTGTTACATCTAGATTGGGGAGGAAATGCGGGCCGTGCTGTCATGACTAGTTAAATAGGAGGTGGAGGTTAGAATACAAATCCACGTTGCACCAGCTATAGTTCCTTAGCAAATGGTTTTCGAATGCAAGCCCCTAATTGATATCCATCATCCATAAACATGGTGTTTGAGATCAATTTTTTTCCCCAAGCGGTGCCCCCGATGGAGAACTAGATTGCAATGTCAATATATGTATGCTCTAAAAGGGCCCATCATGTGTGGGACTACCATCAAATATCTAGTTTTTGATGTACTCATATGGTATTCAAAAACCTGGTAAATCAAAACTTGATACTTTAAGAATAAATTTTCATCCACTGAACGTATCAAAGGTGATCAAAGGTGATGAATTATAGATAGTTCCCCCTTCTAAACTGTGAATGTCTATCCATTGGTCATACATTCACAGTTTTTGGTGATAAAGAAGGATTTATCCAAGGGCACATTATAGAAGATCTCATACGGTACATGTGTTTGGTAATTTTAAAATTTAATCGCTTTTCAAAAAATTTAATATTTGAAATAAATTCATTCAGTCTAGGTACGACTGGATGAGCTGGAGAAGTTCACATGAGGTTAACAAAAATAGATGGGAGCATTTAGTTGTAGGAAGAGCCCCCAGGTTCAGTGTCGTAATTAGCTCCAAAAGAATAGTTAAGTGTGTACCAACAGAGGAGGTAGGCTCTGTATTAAGATTATTGCATCTCACCTTGGTGCCAGAAACATATGATGAGACATACAAGGATGGGAGCAAATCATAATGCTAGATTATAAAGTTACCAAATTGACCACAATCGAACCTAAAAGGCCTTTTAAATTGCAGAATGAATGCCTATTTTGCATGGAGGTGGACTTGCCGACATGAGCCGACATGAGCCGACATGCCGACACGAAAATACAGACAAAAGTGGGGTGTGCAACACTCGACATTAAATTTCTTATAGGAGTGCTTGCACGCATGCTTATTTTAAGTGACAAATTTGTTTTTCAAATTCCCAATAAACATTCCAACTACCTTGATTAGTTCCCATCATGGTTTGAGAAAGTGGCCGAAATCACGTTTGAGTGGTACCAGTCATATCCTATTGGATTTCGCTAATATGATCCATCCAAAACCAGGCGATAACCACTAATATTACTAATAACAGCTAACACAAGGGGAAAGTCAGGGTTTGAAGCTATGGCGTGGACATTGACACGGGTCACTTTCCAATATGGACACATGATCAAACACGGCAATCATCCAAACTCTAGATACAAGGACATATATGTATATTTCTTCTGCATACTTGCATATATGACTGATAAATATATATTGGAGCCATAATCATCAGTATGTGTTGAGCACAGATGGACATGCATGCCATGTCCGGGTGTGTCGATCACATCAATAGTTGGTTGGGATAAGTGTCCTACATATCATATGTTTGAAGCACCAAATGTTAAAATCCTAGCTTGTTTCATATAGTGGTTAAAAGAACCTCATTCAATGGTCAAAATGAAGTTCCAAAAACAATATCGCTATATGGTGGCCTTTTTAATCAGATTTGTCAGGAATGAAGCGAAATAAATCCTCTGTCATGATAGGATAAATGTCTTCAACTTTCACCTAGACATGGTATTGGACTGCTTCAATTACAATATCAGGCTAAGTTATTGAACTCTAAAATTAAAACAAACTAGATCAGTGACGATTGATTTAGATACTATTTTTCATCTTCTCTGATAAAGCGTATTAATAAAAAGAAAGGTTGGTATCCTTGACAATATAGATAATCCATGGATAAACAAAACACTTGCTAGAGATGAAGCTCCAGGTGCAACCAATGCTTAGACTGGGAATTTGGGATACGACAACTAATATCTAAATATTGATAATTCAGATATGTATAGTCAATACTTCCAATACAGCCGATACTACTACTGCAAACTAGTGGCAATACCAAGATGTGATAGAAATTTCGAACCATGGTTCCAAGCAACCAGTTATAAGGTTAGGAAATCCCAATAGCCCATAAAGCTCACCCCATCACTTTTACCAATTAAACATAGGAGAGTGGGAGAATTACCTGTAGTAGAAGACGCTTTGTTTCTTCATAATTGGCTCTTAGCTGCTCCCCAAGCGGCCACAAGTCTTTAGACACTAAAAGTTTATCATATAGAGAAGCAATTCCAGGGTCTCCCTTAGCAAAAACCATCTCAATCAAGTCAATTGTGACCCTGAAGAAAGGCCACTCATTATACATTTCTTGTAGGGTACGGAGATTCTTGATATCATTTTCTATTGCATGCTTGAATGCTGCGCCAAAGCCAAGCCACACAGGAAGATGGAACCTTGTCTGAGTCCATGCAAAGATCCAAGGGATTGCACGTAATGACTCTATGCCCCCACTGGGCTTCCGTTTTGCCGGTCGACTGCCTATGTTCATCCGACCATATTCTGTCTCAGGTGTAGCCTACAACGTAGAACAGTTTACCACATCACTTGTTATTAGCCAAAATAATTGAATAAGCATAAAGGAGAATCAATAAACTTCATGAAATAATTCATTCTACATTCTTAGTGTCAGTAACCAAAATTGAAGTAATAACACACTTGTACATAAACAAGGTGGTCTAAAACACTCTCCAGGAAGAAATGTGTGTGTATGTCTGCATGTGAGCATATTTGCATGTGTATAGAAGTATATGCATGCATAAGCCAGGTTACTGACCAGGCGGAAGTACTCAACAAATCGTGGCTCCTGAAAGACGATTGATCGATATTCCTTTGTGGCCAAAACGGCCATCTCATCCAGCAAAGCACGCCATTCTGGCTTCGGTGAAATTGGGGGGTGCATCCCATGCTCAAGAGTAGCAGCTGTAAAACGTTGGAGTGTTCTAAAGCACAAATGCTCTTCGCCGAACGATTGTTCAATAACTTCACCTTGAACGGTCACACGAAGTGACCCGTGGATTGTGTCTGGTGGCTGAGATAATATAGCAAGATGAGTAGGACCACCTCCTCTTCCAACAGTACCCCCTCGTCCATGGAACATTGTCAACTTTACACCATATTCCTTAGCAACCTTTATTAGCTCCTCTTGAGCTTTATACAACTGCCAAGCTGCAGAAAGGCGTCCAGCATCCTTCCCAGAATCTGAATATCCAATCATAACTTCTTGTTTTCCATTGATCCTGTTCTTGTACCAGTCTATTGAGAAGAGTCTGGCGACAGCTGCAGGGGCAGCTTCAAGGTCTGCAAGTTTCTCAAATAGAGGCACGACTCGCAGTGGACTCTTCACACGGCATTCTCTCTGCAACAGTTCAACAGCAAGAACATCGGATGGAGCAGTTGCCATCGAGATGATGTATGCACCAAAGCAATCAGACGGGAGATCTGCAATGACATGGAATGTTTCTAGAACATCATTAATTTCTTCAGTTTTTGGTAGATCAGGACCAAACAAAGGACGTTTTCCACTAAGTTCAGACAACAGCCATTCTTGGCGCTTCTCCTCTGACCACTCACGGTAGGATCCAATTTCTAGATGCCTAGTGATGGCATCAATAACATCAGTATGCCTATCAGATTCTTGCCTGATATCAAGTCTCACAAGAGACAGGCCGAAGGTTGAAACTTGGCGCATAAAGTCCAGAAGACTTCCATCGGCTATAGGTCGATCACCACAAGTACAGAGCGAACGATAACAGAGTTCAAGGGGTTCCAGGAACTGCAAGTGAAGGAGAAGCTTAAATTTATATGTGAAACACGGATAAAGGGAAAAGAAAAACTCACCCAACACACTCTCAGACAGAGGGGAAAAAGCATGAATACATGTGCATATGCATGATTACACACAGAAAGCATTGTTTAGGTGAAATGTGTAGTATTGACAAAATACTGCAAAAGAAAAAAGTGAATGACATGTATATGTGCTCTGTGTCTCGGTCAGATGTCTCATTTTTGTGAAGTAACACTACTAAGTATGAAGTCATAGATACATGACCACCATCGTTGTCCACTTTGCAAGTGTGATAATTACAATAATATGAACATTGAATTTGTTTTAGGATTTTTTTTAACTAAGTAACCACATGGGAAATGACAATTCAAAACTCAGAATTTATAATTTTGAAACACAAGAAAAGCAAAAAAATTACAATAGACGATCGTTTTCGTTTTTAATCGACATGTGAAACTACAAGTAAATGCAATGTGATAATGTTCAACATTCTTAATTTTTTACTTACTCTGCTCACAAGTATATATCAATGTATATATCAATGCTGCATTAAACCATGCAAGGGAGGTTCCCATAAAATTTCTTTCCTCAAGGGAAAAAGCGAAATTTCTGTTCCTAATAAATCCACCATCGACCATAATTACAGTTAGAGAAAAAAAATCACCTGCTCAACATTGGTGAAAGTTGATTCATCGGGAATGTCAGAGTATCCATTTGACAACAAATGACGTGCTCTCTCACGCGTATGATATAGCTTATCTCTCACATCACTAAGAATAACACGGTAAGGCTCATTTGGGGGAATTTGCTTCCAAAACTCTGCATTTATAGAATTCCACAAACATAAGCACATAACGCATTTTACTAAAAGACATTATAAAATTTTAAGTGCACTGGAAAATGGACCGCACAAATGTATAATAAGTATTGTATATATATAGAGGTAAATTTTCAAATGAGAATTTCGCATGGAATTTTCCATACGAATACTTTTTTATTTTATTTTTATGAAAAAAATTTCCACATGCATATCATGTTGTTATACACCCCTCAAAAAATAATGTGATTTGGCCTTCGATCAAGGCATTACAAAAAGTTCTATTGTTCTGAAACCGTTAAATTTTGTAACGGATTGATGTTTATGCATGTGCTCAAATCCCCCTAGGGTTCACCCATTATTTTCCCTGAGGCATATAATTGTAAGTATTAAACATAAAAAAATTAAAAAAATTCTTAAAAAGTTTAAAAAGGTTTTCGCGCGGTGCGAAAACCCCAGTTTTCACATCAGAATATCAATATGTATGTATGTAAGTATGTATGTGTATGCAAATGTATGCATGTATATGTATGTATGCATGAATGAACCGAGAGAGAGTGATAAAGAGAGTGAGACTAGGGTGATAAGTTATATGATTGGTGTTGGGCTTATGGGCTTGTGTCCCAAACAAAAAATAGAGACGTGAAAAATACATATTGGGTTATAAATTTTTAGTTAAAAATATTAATTAAAATTCTACAGTCCTAAAAATTCATTAAAATTTTAAAAATTATATTAGAAAATTCTTAAAATTCATTAAATTTTTTAAAAATAATATTATAAATGCATTATTATAGAAATATACAATTGAAAGATGTGTTTGAATGGAGTTGCTAACTAGGACAACCGGGTTAACATAAAGAAGACGGCTGTAATTTAATCATGAAGAATCAAGGGATGAGCTGAGAGTTTGCGAAAATTTTGAGAGGAAAACCCTAAAATTTTGGGAAGAAATTCTAAAATTTTGGCGGAAACTAAATATAGAGGGAACTAAATTTTGGGAAACTAAAATTTTAAATTTTAAGGGAACTAAATCTGGAGTAAACTAAATTGTGAGATAACTAAAATTTTTAGGAAACTAAATTCTTTTGGAGGAACTAATTTTATATTTAAAATCGTGAAGGAAACTAAATATAAAGTGAACTAAAATTTTAAATTCTGGAAAAAATTAATCTAGCTAGAACTAAACTTTGAGGGTAACTAAATTTTTTGAGGGTAACTAAATTCTCTTGAGCAAACTGAATTTTAGTTTTAATGTGGTTAAAAAAATTTATTGAGGTGGAATACATTTATGGTGACGGCAAATTTTTTTGGGGTTGATTTTGAAGATACTGAATTTTTTTAAAGGAAATGATTCTATATGGGTTGAAATTTTTTGAAGAATATTTTGAATGCCTCGTGAACTATGATAACAGGTTATAACTAGAATACATAAAAATTCTAAAAAGTCTGCATCCAAAACTTCAAAAGAAACCCTTCTAAATGGACGAAACCGTCCGAAACATAAAATTTTCCCAACAGAAGAAGCCAAAACCAAGTGCTCTAACATCTGTCCAAAGAAGCTTTTCCAAAAAGAAATTTAAAATGTTTAAAGAAGAGTACCCCCAACCTACCCAACCAGAGAGAGAGAGAGAGAGAGAGAGAGAGAGAGAGAGATCTCACCATGTTTTGGAAGAAGTACATGTAACTATCTGTGTATCAATTTTCCTTAATTAATATTCCAAATTGATGGTGTTCATATTGACATCTAGGAAGCACGAATATTTCAACCAAGAAGTCATGTTGTGCATGCCGATCAAACATATCAGACAGAATACTTCTAATTTCAATGTATATTTCATTTAAGTCTCACCATACATGATGTCCCCATGTCAATGTGTACATATCCATGCAACACAAAGTGACATTGTTCATCACCAACTGTCAAAACATTTTCCTTTCATTTGTAATCTTTCTTGTTGCTTTGTTGGACTTAACGTTTGAGACCTCCCTAGCATGTCTTTATAATAGCTATTTTCTCCTTTTTAATCTCCCTTTTTGGGTGTAGTTTCCTCGAGTATTCATGTGGCTATGTGTAGTTGTCAGTTGCATCATATTGTACTCTTCAGATGACTTCTAAACCCCCTCTGTAATATGTTTCTGACATATGCCTTAAAAAGAGACTAACAGATAGATAGCCGCATTGACCAATAGGATTATAATAGTAAAGACCAACAATCAATGAATGAATGAATTCATACAACATGTGCTATTGATCATTACTTGACATACATAACAGAGAGAAATATGATAGAATACCTATATAATGTTTTGCATCCTTTTTTGAAGTACGATGTAGTATATCCGCTCGGGCACGGAGCTCATCATTGCAGCGCCACATTGATAGCTTTAAAGGAAAAGAATATATCAGAAGCCCATAAATTGTATCACAATAACATGCAACAGTCTAGCAGGTAACCTACTATTGTTCATCAATCAAGATAATTAAGATAACTATATCGTTTCACACCTCAAACATTAGATCCTCAATCTGGGAAAAGTACAAGTTTGCAGCCATCATTCTCGCTAGCAAGCATACATCCCTTGTAACCTCTGGCGTCACTCTAGGATTTCCTAAATAACAATGGACGCTGCATTAGATTGACAGAAATATGAAGGTAAAAGATCAAAGTCTCTCACTCTCACTCTCATAAGTGTCGGCCTAATTTGAAAGGACTACCATGTGCATACAAGAAATTATCACTTGAATGTATCAAGCTATTAATTTTTAAGCCATCGAAACTTCAATTCCATGTGCAAATATCTTACCATCACGGTCACCCCCCATCCAAGAAGAAAATTGAATAAGAGGAGCATTATATGGAACACGCTCATTAATTCCAATGTTTTTAAGAGCCGTGTCAACACGGCGTAGGAACTTGGGAACACCCTTCCAAATAGTTTCGTGGAAGTAACTCATGCCAGCTCTCATTTCATCTTGTGGAGTGGGAGGAGTTCTTCGAATTTCATCAGTCCTGAAGGCAGCTTGAATCTGAAAACACCAATGAGAAAAGCAAACGGAAAGTTTAGATGGGAGGGGAAGTTCCAATCAAGAAACATCAATAATAGAAATAAGGTATGATTGTTTACATGGTTTTAGAAGTACGTTCTCCATTCTTTGTCAGTTTTTATTGGGTGTTAGTTTAGATTAAACTTGGTGCCGCATATGTACAGCTTAGGGCAAAATAACTTAAATAGAGAAGTTTCAATGGATAAATATCATATGTTAAAAACACTAGTTTTATTATTAAAGGTGACGACCAAGTGTGCGATATTTATTAAGGTATATATAGCCTGTGAACTATATGGGGGGACAAGTTAGCCTGTAGTATCTGTTTGAAAATTTGAAGAGGTTATCATCAATACATTAGAGTTTACGTCTCCTAGGCATAGTATCCATGTGTGATAATGAGCTCTAATACTTGCTAGTTTTTGTTTGTGATTCTTTTGGGGAGAGGATTATACAGATAGTAAAAGAGCTTATCATAAGCAGTTCCACCTTTAATTAGGAGTGGGGCATAGAGGAGGTCTTCGATACAATAGGCATAAACTAATTCAGAGTGAAATTTTGAGCCCTGGCTGGTAAAAGAAGAATATCAATACATATACCCTATTATTACACCTTCCAAATGAAGCCATCTAACATTGCATGGACACGGACATGCCAACACTGAGGTGAGGCAACACGACATGACAAATCAACACTCAAGTAAATTTTAAAATATGCCCAAAATATAAGTGTACGGTGTCCAATTTGAATGTGGTGTTTCCATGCTGCCTAGGCAGCCGTAGTTTTCCTCAGTCAAATAACTCTTCAAAACATTAGTCAACCAATTTATTCATTATAAATTAATAATTCCAATAACATACAGAGTTCAATCAAATTCTTGAGTTCTAAATCATTGCACCTTTTTTATGAATGTTTTTTCCACAATTGTGAATGTTTTGAATTTCATACAGGATTATAACCAACACATAATTATTCCAACACTACACTGAAGAAATCATTATCGATTGACCAATCAATCATGGAACATAACCATTTAGTTATACAAAAAGAATGTTTCCACCTTCAACAAATTATCTCCTATTTCCAGAATAAAAAGGGTACATGACCACAGAAAATTACGACTCCTGCACTCCCACATATATTAAATAAGAAAATTAGTTTGGAGCACATCAACTGAGACATACCTTCTGGTGCTACTTTTGCGTTCTGATTGCAACATTGAAGTAGAAAAAATTGGAGGAATGAAAGGGAAGTGCATAAGAAAAGGAAAACTGACACAGAAAGAAATAGAGGGGGGAAATAACAAAGAATGGAAATATGAAACACCTACACTTCATATTTGATTGATAACTTACGCATGTCAAATTCACTATATTGTTTCACAAAAGCTGCTACGGATGGGGATATTGATACTTAACTTATATGCTCTCTCCTTTGTCTCCTTTATTCTATTTTACCATCGCAGCTTTCTAAGTTAGCGACTTTGCTACCTTTACCATATTTATTGACAATGGAATTTGTAGGGTAAGACATCAACATAAGAGACATACACCATAAACTTTTCGAATTGATATACACGACAGACTCTAAATTGCTTTTTCTACTTGTTCGTTTTCACATTAACATTATCACGATAGTTTTTGACATAGCAAGATGAGCCTTCAATTCAGCAAATAAAATAATTCCATCAGAGTCATCCAGGTTTGAGAAATTTTTAAGTAACCACCACAAATATGATTGTCTTCCTTGTGAATAGTTATGACCTGACTTTAACTCACGAAGATAAACTAATTCTTTATGATAAAATCAGTTTTACAGTGTCTTCCTAGTGAATAGTTATGAGTCTTATGACCTGACTTTAACTCATAAAGATAAACTAATTCTTTATGTTAAAATCAGTTTACAGGTCAGTAAAGCTAACGACTTGCTCCTTAGAGATAAGAAGTCAATAGGAGCAGTAAAGACCAAAGCTATCTCAAACGGGGGGGGGGGGGGGGGGGGGGGGGGGGGGGGGGGGGGGGGAATTTGCTCATATCACACAAAATTGGAAAGAAAGCAAACAAGCTACTGGAAATACTGATGTGTGAGGAATCCAAAAATGAACTGCACAGAAAAAGCACTACGATATCACTAGTAAGGAGTATTAACAGCCACTACTTATCGCTCACACATTATGAAAATTCATTCTAGGGAAGGAATGCATAGCAAAATTTAGGTCAATTAAGTTCAAATTACCTCTCTTTGGAGAGCCTCATCAAGCTCCTGCTTATCATCAGGCGTAATATCTTTGGCATATAGCTGTGCTAAACAATTTCTTATCCTGAACACGAAAAGACCATCAAAAATGCAAGTAGAAACTAGAATCCAATTCCTAAAATTAAGCAGTTAACAAGATGTTAAGTAGTCTTGAATGCAAATATTGAGTCACATGGATAAGCGAAACAACTATTCCTCTCTCATAGCACCCACATATGAGTAGTTGAAGCTTCTGCAACCTTTTTTGTCTATGCATATGCCTGCTATGAAGTATTTTATAGAACCGTTAAATGGGTGTCAGAAATATCTGAGAAGCTACTAATTTAAAAATATTCTTTCGGCATCATTTACATAAAATTACAATGATATGTACATTGGAGTTTATTGGTTTATTCCAGGGGAACTTCTTCGTGCATCCACAGTTTTACTCTTGCACACAACCGATTATTCCTCGTTTACCCTCTGCAGCCCCCCCCCCCCCCCCCCCCCCCCCCCCCCAAGTTTTAGGATTTGGAATGGGCGGATGGAAGAGAAAGGCGGGGAAAGGGGTTGGGTTGTCGGAGGTGGGTGACACCGAGGGCAGGGGCAGGCAGGGTTGTCGAAGGATGGGACGGAGGAGGGGGAGGGGGCGGTGGATGTGGCTAAGGAAGAAGAAGATGGGCGATGGGGACGGCAGCGGCGAGGGCTGGATAAGAAGAAGATGGTTGGCGGAGGGAGGGGCCGGTGAAGATGGTTGGCGGAGGGAGGGGCCGGGGAAGATGGTTGGCGGAGGGACGGGGTTGGGGAAGATAGTCAGAGAGGAAGATGAGGATGAGTTGTAAGATGATGGGGCGACGGAGGGGCCTGTGGAAGATGAATATGATCGGCGGAGGGCGCGGGGATGGGTAGTTGGCGGAGGAGACGGGTGAATATGAAGATGTAGATGATCGGCGGTGGGTAGAGATGAGAATGGGCATGCCCAAAGCCCGATTGTGCCTCCAATGGGGCATGCCACATTCACATCTCCTTCACTAATTAGTATGAAAGAAAGATGGTACCACCATCTTTCATACTCATTAGTGAATGAGATGGGAATGTGGCATGTCCCATTGGAGGCCCAATCGGCAATCGGGCTTTGGGCATGTCCATTCTCATTCCTAGCGGTGGGGGGTGGCGGCAGGGCTGTAGAATTTACTCATCGTGCACACCAGGCAGTATGGGGAGTAAATTTTGGTGCCCGGTGAGAAAATTTGAATGGCAAACTTGTAAATAAATGGAACTCTGGTTGTGCGCGGGAGTAAAACGGTAGGTGCACAAAAAAGTTCCCATATTCCAGAATTTCATAAAGGGTGAAGGCCCAGATCACGTTACACGCACCAACATGGATTGGTTAATAGGAAGTCCAACAATTGGAGTCTTCAGGTTAGAACATATTGAACGACATATCTTTTTACGCCTTCTGGAACAAGCCCCATGCCGCACCTTGTATCTCTTTCTGCCGAATCTATATACAACATGAAATGGGCTATTTTCCTACTTTCAGCTTGATGTGTGACATATTTCCCATAATTTTGACTCTGTTTTTGCAAAAGAATGGGAATGCAAATGAGCACAGTATAAAGTTAATTTAGGCAACTGTTAATTAGAAAACAAAGACTGTCAGTAGGTCAATAAGAGAGGGCAGTGACTACGAGACAAAGGGGTGAATTGTCACTAGTAACCAATAATACGCAGACGTAGTCAGATATTGCTAGTTATCACGTTTGTCTGGCAATGTATTTGCTGATAAACAACCACGGCAAGAAACAATTACATGAAGGTCAAATGAGCTTGAACCTGAATTTCAAACAGACACAACTCCCGGTTACTAGCTATGATTAGCAGAGTGTACTCCAACACAAACATGAGTTGTTTGATATGGCAGTCCTCCAAATCATAAACTTTAGGACACAGGCTGTGCATGTTTTTATTGTCCTAACATCTAGTTAATTCTGGTTGCTTATGCAAGCACCTAATAAGGTGTGACACACACGCGCGCACACACACCGGTATCTCTTGTCTAGACTCTAGAAGAGGTATAACCACTTCATCTTTACATGTTCCGGTGAATATAAGTTTGACACTTTTAGAAATATCCAACACAGATAGACGTGTGTCGTATTCAAAACTGTCGGACATGACAAATTTTCTTTAGGTGAAGTGTTCTACATATCAAAAGTTACAAGTGAAAACTCAATAAATATTGTTATGTTGTTAATTAAATCACATACAATGTACTAGCCCGCCCACAGCTGACACGAAGCAATATTATAAATATGTTGAGTGTCTGAGACTTTGAAAACGTTAAATATATCTTTTATATTACAAATTACTGTAAGATTGCAGGAAGCATTATATGTAGCTTTTATATATTTATTTATATATTTATCTTTTTCTTCTCCTTCATGTGGGTAGGGTAGTGCAGGACCCCATAAGCATGTGGGATATAACATTCTAATACCAGATATATTGCTTTCAAGAAGATTCTATAGATCAAACATTACTAACAAAGATAGCAAGCTAATTCATCATATTTTTCACTAGATGCTACATAATATTTGTTTTTCTTATTAGTAAATAGATCGGTTATGCTTACAATTCATAACACGTGAAGAGTTCCCGCTAACGAGCATCTGATTCAATAATAAATGAAGCACAATAAAATATTCATAATTTTTAGACTATCACTTTCAGGGAATAGTTTTCGAACCTGCCGTGCTTCTGAAGCAGCGACCTCCTGACTGACTGGGTAGGATGGGCAGTAAGAACTAGATCAACCGTTTGGTTCTTCAGAGCATCAAATACCTCCTCGGGAGACTTTTTCAGCTGCACAACAAGCCTTCTAAGGGTCTCTTCGATGTCTGATTCAGTTGTCGCAGAGGCCTCGTCCGCAAAATCTCCCTTCTTCTTCAGCTTAATCCTCCTCCGGTAGGCAATCTGGACCTCCTCAGCCAAGTTAGCCAAGTTAAGCATGTGCGAGAACGAGCTGGCAACCACGATGGAATCCCCAGGATCCAAACTTGTCAGCACATTCCCCAGTTCATCTAGCTTCTTGGGGTCATGCTTTCCCTCGTACTCCGCAGCTAACTCATAGCACTCTTGAACCTAAGAGCGTTAAATATTAAAATTAGCCACTAAATTTATAATTTTGATCCTCCGATTCAATTTCTAAAAGCAGATAGTGAAAACAACTTCTAATCCTTTTTTCTTAATTTCCCTAATTTTGTAAGGGCCAAAACAAGCCAAACCCCCCTAGTACCATCAAAATGTCAAACAAACTAAATATGGCGAGCACACTAATACACTATTAGTCCAAATGATCAGAAACGATCAAAAAGCACAATTTATCAAAATTTCGAGAAAAATGTTCATCAAAATAACAGAAAACATCTAGAGAGAGAGGCGTTTGATTCTTGTTACCGTCTCCCTGATATCTTCGCCGTGCAAATCCTGAAGGATATCGAGGAACCGATCCAAGAGCAACGCATCGTACTCCACCAATTTGTCATCTTCCGACACTTTCCCCGGCGCCAAAAGCCTCAGCTGAGCATCGATCGACGCTAACTTCTCCAACCGACTCATCTGTCCACTCTACCGACAATCTCTCTATCACTCAAACCCTATCTCCCTCTCCTAATTATAACCCAAAACAGATCAAAAAGGACCGATGACGGCCACGAGAATCCCGCCCTTTTGCGAGCTGAAAGGGCGGGGTCGCGCAAAGATGTCGAGATCGCCGCACAAAAAAATCACTCTAATCCAAAAGTGAAGAAACCCTAGAAAATCGAAGGGGACGAAGAGCGAGGACCCCGTGAAAGAGATAAAAGAGGGAGAGAGAGAGAGAGAGGCGCGAGGCATGGGGGTGGGTGAGATTTTGTGGTTATTTATAGGGAAAAAGATAATAGCGATAATAAGTGGTAGATGTGATATTTGTTAGAAAGTGAAGGGCTTTTAGTTGGGCCTTTTGGCCCCAAAAAGTCCAACCAATCTCTTGCTGCCAGGTGTCCTCCCATTTTCATGCTTGCTGGAATTTTTTTTTTGGTCTGGTTCCAAACAAAATTCATACGTGTTGTGCACTGGCCCTAAACCCCCACAATTTTTTATTGTGCTTGGATACATAATTATCATGAGCAGTCAAGAGTAGGAAACCTGACATTAGTGGCCCAAATATTAGCATTAATATAAACAAGTGTTGGAGGAAATTTCCTAATAATAACACCATGTTTTATCTTGGTTTTAAAATAAAATAATGTCCAACGTTTCAAAACTCCCAACTTCATATCTGGTGTAAGTGGCACACTGTTACCCAATACTAGAAAGGTTTGTTATGCTAAGCCTCGTATGTCATATGATACATGTTATTCTAAATTGATATCCTACCAATCTGGATTGTTTTCTGTTGACGGGTGAATCGGCCAATCTGAGAGGGGGGAGGGGTGTGTGTGTTGTTGGGTCCTTCGATTGAAGCTATCTCTGTTATGTTCGAGCTGTCTCTGAGTTGCATGCAACACAAACAGCTCGTGAGGGATGGCCGAATCTCGGGTCCGACCGAATCCCCTCTGATACTTACGTCGGCATGTTACTCAAAGGAGGCTCTGGGTCAATTAAAGACGATCTACTAGGCAGCCCTGCCAGTAGATGTCTGCGAGCTAAGGAGAGCATGTAATGCTTAGGTCAGAGAAGGTCATGTTTAGAAGATACCCGAATAACCTGAAGTCGTTTCAGACTATCTAACATTTATCGGTTTTGTGAGCGATCAGGAGTTGTGCGAGGTTCCTGCAACCAGGGCTGATCCAAGATATTGCGAGAGGATGTAGCTGAAGTTATCCGTCCATTTTTTCCTGTTTTTGGAGGGACTTTTTATAGGCGGGTTGAGTTTTTATTACTGCCAAGGTATTGTCATTTGAAGACGGACTAACGGCCAGCATAAATTGGAAATAATGGTCGCCATGGGCCCATGAATGCAAACCGTAAGTGTTATATTAGTGCCATAAATGTCATGAACAGAAGCCATAATTGTTGTATCATTTTCATTGCATCACTGCTCCGGATTTACTCTTTTCTTTTTCTATAAAGACAGTCATTGCTTTTATGATAGCCCGAACGAAGCTCATGTAAAAAAGAATGAACTCATGCAAGAAAGATAAACTCATATTAGTTATATATTATTATTTATATGCCTGAATCACAACAAACCTTTACGAACCATAATAGTCTTTATGCGTCACAAACCTGTTTCGTTATGTGACACAATTAGGTCCATAACTTCCCGGTTCCAAAAATCTATTATACATTTGAGGAGCTCTTTTGAATCTTTGTCCTACGTGGCTGGTTTTTGTCCCATTCATATTTTGGCTTGATGACTAGGATGCTGACTAGACTAAGATGATGTGTTAGAGAAAGTTTTGACGAGAAATTGAATTTGAAATTTGAAACTTTCAAAACTATTTGTTGACTAATATGTGTGTGCCCGATGGGGCTCCACCTCATCTCGGTGGGGCCCAATGTGGGGTGGGTGGGGCTTTGGGCTTAGTTTATGGGGTGGGCTTTTGGTGAGTTGATTTGGGGTGAGTTTCGATCCCTGCTTTTCCTTCTTTTGCCACCAGACGCTCCATACACACACGTCCACACTGTTTCTCGCTTTGCGTTTCACCCCCTCAGCATCTTTGACCAGACGACGGCCGCCTCCGTGCCCTCCCGGCAATTCCCAGTACTCTTACGTGCTACTGATGAGAGAGAAGGACATGACATGACTCTTGAGCTAACTTAGGTGGCATCAAGCCCTAGTAGATATTAGCTAAGCCAACCACCACTCTCAATCTGGCGTGCCCTTGGACCAACAATAATGTCCAAGATAATCAAAGCATATGCCATCCCTCCTATTTGCATCTTATGCTCCTCTCTTTTTGACAAAAGGAGATGCTAGCTGATAAGTTGGTTCCATTATTAAGAAAATAGCCAACATCTTTAATCAAAGGCCTGCCTCAGAGTGAAAGCAACCAAAGCAATAAGCTATCATGTAATATAGCTTAAATATCCTCAGAGAGCATGTGTCAAATTGCCATGCTCTAGAACTAATCAAATCTTGAAAGAGATGTTTTAGGGATATTATGGGCATAATCGCCGCTAGAAAGCACTAAAAGCTATCCACACTAGAAGCACTAAAGAAAAGTGTTGGGTCCTCTCAAGGGTTAAAAGCTATATTCAAAAGACGCAACTTTGAGTTCACCACTGCGTGCATCGTAAGCGCACACTTCGGGCCAAGGGTCAAGTATGCCTGCGGTTCAAGAAACGGCGTGGTTCTTTTCCGAACCGACAAAATTCGGATACCATGGAGAAAGAGGTTAAAGTGACTCGTCTCGTTTATCATTTCGAATTAGTGCCGAAGGACCCATCAACATTGTGTGTTAAAGTGGTACGGCTTTCTCTAGTGGACAATACTAAAGAAGAAGCGACAGCCGACTAACCTAACGGGTAAATTTCATGACATCGTGGTATACCAAGATCAGCGGTATACTTTTGATATTGAATTGTATACCAAGATTAATGGTATACCGAGATTAGTGTTAAGCGGATCCCAAAAAGCTAATTTAAACCACTCGTTATTCAGTGGTATGGCCGATGTGGGACTAAACAAGCCCATCCCAGCAGACAAGGCCAAATTGAACTGAGAAGCATGGCATTGTTTATGCCATGTGGCAGGCGGCCAAGAAGCATGATGTGATGGACGCTGAGGTGGCAGCATGGGCTGAAAAGGAGGAGAAATAGAGAGTGGAGTGGGAAGGGGTGTAGGTCTGTTCTCCTGGCAGGACTCATATTTAGTCCCACATCAGTGAGCGTTGGGTTAAGACTCATATTTAGTCCCACATCGGTGAGAGTAGAACAAGTCTCGTAGTTTAAATTAGTTTTGTGGGCCTTGCCTCACGAGAACTAAGCCGAAGATGTTGGCTATGAGGGTTGGGCTTTTATTATATCCTGACTAGTTGATTGGGTGCGGTCGGGCTCCCACTAAAAGTATTGGGAATCGGACCGGACAGAGATTTTCATCCTCAGTTCCGGTTTCCAATTCCAAAACTTTCGAATTGTCCAGAATATGGATTCTGTAGATCAGACCAAAACACAAAAGGATGGCCCCACAAAGAGTACAAGATCATGTGAAGCTTGTACTTTTCACCTTTTTGTGTCCTGACACCAGATCAGATGTCACCTTTTCTACAATAAATCCCAAACAATTATCCTTGTACCTTAATGTACTACATTTTAGTACACAAAAAATTAGCGGAACTGTAATTTAGTCCACGGAAAACCTCATACACTATGTCGTCATCTTTAGGTTTTGAACAGATCAAAGTGCCGCACAAAGAAGCCATAGATGTTTTATGCTAATTTTCGTAATGTTAGAGAGTTTTTTAAAAGAGAAAAGCATAGATGGACTGATGGAGGGGTTTTTTGCAATTTACCCTAGCTTTTCCGACGTATTAAATTGTTGAACCTTGACCACAAGTAATAGACTCGGCAGCTAACATATTCCATACAATATTGTTCGCATCAGATTAGCTTCTTTGCATCTCTGCGGAAGGGAAAATTCGAAGCTAACATTCTAAATTTTAACAAAGTCCTCCATGTGGAAAACGATTTTTTTCTTACCCCTATTCATGCGTCAAGGCAATTATTTTTCGGGAATATATAGGTTGTACCCTGATGCAATCAAGAGTTATACTCAATAGTTGCATGCAAAGAGTTCTACAACTGTGCAATCGCAGATTAGGTTGACGGTCGCCTGTGGCATCATAAAACCCTAGAAATCTCAGATGTCCAGATTCACAAGAAACTACTTTCTCAATGACAATGCTTATACGAGAATAATGTATAAGTGCTATCAGCACCGGAAAATTTCACGTGTTGGTGCACATATACATCATTTTTATAATGCAAGAGGACTTGTTTAAGACGAATGCATATTCTAAGAGGGTTGTTTGCAATTTACCCCTTTTCCCCAACAAACATACCGATAACACCCGCTGCGTATATACACGTGCATCGCCCGTAACGAGCACAAAAAAAGGGTGGGAAGTGTTCTATATTACAACAGGATGGTTGGCCATTTATACACACAATAATTTACACTCAAGATATTGGGACAAGAACACCTACAAATCATTCAAGACAAGCCATCCCTTAAATGCCTGCAGATAGTTCTCATTAAATCAGATATGGAACGAGATACATAGATTTAAAAAGTGTAGAAGTTCTATAAATGCGACATAGGGCAAAAGGTTACTGAGATAAAAATTTTAATTCAGAAAAGTGATAACTTTTCTCTTTCTATTCATAGTAAAGACCAATCTCAGGTTAACACGACGTTCCATCAGAACTTAGTAGGCAATAACGGAGAAAAAGCTGAGTTTAAGAGCAAAACTTGCCTCGATTCTGATTTGATGCGGGAGATCTTCCCTTCCAATTTGTTCATCACTACTACAATTGTGATTTGGCCCTGGTGTACCTGTCAGAATTTCTTGATCCTGCGCAAATAGGGACCCAAGAAAGATGACATTAGTGTTCCATACAAGTGTCGTAATATTGATCTAGAACAACGGTGACAATCAGAGATCAAATAACCTACCGTTTTCCTTGCTGGGATGTTCCACTGCATCAGCATCGCATGGTGATCTAGGTGCACCAAGTTCTTGCGGTTCATCAGTGGCAAAACATTGAGATTGCGTATCAGCATGCCCTACGAAGTCCATCCAAGGAGAATTCTAATCTTCAACTGAACGGTGCTCATCGGACTGCTTCACCACCCTCCACTGCAACGGAGGAAGAGCAACTAGTGGCAGTAGCTCATTTGGTGAATGGGATGTATAATCTATAGAGCCGAATGCCAGTGGTGCACGCATTTCTTTCTGTTGTTCTTTGTCATATATAATAGAATTGACTGAAGGAAGATCTAAAATGTAATCAATTCCGCCATTCCCAACTTCTACATGTTTCTCAGAAGCTATGCTGCATCTGTCCATTTGTTCAGATTTCCTAGAACTACTAGCTGATAATGAAGAATCATCAGATACCCTGTACTTTTCAATTTCACTTCTTTCGTCTTCCCCCCAGAAGTCCGAGCTCGACTCAGAGTGAAGAGTGAGATCATTAGTGGAAAACGCAGAAGATGTACAAAATGTGTCATCATCGGATTCAGAACAACTACCCTGTAATGCAGTGGAAGATCCTGGAATCAATTGGAATGAAGGAAAATATCCGGAATTTTCCTGGAATCATCATTCACCAAGTTTGATGGCGCGGAGAGACCAGCATGTGCAACCAGTATCCTCCTCTGGAGATTGTTTGAAAGAATTTTATGTGCAAGTCCTGAGAAACTGATTGAAATGCCTTGTAAATTTTTGTCAGAACCACTAAAATGTGAGGTCTGATCAGGCCCATCAGCGATGACATATGTTTCTTCATGATCTGGACCGCCGGAATAAGCAAATGTTCCACCAGAGGAAGCTTCCTGATTTTCGCTAAGATCAACCAATGGAGGACCTGGAATGGAATCCTGAGAGTTCTTCCTGACAGTAATATCACTGTCTGATTCATCTTTTTCCGCCACAAGGCGCACAGTCCTTGATTTGCACCCATTGCCCACAGCTGCTGCTTCTGAACTTGCATTGATGATGAAATCTGGAGGCTTTGATGGTGCAACTCCTAAAATTCCGCCGTTGGTCCAAAATGTTACTGAAGGAAGACTAGAGGCTTTCAAAAGACAGTCTCGAGACTTGGATGTTTCATCTGCAGTTCCATTATTCACCAACACATCCTGGCCATTGGCAATGCTAGACTCTGGAGACTGCTCAGCAACTAGGTAATCCAAGGCATTTGATGCAGGCAGACAGGAGATATCGCTCTTGGAGTAACCATTCCCGGTAGAAATGTCAGATTTAGAGGCATTGCAAGTGGTGTTTGCTGATTGAGCATAGTCAAAACAATCTGAAAGGACAAAGTTGTTCGCAGAGCTACATGCTTCAACGGGAGCCTCCGCATCAAAGCAGTCTGAAAGTGTTATACTTGTCTCAATTAGCCCACAGCTTATAGAATCCACATCTCCAGGTGTAACGTTGGAGGACTCTGATTCTCGTCTGGTTTGGCACTCAAAACCAGCCTCAATTTCAGTTTCTAAGGTATTAGTTGCATCGGTAAAGTTGTCTGACTTTGAAGGAATTGCAACAAACAGCTTTGCAGCAGGACCTGACACTGGTGCAAAGTTGTCCATCTCAGGAGGAATTTCATCAGACAGGTTTGCACCAAGACCTGCCACTGGTGCAGCGTTCTCTCTCAGAGCAGGAATTTCATTAGACAGGTTTGCACCAAGACATGATTCCGGTAAAAAGTTATCCGTCTTGGTCTGATATTCATCAAAAAGTTTTCCACCAGAACATGATACTGGTTCTTCTGGAGGTTCAGACACATTGTCCTCTTTCTTAACGGTTTCAACTTCAGCAATTTCATGACTCAATTTTGATGTTTCAGATATTGGTGGGGAAGAATCTAAATCTTGACTCATATCCACAAGTTCATCTTCATATAAATTAGCACCTGTAGACTTCACTATTTCAGTCTTTTCATCCCATGTAACAGAAGATGTACCTGGAGCACTTTGATGTTCCAACTCAGGCTGTGAATCATCATCTGCAGAGCCTTGATTTGGTTCATTACGAAGAATGGAAGCAGTGGGGTTACTGTGGTCACTTTTTGCTACAGGATCAGAAAAATTGCCACATCCTGAAACATCACAAGGCACCATGCAAGGCATATCTGAAACTTGTTCAACACGGTTTGATCTGGTCTCCAAATCAAAATGTATGGATTCTTTTGTGAATCCCGATTTAGATCTTGTATCAAAGAATGATGCATTCTCCGCGGAAAAGCTTAGCTGGTCAGTGCTCGGAGATGCAAACTGTGTGCTGCTAGCAAATTTGTCAATTTCATGAATCTTTATTCGGTCGGACCTAAATGGGAAAGAAAAGAAAATGTTGTACATCACCCTACTGATTCTCTAAATAATGAGTAAACCATGGTACCAGTGAATCCCTTGGGATGTAAACAGTGTATGCTGGATTCCTCCGCTTCTAAGCCGTGATACCCTTTTCTGCAAGTACGGACACACCACACATTCTCAATCGCAAGATCTTAACTAATTATAAAAAAGAATCTCAGTAACTAAGCAAATGCAACGAACGCACACCTAAATCAGTTTAGTAATGTTAGAAAAACTAGTGGAATTGATTCATAGAATGATGCCATACTAAAAGACAGCTACCATCGTGATCCAAATTCCAATATTTGAGTGTTGAACTTACATATCAGAAATACATAAATTTCTTTCGCATGCTCGCATGAGCTAAATTCCAACAATATAGTCTGCAGAAGAAAATGAGTAATAACAGATCTGTTTAGGCAAGAGTAAGACCACAGAAGACGGAACCTAGGACACCTATTAAAGCTAACATAGTGAGCACCAAAATAAATAAGTCACATAGTTATCAACGGTAGTTTTTCCATATTCTAGAGGAGATTGTTAAAATAACGACTGTTACATAAAGAAGGACAAAACTTGGAGAGCAAGGACAGTTCTTTCATGGGAAATTAATGAGAACGAAGCAAGTTCCTTCCCTGTTGCTGCAGAGAGAGTAATGATATAGGCATGTTCTTAGACAGAAATAATTTATTGAAGTTTTTAAAAGTCAATTGTCAGCTTATTGTACTGGAAACCAGTATTCAACAAATGGCAATTCAATCCTCTAAAATACAAAAGCCCAGAGTGACTAACCTTGGTTTTCCTTTTAACCTTTGCATCTTTCAAGTGATGTGAGGAAGCTAATGCCCTTAGAAAATAAGACGGGTCTGAATATCTCTTTAAATAAGCTCCAGAACCAGTACCATCAAATCTGAAAAATAAGCCAATACCGTACTTGCTCACAAAACAACATCATGAAAGAACTGATCCCACCAAAAAAAAAATCTTACTTGTCAAGCATGTATACACAGGGTGGGTCACGGCACTCTTCATAAAAGTCGATCATAAATTGGGGCAAATCACTGCATAGAAGTATATATTGACCGGTTCGGACATTAGCATGCCAGTCAGAACCTGAAAGTGATATTTTTACAATCAAAGAAGAATCAACCGCCGTGACAACTGGATTCGCAAAATAAAAAGGACGGTTAAATGATATTTTTCTACGCATGTATGTAAAAAGTTGATCTATCACAAGGTATCATGATAAACAATACAATCTTAAATCTTGATACGGTGGACCCCTTTCAAATCGTCCACAATGAGAGTTTCGAATGCTCTCATCAGTTTTCAATATGGTTTAATATCATGCTCAAGTTTGGGTTCCTGATTATTCAATACGGTTTAATATCATGCTCATGTTTGGGTTCCTGATTATTAGGATTTGACACAAAATTTAATTTGACTCCTAATTCAATTATATATATTTCTTTTGAAAGTCCTATGTTGACTAGAATTATGACTACTGTTGCGCTTTGGTTTTAAAGTCTTTGGTTAAAATAAATAAGGTGTCATGAATTAATGTTAGCTATGAGTTTTTTAAGATTTGTGAGAGTTCATTGTGGGGGTCCATAATAGTTTTTTTTTGAGAAATTTTCAAAGTTTTTATTGAATTTTGGTTTGATAAAAATCTTTTTCTTCGATGTTTGATTTTGTCATAACACTTATCCAAAAAGAATCAAAATATACACATTTAAATCCAAATTTAAGTTTTCCACCAACCGTCTTGAATGTGTTAAAAAAAAATTTTTTTTTTTTTGGGGGTGGGGGATTGGGGGGATTCTGATAGTCTTCGTCAACTGTCTTCTTTTGAAAAAGGGACTATTGACAAATTGTTCTTATAACAAGTTCTCACTAGGGAACTAGCTTCCATAACCCAAACTAGGTAGCATGACGAGGATATGACTCAACAATGATGTAAGAATACAAAAATCTATAAAACTTAAAGATGGTAATGGGCATGCCCAAAGCCTGATTGGGCTTCCAATTGGGCATGCCACATTGCCATCCCTACCAATCCTTCACTAGTTCTTATGATTAGTGAAGGATTGGTAGGGATGGCAATGTGGTATGCCCAATTGGATGCCCAATCGGACTTTCGGCATGCCCATTACCATCCCTAATAAAACTAGTTACACTTGACATGCAATAGCACATAATGTGCATGCAGGTTACATCTCCAAATTACTTATCCATCACGAATGAAAAAGAAATTGACTATTGATATGAATCAAATTTTAGATTGAGTCCTCTTTATTTTAAGTTTATTTTATTTTTAGACTTTTAGTTATTTAACGTATTTTATTTGTTGAGAGTTTTTTATTATTTTAGAGTTTTAGTCCCAAGTCGAATTGGGTTATGAAAAGGTTGTTTGCCTATATAAAAGCCCCTAGACTTGTTATATTTTTAATCGATCAATCAATGAAGAGTTCAATAGCAATTTTTTCAAACATGAGAAAGACCCCCCTCCTTTTAGAGAAGCCTCAGAACCATTGGTGAGAAACCAAGAAACCCTAATTTATCAGTTCTCCCTTAAATCTTCCTCAAATCCTCCACAAAATCCCTAAATCTATCTCGTTCTACATCAATTTGTTATTAGAACCAAATATATCATGTTGGCCGTTCCTGATCTCAGATAAAAATGAAAAATATCATCAAACCCTAACCCAAAACACCCTCCATCGAGCTGCCTTCATAGCCGTAGTTCACCTGAGTATTCGTCGAAGCAATCCGCAGTTGACAGTGCCTCCATCACTGCGAACATCTAGCGACGCCGCCTCACGCAGCCCCGACAACAGCCGCCGTCTCCCCACAAAGTTCCACCATCATTGCCCAACTCACCCATAACCAACGAGCACTTCTGGACCATTCGAAGGGACTCGAAGTCATTGGAATCGTCGTCGTCAACCTTTCGGAGCTCGCCGACGCTGTCATCGGCGCCGACCGGGGCCATCGACCCTGTAGAAGTGTTCGTGCCTCTAGCGAACCTACAGCTACGGTCTGGCGATGAACCACCGTCAGAACCATCTGAAATCAACGTTGCACAATCGACAATGACGCGCTACAGTACCGACTCGGTCGAGACGACACCGAGGCCAAGCGAGCTGATGCACCTTGCTCACCAGTGTGTCGACTGAAGCTGGCTCAATCGAGCCGCCAACCCGAGTCGGCTCAACCGAGCCACGTTGACCGAGTCAACAGCTGACCGATCCGGGGTTCAACAGTGAGCTGTTTTATTTTTAAGAATTTTCTATGCATGTTTTTTAGGATTTTCAGCGCAATCCCATTATTTTAACAAATCCAGATATGTTTGAGGTCAAAATTAAGTGTCGCTTGCGTCGGTGGATAGTTATCTCAGCCAAGTACACATTGGTATCCTTCATACAAGACGATCTGCTTTATATTATGGTATACTACAATGATTACTAGGATGACTATTACAAGGGCTATTCTCCTCAAACAATGTATGATCGGGTCCCATACTTTTATGGCTTCGGAGACATGTATGGATATGATAGGTATGGATATGATGATTAGGAATCCCATCTAGGATATTTCTTCTCATATTTTGATTTTGCAGAAGATAAGAAATATACATTATGCATATCACATGTTCAAAGGAGAAGCGTAATCCTGATATAGGCAACTTTCAATTCATATTCGGCGATGGTCAGCCTGGTCACCAGTGTGCCGACTGAAGCTGGCTCAATCGAGCCGCCAACCCGAGTCGGCTCAGCCGAGCCACGTTGACCGAGTCAACAGCTGACCGATCCGGGGTTCAACAGTGAGCTGTTTTATTTTTAAGAATTTTTTATGCATGTTTTTTAGGATTTTCAGCGCAGTCCCATTATTTTAACAAATCCAGATATGTTTGAGGTCAAAATTAAGTGCCGCTTGCGTCGGTGGATAGTTATCTCATCCAAGTACACATTGGTATCCTTCATACAAGACGATCTGCTTTATATTATGGTATACTACAATGATTACTAGGATGACTATTACAAGGGCTATTCTCCTCAAACAATGTATGATCGGGTCCCATACTTTTATGGCTTCGAAGACATGTACGGATATGATGATTAGAAATCCCATCTAGGATATTTCTTCTTATATTTTGATTTTGCAGAAGATAAGAAATATACATATGCATATCACATGTTCAAAGGAGAAGCGTAATCCTGATATAGGCAACTTTCAATTCATATTCGGCGATGGTCAGTGTTCAAAATCCGTTTTCAATCACGTTATTCCTCCAAGTATCAATATATTTCATATGCAGCCCAGCAATCTTCAAACCCGAAAATAAAAAATAGGATTACATGAAGATATAAATGAGAGCAACAAAAGAATTCTTCAAGGGATGGAACAATGGTGGAGGGAACAACAGAGTAAACTTTAGCCAGAATCCACAACAGAGATTTATCCATCACTTAAGACAAAGTGTGAGCCTGAACATAAGCTGAAGCCAGATCCTGACCAAGAGATTGAGACAAAGTTTGCGCTTGAGCCTGAATTGAAGCATGAGCCTGACCTGGAGCCTATACCAGTATTGGATTCACAACAACAGCCAGAGTTAGAACCAGAACAAGAGTTTGATCTAGTGCCACATTTCGAGCCAGAACCAGAACTTGATCTGGTAGACTGGTACCATATTCAGAGCTAGAGCCCTATCTAGAGTCACCAGTAGAACATGCACCGAAACTGAAGGTAGAAGCACCATTGAAACTGATTGAGCACATTGAGTTTGTTATTATCAATCCTCCACACTTGACCATCAAACAGATTCTATATGCTTTTCTATCTTTCATGAATTGGAAGAAATTATCGAAAATGTTTGTCTGCCCATCTACATTCTATTACACTTCAAGGTTCGTGGACGCATCTTCTCTAAATGTAGAGGACTACTAATTTCTGCACACCGGTGTTATTTTTTCCGTCATTCACCAGGTGGGTGAAGTCCTCAAGACGGAAAAATGATAGTGATCAAATTTCAGATCGAGACCTTTTTATTTATTTTTAGAGTTTTAGTTATTTGGAGTATTTTATTTGTTTTGAGAGTTTTTATTATTTTACAGTTTTAGTCCCAAGTTGAATTAGGTTAAGAAAAGGTTGTAAGCCTATATAAATACCTCATAGACTTGTTTTATTTCAATCGATCAAACAATGAATAGTTCAATGGAAAAACTTTTCCAAACCTGAGGAAGGTCATCCCTCCTTGGTGGGAAGACTCGGAACACTTTGTGGGAAGCCAAGAAACACTAACTTATAAGTTCTTTCCCAAATCTTCCCCAAATCCTCCACAAAAATCCCTAAACCTACCCCATTCTACATCAACCATACTTACAGCACAACTACTACTTAGAACAATGCTGAGTTGTAATAAAATAACGTTTCTATAAAAAATATTTAGGAGAACCTCTTTATATTTAATCACAACTATAAACATTAGTGAAACTGTTAAGATTGCTAGATACAGATAATTTAGCCAGCATCCCAAAAGCTTCATACTCCAAGGATTAGTTGCCTGACATGGCACCAGAGCATCACATTGGAGGTAGTCTTGGTTCAGAACTTATAATTGGAAATTTAAACCATATTCATCTACCATCCATTTGCATGCCTTTTTCAAGCAAAATATCTTTCATGGAAAGGTTTCAGTACTTTCACTATAGAATAAAGGCCCACAAGAAGTGCTGATGTTGCTTATTATACATTGTTAGCAGGATGTGATGGGATCTAGGGATTTGGTGGAGAACTTTAGAGTTTCGGTGGATGATTTGGGGAAGAAGGAGATAACTTAGGGATCTTGGCTTCGCACCAATGAAGAGTGGACCTTTCACATGTTTTGGAGAAATTTCTCATTTTCATTCACTCGTTGATTGATCTCAAAGATTATCTAAAAAGCCTATATATAGGCTTACAACCCAACACTTCTCCTAACATATCTGATGTGGGACTAAACTCACCCAAAAGACTTAGACTTCTTAAAGACTCAAAATGAATTATAAAATGAAATACAAATACAATTCTGGTCATATCCTATCATTCTCTCTTGCTTAAGAACTTCACCTTCTGGTAAAGGTAGGAAGAAGTAGCACAGCTGAGCCGAAATCAGTAGTATTCTGCAGTTGGAAAAGACACGTCCATGAATTCTGAAGATAGCAGGATACAAACTAGTCGATGGACGTCTTCTAAAAATTTCTTCCAACTTATAAAAGATATAAAAATATTTAGCACTGGTCTGTTGGTTAGGGTAGGATGATCTAGGATAACAAACTCTATATGCTCGATCAGAATCAGCAGTTCTTCTTTTGGCAGTTCTGGTACACATTCCATAAAAGGCTCCAGATAAGGCTCAAGCTGCAGCACTGAATCAAGTTCTTTCTCTGGCTCAGAATATGGCACTTGATCAAGCTCTGGTTCAGGCTCTGACTCTTGCTAAGGCTCTTAATCTGATTCCAATGTTGGCTCAGGCTCCAATTTGGGTTCAGGCACCAACTGTCTCTTTCTGGATCGGGATCAAGCTTCAGCTCTTGTTCAAGTTCACACTTTACCTCAGGTGTTGGATCGATCTCTATTGTGGGCTCGGGCTTGAGTTTACTCTGGTGCTCCCTCTCCAATTGTTCGCAAAGGTTGCAGAGCTCACGTACTAGTTCGATTGGATCATTCTTTACTTTCGGGCTTAAGTATTGTCGGGGTACCTGGCGAATATACCGATGCTTGGAAGAATATCGACATCAAAGAGTAGATTTGAATGTTCACCATTGATGATAAGGAACTCGAAGATTCAAGCACCAAGATAACGCTTCTCCACCTAACTTTAGGTATGCATACTTATATTTTGCTTCGTTAGATAAATCAAAACGGGGGAACTTTTCAGGATAGTACTCACAATCATCATATCTGAATTTATCCTTGAAACCATAAAAGATTGGTAATTGTATCCACTTATCAAGCACAAAATTTGTTCGGTGAGTATAGTCATTGTAATAATTATCAAAGTAATCACTGTTGTAACCCATAATTTAGAAAAGAGTTACTTGTTTGGAGGGTACCTTGCATAGCTGACTGAGTCAGCTACCCACTGGTGCGACCAGTACTAAATTTGGCCTCCAATTGCATCCGGAATCGTCAAAGTTCTGAAACTACGGAAAAATCCCTCCAGAAATAAGCTAAAAATACTCTACTGTAGCAGCAACTGCAGCGGGTACTGCAACGGTACTGAAGCAGGTGTTGCGGCATGTGTTTTGAAATGGTGACGACTGAGCACTAGGGTTAAGGGCTTCCTTTTGGTTTTTTTATAACTTTTGAGGAATTGATTTTTTTGATCTAGAAATTAGAGCGTGAAAGTAGGATATTTGCTCTGATACCAAATTGATGTAGGACACCAAATTGATGCAGGACGTGGTAGGATCTAGGGATTTCGGTTGATGATCTGGGGAAGAATGAGATAACTTGGGGCTCTTGGCTTCGCACCAAGAATTCCAAGGCTTCACACCAAGGAACAGTGGGACTTTCACAGGTGGGCGAACCTTTCACAGGTTTTGGAGAAATTTCTCATTTTCATTCATTCGTTGATTGATCTCAAAGATACAACTCTAAAGCCTATATATAGGATTACAACCCAACACTTCTCCTAACCCATCCGATGTGGGACTAAACCAAAAGACTGTCTCCTAAAATACTCAAAATGAACCATAAAATTGATTATAGTAGAAAATTGCATATATAACCCATTAATCCATAGGATGTTATGCATAATATGTGAATAATCAAGCTCGATTAAGTCCATTTTGAGAATAACGTCTTTTGCTATGAGCTAACCAATTTTTGTGCATAAAATACTCTTTCCATTGCTTAGCAATGCGTCTAATATTTTTCAGGAATTTTCAGGAATTTTTCTGGATTTTATTTGAAGCTCAAATGGATGAGAATACATCAACAAGACCGCGTGTTACAAGTCCAAACTGTCACGTGGAGGCTAACAAATGTGCACTTGTCAAAGCAGCTCACACGGTCATGTAGTTCTCACCAAACGACCGTGTGGAAGTCAGAGTTTCAAAGCACTCAGAAGGCTCACGAACGATATTGATGCGGTCGTGTATTTTCAGCCAAACAACCGCGTAGCAAGAAGATTAGGAAGCCATGAGAAGCGAAACGACGCGGTCGTTTCATAAAATGACGCGACTGTGTCAGGAGTCGCCAGACGGAAAAAGAAAACATAAACTTGGGGGTCTTAAACGGTCGCGTCGGGATTTTGACGCGACCACGTCGATTGTGGAAATCTTGGCACGACACAACCGTGTTGATGCCAAGTGACCATTTCGATTGGTCGTTTGCGGCGGCGTCTGACTTATCTCGATTGTGCGATGAGTTCGTTTTGATCCGACGATCACTGCAAGTGGTGGGAAGTTTAATTTTTGAATCAATAGATGGGATTATGTAATGCCCCACCTCCCGGGTGCCGTTACTTGTGTGCAAGTGCGTGTGCAGATCCCGAATGTGCCAGTGAAAACAAAGAGGACAGACAGAAAAGCAAAGAGGTACTCACATGTATAACGGGAAAATGAAGCAGGGAAACAAAAGTACAACCCACAGAGCCGCTCCAAAACCTACAACCAAAAATACAAAAGGAGAGCCACGAGGCACTCACGAGTGGACCGTGCCCAACGCTTGGCGTCCCGGATCGGGAACTCTGGCCCCAACGTCTAGGGGTAACCATGTACGTCACCAAGGTGGGCAACAACAGTTGTACCACAACTCAGAGGAGTAGACGATATCTAGACAAACGACAGCATGGTAATAATAGTACATAAAGTAAAGAGCAGCAGTTAAAATGACATGACACTGAAAGGAAGCATATGATAATCATTTAATGACTCAACTACTGTAAGAGTGTAACTATTACTGTAAGCCGATCATAGGTCGTGACTTATGAAGAGGAGCACATTGTACAACTGGAAGCTACCTGGACTACGAGGGTGCGACCCCGGGCCCAGTCTAAAAGTAGAAAGTACAGTACTGTAAGAACTGAACAATATGACCTGTGGCGGGGGCTCCAGGACCCATCAAAATGGCCGTCCCTTTTGCCCTGAGACTCAGGACCCATCTGAATGATGAATGTTCCCCCTAACCTGGGGGCTATACATCAGGTCACAATCGCTCCCGCACCCACTCGATCAAGTTTCTCGAAACCCAGTGAGTCAAGCAGAAATTAACCATTTTATTAATTATTAGTGTCGTGAGGTGTCTTAAGTTTAATATTGGACAACTGCGTGATAAAGGCATGAGTCAACCTATCATGTCACGAATCAACTACAAGATATTCCACTGCCGTATACGAAACTACTCAGGAACTACGCAATTTAATCACAATATTAAACCTCAAGATGCTAACAAGCTCAAGAGACAACATGATGATGAAAGTGGCATGTGATAAGTAGTATGGATGTTTCTCATGGCACGATATGCCAAACTAAACTGTTAATAAAGCAACAAACCATTTTATGCGACAAACCAAAAACGAAGAAACATAACATTTGTTAAATAATGAAATCTCGAAAGTCAAACACATCATGGCTCTAGGGTCTCTAGGCCATTTGAGATCAGAACGGGGGGTTTTCATCACGTGGTGGGGGCATCCATGCCTATAGCAAAATCCACGGGGTTCCTAGCAAGGGACTGGGGCTACGGGTCAAAACATCAGGGCTCCTATCCAAGTGAATCTCAATGACCCAAAAACAACGAGAAAACCTTCAGCCGAACCCAAATGGCAGCACGAAAATAGTAAGCCGCAAGCCAGTCAACACAGGCCGCAAGCAAGGGGCCACAGCACCCCATTTCAGCAAGCAAAGGACAACCGCAATCAAGGAGCCACCGAAACCAGAAATCAGCTAGCAAAAAGAACAGACTGAAAGCCAGCACAGCCCCAAACGAGGACCCCGGGACTCCGCGACAAGCATGCGAGGGAAATCTACCCAATAAAATTACAGTATGGACTCGAACTTTACGCCACTCCCCTAAATCACCCTCTCCCATTAATAAAAACCCAATTTTTATTCCGAAAATCCCAACATTTCAGCCCAAAGAAACATGCAAGAAAATCGAAGAAACGGAACTGTAAATGGAGATAAAGTCTACCCAAACCAAGTCGAAGAACCAACGAAGGCAGATGAACAAGACCACAGCAAACCGCTCACAGAATCATCAAGAAACAATCCCCAGATCCGCAAGAATCAACGGCAGTTTTGAAGAAAAGTGGAGAGAAACTTAATGAGTGTGTAAAACCAAGAGGAAAAGGGGAGAGAGAGGTTAAATAACCAACGGACCCGCCTCAAAGGGCCTGCGGCGAGGTGACAAGGGCGGCACGGTCACCGTCGCTTCAAATGGAGGGGAGAGAGAGACGGGACATGCCGCAAAGAAGTGACGAAGTCGGCAAAAGACTCCATCGAGGGGACCCACGCGATGGGAGAGCAGGAGAGAGAGAGAGAGAGAGAGAGAGAGAGAGAGAGAGAGGAGAGAGACCCCGAGCCTTAACGTGTTTCGCCTCAGACGAATCGAAACATGAGGCTACCGACGAACGAAACGAACACGAGAGCCATAACGGGCTTCGCTCGAGCGCAGCCTGCGAGAAACAAAAAGGAAAAAATGAAAGGGGAGAGGGTTTTATTTAAGGCCCGTGTGGGCCGGGCCTTACATTTTACCCACCTTACAACAATTTCATCCTCGAAATTACAACAAACTAAGAAACAACAAAAAATAGGGATAACGCTCCCTCATCTCATCTTCCCTCTCCAATGTAGACTCTTCAGGTGAGTCTCTATGCCACATCACCTTCACTAGGTGGACGGTCTTGTTCCTGAGGGTCTTCTGTTGCCAATCAATGATTCTCTCAGATTGCTGCTCATAAGACAAGTCCGGCCGTACAGTTATTTCCGAATGATCGATTACGTGCATTGGGTCGTCCACGTATCTCCGTAGCTAGGACACATGGAATACATTATGCACCTCTTCCAAAAAGGGAGGCAGTGCAAGTCTGTAAGCCACATCTCCCACTCGTTCTTGCACATCAAAAGGCCCAATGAACCATGGGCTGAGCTTCCCTCTCCAACCAAAACGGATCATTTCTCGATTAGGCGAGATCTTTAAGAAGACGTGATCTCCTGGCTGAAACTCAAGATGACGTCGCTTCGAATCAGCCCAATACTTGTATCGGTCTTGTTCCAGCCGAAGCTTCTCTCTGATAATCCGTACCACGCCAACTGCTTCCACAATCATCTCAGACCCAACAAGTTCTCGGTCACCCACTTCATCCCAGCTCAGTGGCGATCGACACTTCCTTCTGTACAGTGCTACGAAAGGGGCCATCTTAATGCTGTCATGGTAATTGTTGTATGCAAACTCGACGAGGTGTAGGTGATCTTCCCATGACCCCATTGAAGTCTAACATAAAAGCACGCATCATGTCTTCCAAATTCTGGATTGTGTGCTCTGACTTTCCATCCGTCTGTGGATGATACGCCGTGCTGAACTCAACTGTGTGCCCAAGCGTCCTTGCAAGCTCTTCCAAAAGTGCGATGTAAACCTGGTGTCCCTGTCAAAAACAATGTTGACAGGAACCCTATGCAGTCTCACAATCTCCTCCATATACATACTGACAAGCGTTTCCGTTGACTGACCTACACGGAATGGTATGAAATGAGCCGACTTGGTTAATCGGTCAACGACTACCCAAACAGCATCATTATGTATCGCACTCCGAGGTAACTCGGTCACAAAGTCCATCGCGATGTGTTGCCATTTCCACTCTGGAATAGAAAGAGGCTGCAATAACCCAGCAGTACGGTGATGCTCGACCTTTACCTGTTGGCACACAATACATTTTGCGACACTCTGAGCAACGCTCCTTTTCATCTCGTGCCACCAATAGTGTTGCATCAAGTCCTTGTACATCTTTGTCCCGCCTATATGAGTGGAATACGGAGAACTGTGAGCCTGTCTTAACAGTTCCTCCCTGATATCTCTAGACGGCCCACATATCCGGCTGTCATACCTCAAGGACTTGTCTTTATGGATATGGAATTTTGGTCTCTGTCCTACCAGAACTGACTCTCCGATCCTCTGCAACCTTGCATCTCCATCCTGGGCGGCATTGATCTGGTCCACCAAGGTTGACTGAATCTGCAGGTTCATCAAGAAAGCAGTCATTCCTAATGGTGCCACTTCTATCCACATCCCCCTGATCTCCCGCTGAAGTTTACACTAAGTCGTAAGGGTCATTACTGCTAGAAGACGACTCAGCGCATCAGGTACAACATTGACCTTCGCAGGATGGACTGAAGGTCAATGTGGTAGGCTGCCATGAGCTCAACCTACCGACGTCGTATGTTCAGCTCCTTCTGAGTAAACATGTACTTTAGACTCTTGTGATCGATGAACACCTTCACCTGTTCTTCCAATAAGAAGTGCCTCCAGATTTTCAAAGCAAAAATAACCGCCGCCAACTCTAGATCATGAGTGGGGTGGTTCCTCTCATGGACCTTCAGTTGTCTAGACGCATATGACACGACTCGGCCATGCTGATGTAGTACATAGCCGAGACCCTTGTCAGATGCATCGCAGAACACTTCAAATCCTTCCATCTGATCTGGAATAATCAATATGGATGAGGAAGCCAACCTCCTCTTCAACTCCTCAAAAACATCATTGCACGCATTGGTCCATACAAACATCACATCCTTTCTCGTCAAGTGCGTCATCGGCTCTGTGATCTTCGAAAAGTCCTGGATGAATCTCTGATAGTATCCCGTGAGTCCTAAGAAGCGCCGAATCTCCGTCACTACTCTAGGGGTTGGACACTTCTAAACTGCTGACACCTTCTCTGGATCCATAGAGATTCCTTCTATAGACACCATGTGACCAAGGAAGGTCATCTTGCTCAACCAAAACTCACACTTGCAGAGTTTGGCGTACAACAGGTGATGCCTCAAGGTCCCGAGCACCTTCCTCAAATGCTTTGCGTGCTCCTGCCTGTTCCTTGAGTATACCAGGATGTCATCAATGTACGCCACTACGAACTTGTCCAGCTACTTGTACAACACCAGGTTTATCAGACTCATGAATACTGCCGGTGCATTCATAACGCCAAACGGTATTACCAAGAACTCATAGTGCCCATATCTGGTCCGAAATGCTCTTGGGCACATCCTCCTTCCTAACTCTCACTTGGTGGTAGCCAGTTCTGAGATCCAACTTGGAATAAACACTTGACCCACCAAGCTGGTCAAACAAATCATCATTGCGGGGAAGAGTGTATTTGTTCTTCAACGTGACCTTGTTGAGCTCCCTGTAGTCGATGCACATGCGTCTGGTCCCGTCCTTCTTCACCAACAATACAGGTGCATGCCAAGATGATACACTAGCTTTGTATCCATCCCTTCTGCAGAAGATCCTCCAACCAAGCTCGCACTTCCTCCAACTCTGACGGCGCCATTCGATACGGTTTCTTAGAAATGGGTTGGACACCTAGCAATAATTCAATCGGGAACTCAATACCACAGTCTGGGGGGCAAATCTGCAAGTTCATCTGGAAACACGTCTAAGAATTCCCGCACAACTTCTGGCTTCTCTGGCTCAGCATCCATATCGGCCACTATTGCCTCCGATGGCCGGGCCCTGAACTTGATCGGTCCGATGGATCTGGTTCCTATGACGAACTCGAACTTCGGGTGATCAGGCATTTCGAATATCCACGATGGCAGTCGATGGTGGTGTAGAACGATCCCAGCCAGTCCATCCCGAAAACAGCTTCAAAGCTTGACATCTCAATGATCAAGAAATCTGCATACAGCTCTCGTCCGCATATTACTACGGGACAAGAGGAACACCCACTAGATGTGTTCAGCACTCCCCCACCTGTGTTGACATCCCAACCAGAGGCGAGTGGTGACTCAAGAACTCCATGCTGGTCGACAAAACATCTTGATATAAAATAATGAGAAGCCCCTGAGTCGAACAATGCAAGTGCGGGCTTGCAAGCCACCAGCACCATGCCTAATGTAACATGCACTAAATCTAATCATGATGCAACTAATGTATGAAATAAAACAATTACTGAAAATAAAAGAAATGGACGAACTATGCTGCGACTAATTCAGTCTCACCGGGAACCGACAGCCGAGCAACCCATCGCTCGACTGCGGAAGATCGGCCTCAGTCGACCTAAAGACACCTAAAGACCTCTCGTAGTCCGCGAGGAGCGAGCCTGGGCAGGCCGGAGAGAGACCGCCCAAAGGCCACTTATCCTCAACCCGCTGGGAATGGATGGGGGATGAAGTGGCCTTGGAAGCTTGGGCTTCTTCACCAGAGACTGGAGCCCGAGCTCTTTTCCCCTCGGCTCTCCCTCCCCCCGACGACGGGCGATCCATTTCCCTCTTCGCGCCCTCCCAAGACGGACCCTTACTAATCTGGGAAGCACCAACTCATCGTTTCGGCCGAACTTCTAAGACATGATCCCTCGTCCTCGGGCTGGGGTCAGGAAGGGCGGCCGACGAAGCGTGCGGGGAAGAACCAGAGGCAAACCCACCTAGCGAGACAAGGGTAAGGAAGCGACCAAGAGACAGTGAAAAATCCGAACCAGATAAATGAAGACGTACCGATGGGCCACACGATCTTCCTCAGAACATGATCCTGGAAGAGGATCTTGACGTGCCGCTCGGCAGGTAGGACGACAAACAACTTGTCGACAGCTGCGAGCTCCGCGTCGGTAAGACTCCCCAGCGTGAGGGTCGGCGAGCGCGGAGTACTCCAACGTACCAGAAAATTTGCCTCCTCGGGGAGGGTCACAAATACATAATCTTCCTTCCAATGCTTCAAGGAGGACGGCGGCCCCGACACCAGGTTTTTTCCCCCTCCGTGCGGTGATGTAAAGCCAAGCACCCGACTTATGATGGCTCAGACGATAAAGATGGTTGAAAAGGGGAAGAGTCGGCTCCACCCCATGAAGCGAATACAACACAAGGAACCCCACTAAAGACCTGATTGCGTTGGAACAAAACTGGCACAGAGCGAGCCCAAAGGCCCTCAGGAACACCGCCACAAAGGGATGAAGAGGGAACCGCAGCCTGAACGTAAAATTCCTTACGTACACCCTAACCTCACAGCTACCAGGGAAACAAACACTCTCATTCATCTGGGGGCTGACACGATGAGGAGGAAGAAGGTACTTAGCACGAAGCGGTTCTGCAGAGGTGGCGCTAACCACCGATGGCCGCTCCATCACCGCCGGAGGCACGCAGAAGGGTC
Source organism: Scilla litardierei (assembly GCA_030789695.1). Lineage (NCBI taxonomy): Eukaryota > Viridiplantae > Streptophyta > Magnoliopsida > Asparagales > Asparagaceae > Scilla > Scilla litardierei. The sequence continues at coordinate 11,019,725 of CM061134.1, read as the reverse complement.
GCCCCCGGCCATATGAATCTTGAAGCCCGCACCAAGAAGAGTGGCAACCACGGTAGCAGAGCCCACCAACGATCCCCGGCGTCGCCAACGGCGGCCGCCGACTGACTCATCCCAGAGGCGGAGGAAGAAGACGAAGGACACATGGCAAAGCACTGCGAAAATTGACGGTGAACGAGAAAGCAAGAGAGTGGAGAATAGCGTTGGAGGGGCAGAACCTTCACTCAAAAGGTAACCACCCCTTCTTATACGGCCTCTCCGAAACCCCTTGCATCATCACCGACCGTTCGTGATTGCACACACGTCAGCATCCCAAAAGAGGCGGCTTACCGAGTCCTGCACCCAAAGGACGAGAAGATCCTTGGCATACAGCACCATGATGGTTTACATTCAATGCCTCGCCTCAACTGACGCGCCCGTCAAATCCTAGCATATCACATCCCTCGGACCAACCCGCCAAAACCGAATGGCCCAAGCGATGGGGGTAATTGATACGACCCCCCAAACGAGCCAAAGAGAGACGAGCCAACCACACGTCCAAGGAGCATAACTGGGCCCAAGCTCAAAAGGCCCCATCAGCGGGTCCAGGGTATCGCAGCCCGGTACCGTCACCCGGTGCATTGTTGGCATCTCGCCCTTTGAGAAAATCGCTCCCCAGATCGCACCTGCCTCGATCACCATTGAAGGGACCATCAAAGCGGGCGAGCGTAAAGGACGAAAAGAGGGGATGCCATGAAGGCGTTGTCGAGCGAGGTTCCTATCAACGGCGACGACCCCCGGACCTCCAAACTATCAACCAGTGATGAGAAAACACCCCAAAACAAGTCTACTAGTGCTTGCATTATTCGACTAATAGTAAACTGTCGAAAATAGGCAAGATGGTGTTATTAGATCAGAAAAATCTGTCAATCGACTAACAGAAGCAGTTCAAGAAATGACAATGTGTTAGTCAACTAAGTAACTGGTTAGTCAACTTACAGTTCAAGGTTGGGAATTTACTGATTTAAGGATGGTTAGTCAACTAACAATGTCTTAATAAGTCGACTAACAATTCAAACATACACTATTAGTCGACTAACCATCCTTATCTATGTTTTCTAGGTTTGGAATTGTTAGTCAACCAATGTCCTAATAAGTCGACTAACAATTCAAAACATAGAAAATATTAATCTGTATTAATCGATAAGGATGGTTAGTCGATTAATAGTGTATGTTTGAATTAAAAAAATAGAAACATATATGCCACCTATGGAATTTGAAGTTATTGGCACATATGACAAATTGATAGCTTTATAATACAGGGTTAAAAAGGTACATATTTCTATCTTGGCATTAGTTTAGAGAGAGGAATTGTAGTTTTTAGACTTAGAATTAGAGTCAAATAAGTAGTTAAATATGAGTTGTGCTCCTAATTGTATTCATCTTATATTTTCTTATACAAACAACACTAATACCTCGGTTTGAGGTGTGACCATTGCTCTAAATTATATTTCTACTTTGACCAACCTAATTTTCTTCCTCCTCTTTTCCACTTCTAAATTACATAAACCTTTTCATATTAATAAAATCTTCTTCTTCAAGCTCTGATTCTCAACCCTCACCTAAGACCCAAAACCTTAACTTTTGATTTCTCCCTTTTCTCCATTCTAAAAAAGAAAACCAAAACAAAAGTTACTGCAGCACGTAATCGGGTATTGTAGCAATACTATAACGCTAAGTAACAAATGAAAAAAGAGAGAAAATTTGATGTTTTCATGGATTATGGTCAGTTAAAAGTGAAAATGGTAACGATTGTTTTTGATTGAACATTGACAATGATTTAGATTTGTCGTTAGATATTGTTGTAGTTGGTTATGGTTAGTGATTAATTGTAGTTGGTTGATAAACAATTTGGTGATAATCATTAGTTGGTGAAAGTTATCGTTGGTTGGCATTAGAAAGTTATCATTGATTGGCAATTTTAGTTGACAGGTATTGTTTACTTTGTTTGATGAGTGGTTACATTGTTTGGTTAAAAGTTGGCATTGATTGAAAATTATGGTTATCGTTATAATCAAATGGTTTTCGCTGGTTGAAAGTGCTGTTGCTGGGTAGTGACATTGGTTGTTGTTGGTTGGTTGAAAATTACACTAGAAATTGTCCTTAAAAGTTGTTGTTTTAGTTTCTTTATTAGAAATTGTTTGGCTTTAATTTATTTTTGGTAATTTGAAGTTTGACTTCTTTAGGAGTCTCGTTTCATGTGATCGGTTTGGTCTTTATGAGTTTAGAGTTTGAAGAGTTTGGTTTTAGAAGTTTAGATTTTAAGAATTTAGGTTGGTTCAGTATGCAATTTTAGGGAATAATTTGGTTTTCTCATAGTATGTTTGCTTTAGTTTTAAGATGTTTGTTGCATTTGGATTTCATGATTTGGTCAGAGAATAAGATGGATGTCGAGTGGTCATCAGGTAGTGGACGAGAGAGATTTTATGCATGACCATAGACGATTTGGAGATTAAGGTACATCAATTCTAGGATACAATTATTTTTGATAATTTTAAGTGATCAATTTTCAAGCGATTTAGTATGACTGGTTTAATAGCTTCAGATGGATGATTTTCGTAACTTTAGTCGAATAGTTCAATAACTTCATACGAGACAAAACGAATGGTTCAGTTATTTTAGACGAATGGTTTAGCATATTTAGATCGATGTTTAACCGTTTCAAGAGATTTAGATATCCAGTAATATTGCCCCAAACCATGAATCGTTCAAGTTTAACTTATTTTGAAAAATTGGGCATGTATATTCCAACTTGAGGGGGTGTTAAGGGATAATATATTTCTAGTTTAGACTTAATTTAGAGATAAGAATTGTATGTTCTAGTTCAAAATTATAGTCAAATAAGAGGTAAAATATGAGTTGTACTCCTAGTTGTATTACCTTGTATTTTTCTATATAAATACCGCCAATATTATCTCAGTTTGATGTGCGACCTTTCTTCTGAATAATATTTTTTATTTCAATTTTCAACAATACAATTGAAATAAAATCAAACAGTGTGGTGTCCTTTGCCGTCAAGTTGCTTTGAAGGAATACCATAAAGCAGGGTTTGAGGTATCGGCTGATACCATTAGGTATCGGCCGTATCGCATCGGTATCGACAGTTGACGATACCGAAACCAAGTGTTAGTTTCAGTATCGGCCGATACTGAACGGTATTGATCAGTTTCGGCTGATACCTACTATCGAAACTGACCGATACCGACCGAAACTGACCGATACTGTTCAATACCGATCGAAGACGGAGAAAGAAGAAAGCGTAATTAAATAAAAATTCTCTTAAAAATCCAAAAAATTCGTGAATCAATAGGTTGCATAGAAAGCTCGGTTAAAAGAGAGGAGAAAACCCTAGGATTTCGGCTTGAAACTGATGCAGAATTAGACGAAGAAGAGGCAGAACCAAGAAAAATTGCTGAAAAAGAATAAAAATGACAAAAGGAATATGATGAAAAAATTGAACTCACCTCATCGCGTCGCCGCCTCGCCGAACCTGCATCCTGCCTCGTCGAACCCGCCTCCACCATCTAACATGAGAGTGAGAGAGAGCAGAGAGTGAGAGAGGCCCGAGTCGCCTTTCAGGAGATGATGTGTTCTTTAAAAAGGTAAACTTGTAAATAAGTGGTATGTGCGTAAAGTAAAACAGTCGGTGCGCATATCAAGCAAATATTTTGTGGCAACCCTGTAAATAAGTGGTATGTGTGCAAAGCAAAATGGTGGGTGCGCAAAGCAACGTCCAACGCTTTTTTGGCAAACTTGTAAATAAGTGGTATGTGCACAAGGTAAAACGATGGGTGTGCAAAACAAGCTTTAGGATCTATTCATTTATCTAATATTTAGTATTTAAGTACCAAACTTTAGGTATTTAGTATTTGATATGATTATGAACTCAAATTTAGTTTATCTATTTAATATTTAGTATTTTATACGATTAATATTTTAGTTTGTTAAGTATTTAATAGTATTTGATAGGTTTAGATTTAAGAACATCCGAAACCATCACTATTGTATATAGTATATACATATTTACAGTATCTCCGAACCGAAACCGATATCCGAAACGAAACTGCCGAAACTAGCGATACGGACGAAACCGAAACTTGCTTTCGAAATCGCCGAAACGGACGATATTGATACCAAAACCTAAATTCTGGGACGAACGATATCCAGACCAAAACCGATACCTAAAACCTTGCCATAAAGGCTTGTGCAACATCATTATGTACTGAGACTTCCTTGGCATTTGTTTCCTTGTTAAATGAAATTTCGTTATAGGTTACGAGCAGTTATTAGTTCATGCATCTCATTCATGTCACTGTATTTGTGCTTACGCTTAAAATCATCACCTACAGAAAAGGGAAAGCTCCATTGCCAATTCACTCTATACATAACAATGTCTACCTTTTATATGAGTGTTTGACATAGAGGTGGCAATTCGGGTTGGCCGGTCTTGTCGTGCGGTGCCCATCTTATCGTGTCGGGGCCGGCCCGGTCTGATTTGCTTAAAGGACCGGACAGGTCAAGTCCTATAAGACTTCGGGCCATTCCGGTGCGGCCCAGACACGGTCCGATAAAAAGTCGGGTTGCCCGGCCCGGTCCAATAAGGTTGAAAGAATTACTGGGCTATACTATTTATTAGATTTCTACACCCCTTCTATTAATAATGCATCTTTAAATGCTACTAGAATTTAATTTAGAATGCAATCTACATGCAAATTCTAAAGCAAATTGATAGTTCAGCATATGAGCTTTTTCCTCGGAGTAAATTCTCGTGTAATGAATTTTCAAAATATGAACTCAAGATATCCACAAGATGTCAATCTAGCTTATTTTTTGCATGCAGGTTTGAATCGAGATACTTGGTTTTGTGATAATTGTATGGTTCACAGATTGGTTTTTAATCGAGCTACTTTGTTTTGTAAATCGAGCTCATTTATTTAAATCAAGCAAACTCAAAGGATTCAGTGGCGTGCTGTGCCGGGCAGCCTAATGGGCCAAATAGCTTGCTCGGGCCCGGCACGAAAATGACCCGTGCCGGCCCGGCCCGGCCCGATAAGGATTTCGGGCCAAAATTACCGGACCATGCACGGTTTTATCGTGCCGTGCTATCATGTCTGGCCGAAAATTATCGACCTACTTTGACTTCTTCCTAAAGACATTTTCAGGGTAAATTATAAGCTCTATCTACAAATTATTGATATCTAGAATCAGAAGCTCGAATCATAAAAGCGTGTGTGTGTTACCCATGCATCTAGTGGACCATTCTACAAATTCTTGACAAGATCTATTTGGGTGAACCAAAAATATGGGACACAACCCACTCAAATTTAAAATTGAAAAATACAAACGACAAATCTATTCTCCTACTATGATCTAACATATAAAAACCACACACGAACAAAATTTCAAATGATTTGGATATATTTTACGTGGTGACAAATTAGTTAATTTTGTAACAATTCTAAAACATTGATCTTGCCATCTCATTTTGCATGGGCAAAGCAAATTCAAATCATTTAAAATTTTATCCGTGTGTAATCTAGACGTGTTAGATCACATTTAACAGAATAAATTTTCAGCTTAGGTTGCTCAATTTTAATTTGGGTGGGTTGGATATACTTGTTTGGTCGATTTAAATAGATTCTTATCAACATTTATACACACTTATATAGATTGGACTACAAAATTTTTGTTTATTTTATAAAATGAATACTTAACACCCTAAATAAAATAATTATGAAGCTAAATAAAAAATTCACTCCGTTGCGTGTGATCTAACTTATTTCATCCATCTACAATCAAAAAGTCAAATACTTTTTACCCGTGCATCAATCAAGTGATGACATGGACAACATTATATAATTTTTTAAAGTAATTAATTTACCACCTTTTGATGTACGGGTATAACATATCCAAATCATTTGAAAATCTGCAAACAGATTGGATTTTTATTTGGGCCATGATGTTTTAGTTCAAAAGACAATGAAACTTTGTAGTTCAACTCTATATGTAGCATATGCACAACTAAATCTGAGCTAGTATTATATGTAATTATAAATAGTGCATATATAGTTATAAATGAGCTGGCTGGCTTCCTTAGACATACCTAGTTAATCCTGAGAGTGTGTAAATATCATCATAATTTGACATTCTTTCATGGCTTCATCCTACTTTTCTGGGATGAAGGCTATGATGATGATGATGATATTTTTTAGGGGAATTCACATAAAAATACCTTAACGTTTGGGGGCGTTTTCATGTTAATACCCTGAACTTTTAAGTTGTACAAATTTATACCCAAACGTTATACGCCGGTTTTAACTTGATACCTTTTTTTAATTTTCCGGCCAAATTACTGAAATTTGGACGATTATACCCCTCAACGTTAGTCTTCAGTAAATACCATAACGTTTAATGTACATTTCATGTTAATACCCTATTTTCGTTGGAGAAGGGGGCGGGGGCGGCGCCCCCTCCCCGCCACTGCCGCCCCCGTTTTCGGGGGAGGGAGGCGGCGCCCCCTCCCCCTCCGCCTCAGTCGTTTTCGGGGGAGGGGGCGCCGCCCCCCTCCCCGCCACTGCCCCCCCTGTATTCGGGGGAGCTGTTTTCGGGGGAGGGGGGCGGCGCCCCCTCCCCCTCCGCCTCAGTCGCGGAGGGGGAGGGGGCGCCGCCCCCCTCCCCGCCACTGCCGCCCCCGTTTTCGGGGGGGGCGGCGCCCCCTCCCCCTCCGCCTCAGTCGCGGAGGGGGAGGGGGCGCCGCCCCCCTCCCCGCCACTGCCCCCCCTGTATTCGGGGCCCTGTATTCGGGGGAGGGGGCGCCGCCCCCCTCCCCGCCACTGCCCCCCCTGTTTTCGGGGGAGGGGGCGGCGCCCCCTCCGCCTCAGTCGCGGAGGGGGAGGGGGCTCCGCCCCCCTCCCCGCCACTGCCCCCCCTGTATTCGGGGGAGGGGGCGCCGCCCCCTCCCCGCCACTGCCGCCCCCGTTTTCGGGGGAGGGGCGGCGCCCCCTCCCTCTCCGCCTCAGTCGCGGAGGGGGAGGGGGCGCCGCCCCCCTCCCCGCCACTGCCCCCCTGTATTCGGGGGAGGGGGGCGGACTCCCCGCCACTGCCCCCCTGTATTCGGGGGAGGGGGGCGGCGCCCCTCCCCCTCCGCCTCAGTCGCGGACGCCGCCCCCCCTCCCCCCCACTGCCGTCCCCTCAGTCGGTGGAGGGTACTTGTTTGAAACTATCCCAAAACGTTAGGGTATTTTTTTTGTTTTGGTGTAAGGGCAAAACGGGAATAATTTAACGCCGTTAGCCAAAACAGACGGAAAGGTATAGATTTGTACTACTTAAAAGTTCAGGGTATTAATATGAAAGCGCCCCCAAACGTTGGGGTATTTTTATGTGAATTCCCCTATTTTTTAAAAGAGAACGTAAATGTTTAAATAAAAAATTTGTGAACCTAGATTACAAATCTATTTAGATGTAATCTAATACATCAAACATATAAACAAAATTTCAAATGATTTTGTTATATTTTTCCCATTCCTCAAGAAAGTGACAAATTAGTCACTCTAATTAAAATCCTACAACATTGATTCACCACTTAATGCATTGTAAAACATATAGAAGTCATTTAAAATTTTATTTCCATATAGTTTAGATGGGTTATATCACATCTAATGAAAAAAAATTGTGATTTGGGTTTCGACATTCTCTTACTAATTGTGTTATACTAGAAATAATCCGTGCACATAGTGCACGGAGCCAAAAACAAGTCCCACAAATAGGATGTGGTACACACGCGCAAACGAAAAGAAGTAAGAAGTATGGGTGTACTAGTCATAACCCGTGTCCGCGGGCACGGTTCATTTAAGATTTTTCCCTGCAAATCTTTGTTCCCTAAAAAATTATTTACACAGCCAAAACGTAAAAGAACAACAAATTAGCGTAAAAATATTTAGCGACACGGACGCCTTTGGCGTGAAACAACAAATTCGGCGCAAACACGTTCGACACAGAACAACAAATTCGGCGTGAAACAACAAATTAGCGTAGAACAACAAATTCGACGCGGAACAACAAATTAGCGTAAAAGCGGGCGCCTTCGGCGCGGGAAATTATTCTCATCTTGTTGCCCCATGCATCGAAGAGATGGTGGGACCCGCGTTAAGGGAGATCATTCGATCTGCACAACATTCCATCTACAGCATTAAGTGCAAGTTAAAGTTTTTTTCTCCAAGTGCATTAATTGCACTCTGCTATTCCCCAAAAACTTTCATTCCCCAAAAATTTCCTTTCCCCATAAACTTTCATTTCCCAAGAAATGTTTTTCCCTCCAAAACTTTCCACAAAATCTCATCTCAATCATTCATTCCTCAAGATTAAATCCAAGCCGTCTTTCTATCAACCCATTTGTCCTAGTCAGCTTGTCCTATTCAGCCATAGAATTCAAAAACAGTTGTCAAATGTATAATAGATATGTCGATATTGTCAGGGGTAAAAGGATAAATGCAAAAACCTTGAGGATTATAGTAAAAAATCCTCTAGGACAAAACTGTAAATAAGTGAGCTTGGTGTGATTTTTTAGGATGAGGAGGGAATGTCAACCATGTAAATAAGTCAGCTAGGGGTGATTTTTGGGATGAGGAGGAAATGGTAACCATGTAAATAAGCGAGGAGATGTGGTTTTTGTCCTAGGTGGCATCTCATGTGGCGATGTAACATTGCCACATGGAACAAACATACCACCTAGGACAAACCTCCTCTATTGTATAATAGATTTTTGTTCCAAAATAAATATAAAAGGCATTGTTATTTGTCATATAATATAAAGAATATAATACAGAGAAGACAATTGTTTCCCAATTATCCTAACAAGGTATCTGAGACATGAATCTTTTTTCACTGCCACCTTAAAACCCTAACCCAAGTTCTCATCTATCAACAATCCTCTATCATCTTGAGCAACCATACATGCAATACAGACACAAACATGGCATGACACGAACACAGTGGCACATCATATTCATGAAAAGTGGGATACAAGAACATTGAATGTGATATTTTTATTATATTACATATATATGTATATATTTTTTGAATGGAAATAATGGGTATCATACGCCATATGAGGGGATGCCCCATATGCCCTATCACATAGAGGTGGCTCATTTTAATATTTTGATACTTACAACAAGTACATGGGCTTGTACTTGTTGTACACGCCCCTTACAGACACAAACATGGCATGACACGAACACAGTGGCACATCATATTCATGAAAAGTGGGATACAAGAACATTGAATGTGATATTTTTATTATATTACATATATATGTATATATTTTTTGAATGGAAATAATGGGTATCATACGCCATATGAGGGGATGCCCCATATGCCCTATCACATAGAGGTGGCTCATTTTAATATTTTGATACTTACAACAAGTACATGGGCTTGTACTTGTTGTACACGCCCCCTTTATGTGAGAGGGCATATGAGGCACCCCTCATATGGCGAATGATACCCAGTATTCTCTTTTTGAATATGTGATATCTATCAAAATATTAAAATGAGCACTTAGACATCATTTACAACCATGTTGGTGTTCTTCTCTGGACATAAACTGAGGGTTCAAGGTATCAAGATCAATGACTATGAGGATTCAATCTTATAAACGAAGAGGAACAACTCGCAACTGTTACAAAATTGCTTACAAAGAGCTAAACCACTTGTTTGTATATAATTAGGTTGTATTCAGTATTTTGTATCGATTGGTATATGGCCTCTTGATACTTTTGTTATGCATGTTCGTATAAATTAATCAGCTACTCCCGTAGTGGTCTTCATTTCTAATGAAAATAAATAACATATTACGTGTATTGCAACGCAAGAAAATAAAACTGCTACCATAACGCAAAGAGCACTATTCATGTTATATGAAACATGCACACATTGATGAACACCAGTAATATATATCCATCCAAAAGAAACCTTTTAATACCAATAATACATCCATTTAAAAGATACTATCCACCATAATACATACCAATCCAAAAGATACTATCCATGCTCATGTCTATAAAGAAAATAAACATATTCTAAAGCAACATTTCACCATCCAAAAATACAAAATGTAACTAATAGATGATTTTTTTAAAAAATTGAACTCCCTTTATTTTATTTCGTTGGAATCATCTCCATCTCCTTCCACATGACAATGTTTCCATCTCAGGCTCATCAAGTGAAAGACCGGCAAACCCGAAGAATTTGGTACCCTCAAAACAAATCGAATCCATCTCCGCCAACATACCATATTTTTTGTCCCCTTGGCTATATTGAAAGGTGCTTCATGCAAGGAGGAGGAGATTGGTATGGCATCATTTTTTTCAACTTCAATGAATAAATAAGGAGCATGTACTCCAATTCCTTTCACAACATGATGAACAAGGTTGGTCAAAAAGCGTTACAACCCAGGCTTGTAATGCAGACTTCAAAGCAAGGAACCCACCAAAGTTTTGGACCTAAAATTCTCTATCAGAAAGAATCATGGCAAAAAGCAATTATTGAAACCCAACATAGATAAGGAAATAGGTTGAGAGATATGTTTTCCTCACAATTGTAATTGATATATATACTCTCTCTAACGGATCGTGTCAGCATGTATCCCATACCTAGTATTAAATTACAACCTAAATACTCTCAATACTCCCTCTTAAGCTGGAGAATATATGTTAACCATGATCAGCGTATCATATAAAGTAGAAAATTATTTTTCAGTCAACGGTTTCTTAATAATATCAACTAGGATGAGCATCACTCGGTTCAGTAATGTTTTGTGCAAATTTTGCATAACCAAAACCAAACTTATTTCTACCTGACCCGACCTGGTCCGATTCCACAAAACCAAATTAAAAACAGAGCCAAATTGTTCGGTCGATTCGGACGCATTTGATTGGGAAGATGGCTAAACCTCAAATAAGAAAAAAAATTATAATGAAAACCCAATCAGCCATTAAACAATCCAATCACTTATCCCAAAACAAGAATTCAAAATTAATCTCAAGCAAGATTGAATTTAATCAGTCAAACCCCCAATCAATCAAAAAATATCCCATCTTGGATGGAAAAACAAGGATTACAACAAGAATTTATATCAAGAATCAATTTACCATTGAAACACACAATGAACCCACTAACAATGCATCTTCTCTCATAAAAATTCAAAATTTCAACAAATTAATTGGGGAAATGGAATTTGATCTATTTGCTAGTGCTCCATCATTATTGATGTCGGATCCAACAGCTCATCCTTCATCGATGAGCAGTTAATATGCTATAATATGCTAGGCATTGAAGATCGCTACCATGAGGTCTATTGAGTCATTGAGGAAGATAGAGAGAAAAGTGAGAGCCAAGAAAAATGAGGCATATATTGTGGTTTCTGTCAAATGAGAGTTTATAGAGTGGAGGCTAAGAGGCAGAGTGTGAAGGAAAAGAGAGTGAGACATCTGGCTTTTTTTCGTTTTTTGAAGAGCTCAAAAAATTCACTATAAAAAATAAGCAATGTTGTTGGCATTACTTTCACCCAAAAGATTTAGTTCATATATTTCAATTCGATCTTTACATTTGTGTTCTAAATATCGAACCGACATCCGATATATCGACCGCAATATCAGTTTTATCACTACGCCGGTACGATATAGGCTTATATATTGCGGTTTTCGAAATTTGGAGAAATATCGCCGTAATATCGGGTTGCGGCCGAAATTGGAGCCGATATATCACTTTGAAATATTGGCCGCAATTCAAAGTTTTTTTGAAAATAAAGTTAGCGGATCGGTCCAATTAAAAGTGGATCCAACCCCGAGTTACCCGACCCAATCATTTACTTAAAACGACGAGTGGCAACGGGATTTTTGAGAGATAATCGCAGTTTTGCCATAATTCTAGTCACGCCACTCCTCTCATCTCGACGCTCCTCTTATTACGTTGCTCCGCTTAGCTCCGTCTGACAAAAATTTCTGGTAACAATCGATTAAGTTTCTATAGTTTATATTTTCTTATATACATTTGTGCTTTTATTTGACATCATTTTTAGTCTCTAATATGACACTCCGATATTTAGTCAATATCCCCCAATATTCATATTTAACAAGAGAAGTATAACCAAAACATACTTTTATTTGAGTTAGTATAGTTTATATCTTCTTACATACATCTATGCTTGCATATGTCATCATTGTTAAGCCTCTGATATGACACTCCGATATTTAGTTAATATCCCCGATATATCCCCGATATCCGCAATCCGATATCAAATTTCCTAGGCCAATACGCGACCGATATCCGATATTTAGAACACTGGTCCATACTTCATTTCTTCATTTACTTTATGTTGTGGGACAACACTAAAATCCAAAAAGCTTATATCCTGATTAATTGCCTTAAGCTTGACCTAATTTAAATGAATGCATGCGCTCCCTGTGTTTCATAAATAAGTTCTTAATAAAACAAAACTATAGTACAAAGCAACTGGTACAATACAAAGAATATACAAAAAACATAGTTGGCCAACTATAAAAGAATCAAAGTACTCCAAGTTATTGTATCACCACAAAACAAAAGTAAACACATCATATCCCACAGTTTACAAGAGTATGGGCAATGTAGGAGAAGGCGGAACCATTGCGTTTTATCCCTTACCACAAAATGGGTAGCAGTGTATGCCAACCAAATTCCGCTTTAGCATGTTATCACACTGATCACAGTTCGATTAACCAACCATATAAATATGAAACGTTTAAATGGACTTTTGTTCTCCAAATATGGCTATCCACGCGATAAAGACGGGCCCCAACGATAAGAAAAAAATCCACGAATTTAACATAACACTCCACATTCTTATCTAACACCAAACAAATTCAACCTTCCTATCAATGGCCAATGAGGTACCATCCAAATATGCGTTCAGTTTGGCTTCCTCTTTTTGGTTGTAAGTAGTCATGGTGAAAAACAAGGGCATCATTTATCTTGTATTCACATAGAGACAATGGCATTCTCATTATGTGTCACGATGAACAAATAAAGAAAAAAAGGAGCCCAGATAGATGTGCTTGCACCAAGTATCCTTTCAAAAGTTAAAAGAATAGCTATCTTGGTAGAGATTCCCATGAGGAAGGCCTCTCTAAGTATATGCCTATGAAGAAACAGAAATATTGAGAGAATTTCTTTTTGGAATCTAAGCACATTGTGCGGCCCATATTTCTCTATAAGCAACTTTGCTCTGAGTTCTGAGAGAGAGAGAGAGAGTGTGTGTGTGTGTGTGTATTTCCACCACTATTGCACAAGTAGTGACATGTACATAGTACAAATATTGAGAACCCACAATCGTACTTCATATTTAGGACTACAAACTTGTTTCCACTTCTCAAAGAGTATTTACCCCAGAACAAAGAAATGCACGATGACCCACCGTGGTGTCGGGAAGAATGAGTGAAAATAAAGAGCAATATCCAATAATGAGGCATTCAATAGAATGACCATAAGGGGGGATCAAGAAAGAATTTTTAGGGTGCCAAAATAAATGTATTAATACCATTAAAACTAATAATTTTACAACTCATGCAAATTTTCTTACATGCTCCTGTCACATAATTTTAAATTTAAGTCTTGTGAGTCCTTAGATAATGATATAGAAAAAAATTTAGAGAATCATTCATTTCACCAAATTTCATATGAAATACCCTGAGGTGAACATGCATACAAATTATTTTTTTACCCAGTATGAAAAACATTCGGATTATAAAAGTCATAATAATGATTTCTTATTTATTTGTTTAAAAGTAGCTAAGGAAATAATGACAATACCTTAATCAGTAGAAGGAGCATTATTTATTTGTTTAAAAGTCACTTTTGTATTTGTGTGTATTTCAGGTACATTCAACTGCTGCCAGAATAGTTCAACTTCCATTCTTTAACTTGTTTAATGGTTAATCTCATTGAAGTTTCAGCAAAGTTCAAGTTTTTTAGACTGTAAAGATACAATTTCCCACGGTATCTAACTACATTGCAAACATCAACACAAGCAAACAAAATCACTTAAAAAGCGTACTAAAAAACTCAAATTCGAAAATTTAGGGCACGAAGAAACTAACCCAGCGAGATCGCACAGCTGCCGCAAGATCCCGACGGGCCCGGCAACTGCGACTCCATCAAGAATCGGTTTCGGAGACTCCTTCTTTGACTCCGCTCTGTAGAGCTCCTGGTCGCCGAGCCGGTACTCGTTCCTCACCTCGAACCGAACCAGAGGCATCTCTGCATCTCGCTCACCGCAAAGCACGAGAACGGGTGACAACGAGAAGCATCGGGGCTTTTGTCCTCAAACAAGGGCGGTGACGGGACCCCATAGAGAGAGGGGAGTTGTATCAAAATAATTCTAAAAATAAAATAAAAACAGTTTTTGAATTGAATTTCGCTCTCGAGACGATTCGCATTCGCTTCGAAGAACTAGGCAGGTATTAGCTGAAAACAACGGCTATTGGGAATGGGCTCGGTACTTCTATTCACACCGCACTGTTTTTCTTATAGTACACTTTTAAGGTATTTAACCGTCGGTTTCCGGACACCACATTGGACGCCGACTAATCCGGCTCGAATCGAGTAGGATCCGCATAAGGCGGCCAACAGCTATTGGGAATGGGCTCGGTACTTCTATGCACACTGCACTGTTTTTCTTACACTACACTTTTAAGGTATTTAACCGTCGGTTTCCGGACACCACATTGGACGCCGACTAATCCGGCTCGAATCGAGTAGGATCCGCATAAGGCGGCCAAAGCTCTCCCTCACCAATTTTTAACGTAGCTGCATCCAGGGGGACTCAAACTCGAGACCTCCTAAAAGCTAGCATTACCCCACAGCCAGTTGAGCTATGCGTTGGTGGGTTACAGTACACTTTTAATTACTCATTTTTTTTCATGAGAGTTGCTTCACGCACCTATCGTTTTACTCGTTAATTTAGATGTTTGCCATTCAAAATTTACACATTTTTTACCCCCGTCGCACCCTGCCCCCCGTCGACGGATTTTGACGGATTGGAATATGCGGTGGGGAAGGGTGGGGATAGAGGTGGAGGGGGAGGGAGGAGGGGATGGGCTGTCGGCGGAGGGGACGGCTGATGGTGAGGGGGAGGGGTTGTCCAAGGAGGGGACTGATGAGGGGGTGGGGGTGGTGGAGGGTGTTGGGGAAGATTACGATGTGCGGCTTAGGGGACGGGGCGGGCGGGGTAGTCGGAGGAGTTGGCGGCGGATGGGCTGGGGTGTCGAAGGAGTTGGCGGCCAAGGGTCTGGGGAATCGGCAGATGAGGCGGATAATGTGGAGGGGCGAATGGGAACGGCAGAGGCGCCGGAGCTGGAGATTGTCAGAGTATGGCGGCGGCGGCGTTTCGGTCGTTTTACTCACCAGGTATAACACGACATTTTTGGAATTTAATATTGCAGGGTGAGAAAATTTGAGTTGCAAACTTGTAAATAAGTTGTGCAGTGGTTGTGGGCACGAGTAAAACAGTGGGTGTGCAAAAAAGTTATGCTTCTCAATTTTGCAACTCAGTGGGTGTGCAAAACAGTGGGTGATAAAACATGAATTTTTAAAAGAAATTGTGGTCAGCTTATCAATTTTTTTAAAACCATTAGTATGCTTTGCAAAAAATGTAGTGTGAATAGAAACATCCATTACACTTCTTGCTAAGCATGGTACACTTGGTAACAACACTACACATTTTTCATGTTTCTAACCTCACACTATATTCTTTCTAAAATTCTTATTTTATCTATATCTTCGTCCATCTACTCTTTCCCATCCGACCGCCCCCTTCATCCTCGTACAACAATGGCTCCACCAACATTGCATCCCTATTATCATCATCTTATTATCGCCCTCCTGATCTCGCAAATTAAATACGAAAAATCTAAAAAATCAATTTATTCCAACGAGCTCAATTAAACAGGAAAAAATTTCAAAATCAATTAAGCCCAACGAGTTCAATTAAACCCAAAAAAACCTTTTAAAAATCAATTAAACCTAAAGAAACTCAATTAAAATTACTTAAACTCGTTTAAATCGACGTGCTCGGACTTTCTGGGCCAATCGTCAATTTGTTTTGCACGTGCATATATACTCGAACATCAAATATGATGCTTGTGCATACAGACCCGAGCGTCACAAGTAACTTTTCAACCGATTGTTGCTCATGTATTAAAACCCGAGCAAACAAATATGCGCTCAGTATTTGTTTGCTCTGATTTGAGAACTCGAGGTGTAAGTGTTACGATGATGATGTGGTAGAGGAGAGAAATCAGTGGTGGCAGCGACGACGGATGGATAGGACGAGGGACGGTGACGGTGGTGGGAGGAGGATACGTTGGAGGATGAGAGAGAGAGAAACGTGGTGTGGTTAGAAAATGATGGAACAAGCCATTCAAAATAACAGCAATCCTGTCATTAAAAGGGTAATGCGGTTAGAAACAAGTGTAGTGTGAGTAGAAGCAACCATGGGGATTCAAACGTGCTTTTGTATTTTGGAGGCGGAATTAAACTTCATTAACTCTTAATTTATGAATTAGGTTATAGTTAATTGCAATGAACAACCAATGTGGTCTTTAGAGTTGACTTAGAGTTAAGTAGAAGACCAAAGGTCATTCACAGCTAGTAACTATATACTATGGATAAATTTCAAAAAAACACCTCCTTCAACTTTTGCCACTTTCAAAAGAAAACATCCTGCTTCTTTTTCGTTCTCCAGACCATGCTGAATTTTGCAATATCATCGCTAACCCGATCACATAGTCCAACGCGCGTATGCGCTAACCCGATCCCGAAGAATGTTGATGCAGAAAACTTGCAACGGGTGTTGATGCAAGGATCCCACACCAGCAGAGAGCATGGGCATGGTTTTACCGGGCCGAGATGCCTCTTCGCCGCAGCCTAAAACGGAACGGAAGAACGTCAGAGGAAACGGAGGTGGTGGCCCTCCGATTCGACTCCGATGCTTAGGTCAGTATCAAGCGGGAGGAAGGAGGAGGTGGCAAGTTTGTGATAGATGTGTGTGTTAATTCGGAGATAAACCTCATGAAGAAGGTTCTTCGCCACCGCCTGAAACAGAACAGAAGAACGTCAGAGGAAACAGAGGGGATGGCGTGAGGTTCCCACCCCACCAAAGGTGGGGGACTTAACATGTGCCCCCTCCTTCAATCTCCCATCCTTTAAAAAGACTCACCCCACCCACCAAAAAGTTTGAGAAAACGACCCTCACGAAAAGAGAAGGACGGGCACAAACACACACAAACACACACTCTCAAATCCCCAACCGAGAGAGAGTGGATCATATCACCAAAGGCATCATTGGTGGCCTCCCTTTCTTCTGGTCAAAAACAATCCAATGCCAACCCTAGTTTTTTTTTTTGGGACCCCCCCAAGCAAGCAAACGAAAGGCATTGACGTGTGGTCCTCTCTTAGATTCACATCCCACCTCCAAATTTTTTGGTGGTCCATCGCGGATCCGTGTCGACATCTTCTTGCTTTGATTCTTCGTGATTGCGATGCGGTTGTTTGGAAGCTAGCACCGGCGACCACCGGCGACGTGATCATGATCTTACATTCTTTCTATTGAGTCCATGAAGCCGTTCCTAATTTTTTAGGATGCAGGCTTAGACGACAGAAAAACGACGATGTTCTCTTTGGTTCATCTATTTAGGTTCTAACTTAATAGTTGGAGGAGCCAAAACTGGAACCCAACCCTAGTTTGACTAGCTAACATTCTTGTTGGTATTCATATATTTTGAACGAAGAGGATATGAATGCTCATATTAGTTAAAATACGGATATGAATTCAAATTCGGATTTGATTATTTGTACTTGTTTACATCCCTATTTTTAAATCAAGGAAAAAAATAGTCCACTTTTATTTTTTCAACCTATACTTATGGTGAAGCACAAGATGTGAGGAAAGATTTATAAATGGTAAATGGTATGGTTGATGGCAATATGTAAGGAACCATACTAATATCTAAAGTTGACACATGCTAGTGATTTAGGTTACAAAATAACATCTTTGGATGAATAACTATGAATATAAATTGACTGCATCAAGTGGTGAGCAATTTGGTATAAGAGAGTGGTGGGTGTCATATGACATATATCGTTAAGTCTCATGAACACCTTCAATACCTCACCCTTCGTTGTTCTTTTGGAGAGTCGAAACCATTCATTTTTATCTACATATTTTAAACCCCCAAAACGCTGACCCAATGCATTTTGCCGGGTCAACCACCCGTCGTAAATTTACCGATTTTGCATAAATAGAACTTTTGTGGCGTGTAAATGATTGAGCAAAACCCAGTGGGTTCTTCCGGTATTTGGTATTTTCAGGTTTTAGAATAGAAAGATCAAAATCAAAAGTTTCGATCCGTCAGAAAAATAATAGAGGCAAAGTTTTAGAAGACAAAACATGGCCCACAAAGTTGGAATATCTTATACACAACAAGTAGTGAGTGGTATTTCTTTGTTTGATGAGATCATGGCAATGCCCTCTTCTTGGATTCATCCTCAAAGAGGAAGTCTTGGTTGGCAACAAAGGTTTTGTTTTGTATTTGTTTTTTCAAAATTTTAAATTCAAAATGCATGCATGAAGTTTGGAGCACGTCAACCTCTAGCACCTCAAAGTTGAAGGTGGAAAATTGAGACGACACTGTGATTATGCTCCCTTGATCATATTATCATAAAGTGAATGGTGTTGGACATAACACATGGAGATTGTCTCTAAAGGATTATCCAACAGAGAAAAAAGAGAAGAGAAACTAAAAAAAGGGAAAGAAGAATGAAGGGATGTGTCACTGCATTAAGCTACAAAGTTCATCCTCCCTTGACCTAACCTCTCTCCATGTAGGTGCAAAGGCAAACCTCTTTTGATGGTTAGGTGTGTCTTTTGTCTAGTTGTTCCTTTGGTCTTCTCTCAGAGTTTCACTATAATTGTTTGTGTGCGTGTGTTTTCCTGAAGTTGATTCATTGGGTAATTATTTAAGGAGTCACCTTGATGCATATGTTGTGATGATCTGATTTCATTGTACACTACATGACATCTAATGCTTGTCTACTAAAAATCATGTATTTTTAATGTGTTTTAGCCATGCATTTTGTGGTTGCAAAGATGAATGGTTTTTTAACAATAGAACAAATAACGTCACTTGATCAACGGTCAAAAAGTGTCTAAATTACTTGATTTTTTTAAATGAAGAACCAATTTGAAGCATGAACATCATGACGGGTGAAGTGGATCATCCATAGAATAGCTCAATTATTATGTGATTTAAGATCAATTAATTTGATAATTATCTGAGGAGTCTTCCTAGGAACACTTTTCCCATCACACGTGCACGCATACATATTGAGAATAATGGGAAACATATGACATATGTGGCTAATCCACATATGCACTTTAAAAAGTCCATCAGCTCTTATTTTTCTGGTCTTCATATTCTGAAACCCTAAAACACCAAATATCGCGTGAACCAAGATGGGCTTTACATGTTTGACAGTTACAAATTTAATGGTTTCACATAAATAGAACTTTTTGCGACGGGTGAATGAACATGCAAATCCCATTGGATTCACTTGATTTTTGGTGTTTACGGGTTTTAGAATGTGAAGAATAAAATGAACGGTTCCGATCTTCCAAAAAAAAGTATGGAAGATGAAGTTTTAGAGGGTGACATATGTAGCTTAGCCACATATGTCTTATTTATGTTTCCCATTATTCTCAAATATTTGTATGTGTTTGTGTAGGGAAAATTGTTCTTAAGGTGACTCTTTAAAAAATTAATTAAGGAGTCGGCATAATATCGTATAATTAAGTTACTTTATAGATGAGCCACTTCGTCTAACATGCTCTTCATAATTTAAAATGGTTGTCAATAAAAAATCATGTGACTTAGACACTTTTTGACCGTCGATTAAGTGGCATCATTTGTTCAATTATTAAGAACCGTTCATTTTGCAACCACATAACACATGACTAAAACACATTAAAAGTACATGATTTTTTAAAAACAAGAATTTGATAACATGTAGATCATAATGAATGGATCAGATCATCCATAAAATTCTTACAAAATTTGTATTAATTAAGATGACGCATTAGATGATATCCTAAGGAGTCACCTTAGGAACACTTTTCTCATGCATGCATGTGTGTGTGCGCGCACACACACACATGATTAAGCACATTAAAAGTGCATGATTTTTTAAAAACAAGAATTTGATAACATGTAGATCATAATGAATGGATCATATCATCCATAAAATTCTTACAAAGTGTGTATCAATACGACTCATTAGATGATATCCTAAGGAAATAGCTTAGGAACACTTTTCTCATGCACAAACAAACAAACAAACAAATACACATACACACACAAACACAAACAAACAAACACACACAAACACACACACACACACACACACACACACACACACGAGTTTAATGTGAATCAGGTGGCTAAGGAGGATTTTACTCCTTGGTCCACCGAAGACGAAGCCCCCCATATTTTTTTTGAAATTTTTTTAACATGCTCTACACCTCATGGCTGATCACCGCACCAAAAATCAAGTGATTTCAATATTTTTTGCACATCGATACACCTGTTGCAAAAAGTTCTATGTTATGCGACTGTTGATTTTGCAAGGGGTAAATCGATGAGCAAAATTTGTTGGAATTACTTGATTTTTGAAGTGGTGATCATCCATGAGTTGTTAGAGCATGTTGGAAAAAAATTTCAGAAAAATATGTAGGGGGCCTTAGCCGGTGGTGGACCAAGGGGGAAAATCCCCAGTGGCCACCTGATTCCCATCACACACACACACACACACCTCCAGCCGGGCTTGGCCGGGCCGGGCTCCTTCCAAACCCGGGCCGACCCGGGCCGGCTTTTTTTGCCTCATGGGGCTGTTTTACCCCCCCAAACTGGCCCCGGGCCAAATCCTGGGACATGCCGTTGGGCCGTTTTGACAACATGACACACACACACAGGGGATATGTATATGTGCTTACAGTAGATAAAAGTTATATGTGCTTGGGCTCATGATTTAGCTAGAAAAAAGCTTTTCAAAATTTTTGCAAGGTTGTTTGTATACATTCTAAATGGGAGAACCCCAATGGAATTTGACCATGTGAACCACCTGTTATAAAAAATTCTATTCTTCCAAAACCATTGAATTTGCAACTAGTAGATCGATGTCCAAATAGTGTTGGATTCACTTGATTTTTGGTGTTGGTGATCATCCATTATTTGTAGAACAAAACACAAAAACTTTCAAAAACTTTTTGAAATAAATTCGACTGCAAGCACTTACTACTTATACGTGTTGACATCACATATACATATTTCTAATACATACACACCCCACACACAAACAGGAGGCTAATGGGGGTCAGCGGGCCAAGGAGAAAATTCCTCCATGTCCCACTCACGGCCCCTAATTTTTTTGAATTTTCTTATGGTTGATGTACACAATTTAAACCCCCAAAACCCCAAATATAGGTGAACTCTAGGGCCATTGACACTCAATCCACCGGTTACAAAAGTTCAATGTTTTGCAATTGTTGAATTTACAACAAATAAAGGGAGAGTCAAATAGCATTGGATTCACTTGATTTTTGGTGAGGTGATCATCTACCATGTGTACAATAAATCACAAAAAATTCAAAAAAAATGCACTGGGGGGGGGACATAAACTTCCAAGTAGAAAATTCCTTAATCATTTTGGACATCTCACGGAGATGTTGCTTGACAGTTTGTGTCACGCCCCGCTTCCCAAAAATGTGGAGGCGAGACGTGAGAAGGTCCGCTCAGACTTGAAGCTGAAAAGCCGCAAGTTCGATAAGCGTCAAATAGAACTACAAATGGCAGGTCCTTGCAATGCAATACAGAACAACAATAATAACAAGAAGAAGAGACAGATAAAATGTTCAATCTCAGATTATCCATTAATTAAATTACAATATCATAGAAAAGCCACCAGGCTAAAAGGAAAAGAGTCTAAGGCCCAAACATGGCCAACAAGGTATAACATACATACAAAGGTGCCACGCACCAACAACTAACAGCAACCTAAACAAAGAAGTGAACACGAGCGGTCTTCAAGACAGGCCCCTAATGTCCACTCACCTCCACAGCAAACACCAGCATCAGCAACACCATATCCCATGCAACAAAGCTCTGGCTCTGGGTCTAACATGTGACACCCAAAAGAGAGAGGGGCACATGTCAGCAAGTCTGGAAAGACTTGTGCAAGGAAACTGAAAGTAACTAACAACCTAGCACTTATAATATTAAGCAATGACATGACAGTTTAGTTTGATGCAGCAGTTTAAAAAGAGAGTGTCGCGCACTCACGATGTAACAATCACTAAGCACTAATCACGATTCACTTATCACTATTAATCACTTGTGCACTAGAGATTTCGCCTGCTGGCCGGAGTGGCGGATCAGGCCAACTCGGGGCTCAGGTGGCCGCATATCTCTTACCCCACCCATATGGGTCGAGCGTTGGGGTTTCCAACTAACTGCGCTCGCTTCTCGAATACGAGCCATGAAGTGTATTCCACTTGGCATAGGGGTGCACCTAGCCTTATTTATCAAGCGTTGGGGTTTCCAACTACAGGGCTCGCTTCTAGAACACGAGCCAGGAATATAAGTATTGTAGCGTGTGCTACGCAATCACGATGAATAATCAATATGCAATGCCATGAACAGATATTTGTGTACCGTTAATTGAATTTAAACGTGACATACAAGCATGATGAGGGTGACGGACCAAGCTTCGTTGTCAAGCTAGGTCAAAGGCGTCTAGACGGCTATCCTTTCACCGTCTAGTCTCTTTTACGCTAAAGCAAGGGAATTGGCCTAAGACATGGCCCAAATCAAGAGATGCAAGTTTCACTTGCCTGGCACTGAGGAGAACGATCAACGAAGGCACATCACACAAATTTGTTATCTACGGGAATGGATCACTGTCATGGAAAAACAACATTAGAATGGTAACTAATCCGTATTCACAATCGAACCCTACGATTTCTAATGATCCATTTTATTAGGGTTTCACAAATATCAAGTGTGGGTTATGAGATTATTGAAGGAAGAATACTACCCGTGAAGAAGCGGAGGAACGACGCCGAGAACTACGACGACGGAAGAACGATCCGGCTCAGATCTGGAAATGGGGAAAATCTGGAGAAATGGGTTTGGATGAGGCTTTTGGGGATTTGATGAGGGTTTGAGGTTGAGGAGAGGTAGGATATGTGAAATGAGGGTTTGGATGATGATGGATGAGCTTGGGATGAAGGATCAATGGTTTGGGGAAGAAGGGGGCTCAATGGGGGAGAAATTAGGGTTTGGGGTGATGAGGAAGAAGAAGAAAACGTTTGGGGCGTATTTATAGAAAAGTGTGGCGGCTAGGGCAAAACTAGGGTTTCCTGGGCTGATTAGTCGGTCAAAGAAGGGTGGCTGACCGACTAGTTTGAGTACTAGTCGGTCGGTCGAATAACTGTGACCGACTAAGAGCAAACAGTAACTCGGCTGGGAAGATGATCAATGCACTAGTCGGTTGAAGAACAATGGCTGACCGACTAGATTACAATCTAGTCGGTCAAAAGATGTTCTCAGACCGACTAAAGATAAACAGTAACTTAGGGGAAATTAATCAAAGGAACTAGTCGGTTAAAGAACAAGTTCTGACCGACTAGTTTCACATCTAGTCGGTCGGTGGTTGTTCTTAGACCGACTAACGATAAACAGTAACTTCTGAATAATTGATTGAATGAACTAGTCGGTTCCAGTTGATTTTCTGACCGACTAGATTGGAATCTAATCGGTCGGTTGATCTTCTTGAACCAACTAACGTGCACGAAAAGTCTCAAAATGGAGCACGAAGGTCCGGGATGAATTCTAAGGTTTCTAGGATCAACCTATCGCTAAGATATGATCGATATGAAGCTCGTCACGAGTGACTTACTCCGAGTTCAATGATTCTAAGGAAGAAGCTAGAAGATCACATCAAAAGGAATGAAAACGAAAGCTAGGATATCTCAACGAGGTGAATGAAAGCGAGAACTATGGAAATGGAAACCACACAAGGAGAGAACCCACCATCACAAGCAAAACACACTGATAATCCAATCATACAAAAACCAGTCGTTACAGTTTGATTAGAGCTCATTTTATAAGTGTTAAATTTAATAGTTAGCTGACTCAACTTCAACACAAAAATTCCTCACATTCTATCATTCAAAATCTTCCACAGGTCAATAACAGTATATGATAATCTTTGTACTCACAAGCTAAGTCATCCTTTATTGAGCTTACAAGAATACCACGTGTAGTGATATCCTTTTTGATATCATTCGTTGTAAATCTCAACTGAACGTCTATACTGGGTAGTGTTTCCCACAACAGGATCTTCCATCTTGTGGTTAATGGTTTCAATGATCTCTTGATCCTCTACGACATACCTGATACAGAAACTCCAAACATTGAAGTTGTCTCTATTGAGACGATCTCATTTGTTGAGATCAACAATTATGTTTTGGCAGTTCATTGTCCATCGGCCCTTTTACTTGTGCACACCACTTATTTTCAAGTTTGCCATTCAAAATTTACATCTCTGTTACCCCCGCCCCTGCCCCTGACCTCCCACCCCCCATGCAGCCTCCTTGCCCCATGTCGACGGGTTGTAGGGGTTGGAACGGGCGGTGGGAAAGATGGAGAGTGGGAGGAGGGGATGTAGGGGGCAGGCGGGTCGGAGGAGGGGGTAGCAGCGTGACTGGGGAGGTTGGAGGATGAGGCAGAGGAGGGATGTGGGCGACAAAGGGGGCTGTCGAAGATGAAGAGGGTCGGCGAAGGGGGCTGGGCTAGGCAGGTTGACGAAGGGGGCTGGGCTGGGTGGTGGGGATGAGTAGGTCAGCGGAGAGGCTGGCGTTGCCGCCCTTCCGTTTTACTCACGACGCACAACCGGGACAATTTCGGAATTTTTGAAAGGCTGTGCGCGATGAGTAATCTTGACTGGCAAACTCGTAAATAAAAGGTATAGTGGTTGTGAGCACGAGTAGAATCGATGGATGCTAAAATATATGGTTGTTTTCACATGCAATTTTGGCGCGCGAGAAAAACGGGCCAAGGAGCATCGCAACTTAAGACATAGATTGTGCCGTTATGGTTGCATTGGATGACCAAACTGGCCAGCGTTTGGACCCTCTAAACTGAGAGTAGAGAATTAGATTGCCATCCTTGGTCAGCTTCAGCTGTGAAGTCTGTGGGTCGGACACTGGAGCTTCTCTGTTTGCCTGCAGCCACACCACTACATGGCTGGATATCTTTTTGTACCATATTCCGAAATAGTAGTTTCCAGAATCACCTGGAGTGAAGAAGCCCATCTCAAAAGACTCCGGCATCGGAGACTATGGTCTTATTGCCGGAGATGGACTGGCCGTGGGAGATTGTAGATCCGATGCAATGGACATATCATGACCCATCGATAGGAGACAGAATTAGAGAATCAGCATCTTAGCAGGAGCATGCATAGGAAGCAAAAGATGGCTTGATATCGAGAATGTGATTCTGAATCAATGTTTGCTGAGCAAGCGTTATACACAAGAAGGAAACATGAAACTGTGGCCCTTTCAAAGTCCCCAGTTTTGGTTTCCTTCTGATTGTTCCTGATCCTCTCGCCGGAAATGCTTGCGTCAGCAAGGTTGAGTAATTTGTTCCTGCGATGTTCGTGGCTAGAATTGTTTTGCCACGGACGCATCCGTGGCTAACATTCCGTTATCTATTTGTTTTTTCGGCCACGGAACTTCAGCAAGGGACGATGCCGTGGCGGATAGCTCACTATCGGCCACGGATTCGTCCATGGCCGATAGTCCGTTGCCGAAGGTCCTTATTCTGCTAGTGTATGTGTTGTATGTTGTGATATGTATAATGGGTCATCTATATACAAAAAGAGAAGAAGAAAAGATGCCAGCTAGAAAAAAGTAACACAGCCAAGTTCAGATATAGTTAGCATACGAGTTAGATTCAATTAGTATTATTTAACAGTTTGTATTTATGTAAACCTCAGTTTACGAACATTTTGTGACTAATATGGTTGGACTGTTCCCAACGCATGAAAGGTCACCAAAACTTTGTTTTAGAAGCTCCATTTTCATTTCCAAACATAAAGCAGAAGTTTAAAACATCTATTCTGTAAATAAGGGAATTACATATGTGCCATCTTCTTAGTAGGACAAAAGGATGGGTAGAGATGTGACACATCATCATCAATGTGGGACCCACTTGAGGATGGATGGAAGGTTGGGGGTGGTTTGGTGTGCTTTTGTGGTGCACACAAATATAAGCCCATCTCTTTCCATGATTCACGTGTTTGCCATTGTTTTTTCATACAACCAAAGAACATATCACTCTTCCACCAATTTACGGGTTCGCCATCGGTCTTTCTCCCCTTTGCCTCATGGTGTGAAATCGGCCCGGCCCGGCCGGCCGGGCCCAAACAAAATCCGGGCCGGGCCGGGCCGGCCCGGCCCGGCCCGGGCGGGGCGAATCCAGGCCCAGCCCGGCCCGCCGGCCCGGGCCGGCTCCCTACCCCTGCTTTTAAGCCCCTGGAGGCTATTTTTTGACAAAAGCCCGGGCCGGGCCGGGCCGGCCCGGCCCATGGGCTGGCCCGGCCCGAGGGCCGGGCCCGGGCCGCAGCCCGGCCCGGGTTTAGGAACCCGGGCCCGGGCCGGGCCGGCCCGGAACCCGGGCCGGGCGGGCCCCGGGCCAAATTAACACATTGACATTTGCCTCCGCGTTTTTTTGAACCCAGGCCCCTCCTGTTTTTCCCTTTTACCCCCAGACGGTTCACACACCCACACCCGCACTTTCCTCTCATTTTCAGCTGCACACGGTTTTCACCTTCTGTGTGTGGGTTTTATTCGATCCACGCGCACTATGAGTACGTGTAATTTCTAGACATTTTTAAACCTGGGACTTTGTCAAACAATAACTATTGAAACTAAACCTTGTTGACATCCCATGCGAAAGATACGAAGAGCAAATATTTTAACTGACCAAGGAAAAGGCTTATGCCTACAGCAATTGGTGCTCATTGATCTCGTCTGTATGCAAATATAATAACAGACAACTTGTCTAATAAAACAACGTTAGTTAAAGCTCTCACTGTTTACAAAATCACCAGGGCCCAGGCCATGTTGGGACCAGTTAGCTAGATGTGTGCAACAGGAGAGGGGTAGAATCACATCACTGCTGCTGCATGAATTCGACGACAAAGATGGAACCTAAAACTATTGAGAATTGCTATATACACCGGTTGACCGGTGTATATAAGTCTTTTTTGACAAAAAAAAAATCACATTATCAGTCATTCAGCACCATCCCACAGTCCCCCTTCTTCTTTTTGTCATTTTTTGACAACTCATCATTACATACACCACCTTACACACCACCCTACGGGGGTGTATATAGCCATTGCCAAACCATTTCGCTGTTTTGGAAAGCTATATAGGATCAAATCCCAGAGACACGTATTTTGAAATGCAGATTTGATAAGTATGCTCAATCTGCAAGCATGCCCTCAGCCATTTTTCATAACTCAACAAAACATTCATAAATCCTCTCATGTTTATGACACTTGGAAAGTTCCGTTGCAATGGGTCTGTGGTGGAATAAAAATATCGGAAACGGATTAACGACCACGGAGAAATCCGTGGCGGGTATTTGATTATCGGTCATGGATTAGTCCATGGCTGACAGGTTCTAGCAATGGATCGTCGGTAAAAATTAAGACGTGGCATTAACGCTTCATCTACGGATGTCTATGACCAATATTACTATTGGCCACGGATTTTTCCGTGGCATAAGCCTACATGCCACAGACGCTGGATACAAATTTATCCGTGGGATGAACTCTGCAGCCACGGACAATTCCGTGGCAAATAGCTATTATCAGCCATGAATATGTCTGTGGCTAATAGTCCATGGCCATGCAAAAAATTAAGCTAAATTGTGAGGAGCATGCGTGACCCCACATTACCACGATTTCCTCTCAAGCAAGAACCCTAACCCTAAAATCTCGAGCGATCCCTCTCCGTTGCTGTTAGTCGTCAGCCATTGCCGACTCCGTTGCCGTCAGCCGCCGCCAACCATTGGTAATGCCGGCACTCCGTTCATCTCTCCCACTCGAATGAATCGTGCCCTAAATCGAGCACGGGAGCGGTCGGAGGGGGCGTCGGCCCCCTCCGCCGTCCCAGCTCACCCTCTCATTCCTCCGATCTGAAGGAAGCACTACTGGAAAATTGGACATTAGCCACAGAACATCTGCCACGGAATGATTCCGTGGTAACTGTTTCTTAATTAGCCACGGAATATTCCGTGGCTATCTTTTCGTGGCTAATAAAGTAACAGCCACAGAATTTCTGTGGTAACTAAGTACTGGCCACAGATATATCATTACCTCGATTTTCCGTTAGGGTAACGTAATTGCCGCGTAATAATCAGTGGCTGATATTTGTAACTGCCACTGCAAGTCCCTGACAAATGTTTATAAGCCACGGAATTGTCAAAATATCTCGCGCGACTAGTTCTGACCGGAACGAAAACTTTATACTAAAAATGTATAATGAAAAATTATAATTCCGCAATTATAATTCTGTTATCTCTCTCTCTCTCTCTCGTGTCTCTTATCCCATTTCCTCTGGTGGCAAATCTAAATCCTTTTCCTCTCTCTGGAAACCTCTCTCGCTCTCTCTCGCGAAGAAAGCCAACGGCGATTGGAAACCTCTCTCTCCTCTCTCTCTCTCTCTCTACGAAAGCCAGCGACGATCGGAAACGGCGAGATCCGTCTCTCTCGACGAAAGCCAGCGGCGATTGGAAACCCCCCCCCCCCCCCTCTCTCTCTCTCTCTCTCTCTCTCTCTCTCTCGACGAAAGCCATCAGCGATCGGAAACGGCGAGATCCGTCTATCTCGAGCGACGAAAATCAGCGAGATCCGTCTCTCTCTCTCTCTCTCTTCTTTCTAACAAATTAGGGCTTTTCTTTCTGCAGGCGAGCCGACCGAACGAATTAGGGATTTCTGACTGTGATAACTCCGGCGACGCTGTTCTCCGACGATGACGACAAGGTTCTGATTTTGATTTTTCCTTCATTGTTTGGAAATTCCTCAAATTTAGTTTTGATATTAACAAAATATTGAATTTTCTTTCATGGTTTCTATCTTGTGATGAAGGTTGTTGATTAATTCCTCAAATTTAGTTTTGACATTAGTTCTATAATATTTACTGCTGAAGGCTAGAATACAGTCATATTATTGGATAAAGCTATCCCCATGAAAGTAGGCGGGTCTCTATAATCTGTGGATTTCTGGAAACTGATGACATCCTTAGAAGTTCCTGTCATGGTTATCTAAGATTGACAACAGTATGTTGTAATTTGCAATTGAATTTAAGCTGATAACTACTCATGACTTGAATTTCATGGGAAACATGATTCTATTTTGCTCTTTTACTTATTTTGTGCTTTAGAGATGAATTTGGTTTGTAAGGCAAACTGTATGGCTCAGATATGGATGCTAGTGTGAGACATTAATATGTAGTGTTGGCTTTGCTTAACTCCCAAAAGCAGAAACCTGACTAAAACAATTCTCTGCAATGTACCATGCTAAGAAATTACATTCAATTGAAATAAGAGGAGGCAGAAGATCAAGAATTTTGTAGGAAATTTAGTTGAAGCTTGGGGAATGTGAAGGAATTTTTTTTTCTTATGCAACTTTCTTATGAAATGGGCTTAACCAGGTGTGAAAATTGCCACTACTTGTATCCATAAGCATGTTCAAACATGCATGGTTGTAACATCACGTGATTCATAAGGCATATGTCATGATCTCTGTTGTTTAGCACACCAAATAGATTGACTTGGTAGCTAGCAAAGTGACATCACATGACAAGATTGTTGAAGTTTTCCTATTAAAGGATTTAGATAATTTATGTATTCACACTTCATTATAAGTATAACAAGAGAAATGGGTTGGATTAGACAAAGGTATTTTGGTCACTGCCCTTATTTTTGATAAGGTATGAATGCTGGGAACTTGAATACATTGGTATTTTATGGGTATTATGTTTCATTTACAAATTTCAATTTAGCTTGTATGAGGTGGTATTTGCATAAGCTAAGTTACATTTAATGAATTTTCAATTTTGATTTGTATATATTCCCCTAATTGAGAAATAGTCCAAATATTTTCATTCCTTCATGCTTTACTATTAATTGCACAGTTTGTATTCGTTTGTAAAATTATATGCATGTCTTCAAGGTATACAACACTGCACCAACAATCCACCAAGACCACCGCTTCATCCACATAGTTCTATTAAACATTTTCTGTTGGGCAAATATCAATATTACCTACAATATCACCAATATCTTTTCCACTGGGACTGATTTGAGCCATTAGATGTTTCAAATATATATTAACACCATTCATTAATTTCATACCTTATAATAACTTCAACTTCATTAGTTAGTACTAGCAGACATTAATGATAACTAATTGATCACAAAAAGTTGCTTTCGTATTTGGAAATTTACCCCAAATCTTTGATATTGTTTAAATTCAATTAAAATCATGTTAGCTTTTGAAATACACACTTTTCTTTTAACAGCTATTAATTTGTTGTTTCCCTCAGCTGACAGTTCTGTTTCAAACATTTTAGGCAAGCCCATATGACATGTTCATGATGATGGTTCTGTGAGTGGCATCTTCCAGTTGATAACACTGTTTTGAAAAAAAATTCTCTTATTTGCTTTGCATAGAATGTGAATTTTTCTTACACATCTCCCTCTTTCTGATCCTATTTAGTATCCTCCCTCTTATTTGGCAACATCTTTTCAATTCCAACCTTTACTTTAAGTTTTAGTTCAATATTGACACTTCTAGCATGGAGCATCAACCCATCATCCATGCATGCTTTTAAAGTACAAATTGGATCTCCATCTGCTTTTAATCCACATTGGATCTTTTTGCATCATAAGGAAATTAGTTCAATGCAAAAAATATACAGGTTGTCTTTATTATTGATGACTGCTATTAGTTGATTCGACTAATACCTATGAATTATATGAGTTCAATCGCGTGGTAAGTTGATTTCTGGTTTAATTTGACAAAAGAAATTACCAAAAGGACAGAAAAGCCAAAAAAAATCTTAAAGAAAAGGAAGACTGTGGACAAATGGAAAACATGATGATATAGAAGGATCTCAACACATCATGTATCATGCAACAAAGTTGTGTCCTTTTCTGTCATTTTTTCCTTTGTGAATGTCTTGGAAATTAGATTCTTGTTTTATGCTCACCATCTTTTATTTTTGTGCAAGAATGGCTATCAATTATTAAATCACTACCTTTGCCATTATTGTTAGCTCATTTCTGCTTCTAGCTTCTTTGCCGGGTATTTGTAGATCCATGGCCATTCATAAGGTAATGTACCCTGTAATACAATGAATATTGCAGATGGCCAAGGTTGGTTTCTTATATGTAGGATTATGAATGAAAATTTAATTACAAGGATATATAGTTTTACAGCATTGATAATAATCATATTGTTATACACCATACGTATGGATCAAAATGTAATAAGAGTGGGATCAGTGGCCTTTTTATCATAATTGTGAAGTAGAGTATCGATGTAACACGTGCTACTCTACGCCAGTATTGACTGCATGATATTATGCATCGGGCCTCAGTTCATGTGGGATGCTCTAATATTCAGATATAGAAAGTTCTAATAATGATCAAAGAACTTGACATCATCTTAATCGTTTACCCCTTGAAACGACATTTGCGTGCACCTCATGAGTTGTTGATATGCTGATAGAGGGAACATGCTGCGATTGTGCGCGTGGCACTGATTGCTCTTTTAAATATGTACAGTCTATGTGGACATATTGGAAGCGATAGAGCTCATTTCCAAATCAGTTCAGGTGGAATGGGATCTATATGTTATGGCAATAGTATGTATGTTGTGCGGGGAAAGGAATAGGCATATTTTTAAATATAAAGCCAACTTTAGTCTATCTGTTTTGCATGCTAGTAATTCTGTGATGAAGCTCTATCATACTGAAGCT
The DNA here is from genome assembly GCA_030789695.1 of Scilla litardierei. Classification (NCBI taxonomy): domain Eukaryota; kingdom Viridiplantae; phylum Streptophyta; class Magnoliopsida; order Asparagales; family Asparagaceae; genus Scilla; species Scilla litardierei. The sequence goes on along the minus strand of CM061134.1, from coordinate 10,987,486 downwards.
AAATAGGAAAAGCATATCTGTATGTAAGTACTTTTAAGTATCGCTGATTGATATATAAGAGGATGCATGAATTAAGGAAGATGGTGATGATAATATCATAGTTCAAAGATGTTTAGAGAAACACTAGCCATAATATATGGACAGTTGGAGGAATTTACCCAAAAATATATAAATATTGAATCAGTTTAATTTTGTTATAATTTATGGAAAGAAAGTGATGATTCCGATTCCATTCTTAATGGTTCGGCCCTCTGAAAGCCGTTCTTGTTTGAGATAATGAACACATCCTTCTCGCTACAAGTCATAATCTCAAATAAGAGGCATTAGAGCTGTCATTGAAATGTATTTAGGATTCAGTAACTATACTGCCATAGGGTCACTTTTTTCTCTTTTGACATGGAAATGAATGTTTTACTAATTGACATGAAAAATGATCAAAATAATAGATTTTTTTAAAAGTGCAGATGAAGAGACTGAGGGATGCTCTTAAATCTGGAGCACCAGCCCCCTCCTCTCGGCCCACCGGATCAGGTATGCATATGTGGGTATTATATGTGGGTATTATATCATGTCTGCAGCTTAATTTACACTTATTAATACATTGGATGACTAATTGCTAATTCATGCATTTTAGGCCAACAGTCGACAGCAGGCAAGACCGTTGCCCCAATCTCTCGGCCCACATGATCAAGTATGCATATATGTGTATTATATCATGTCTGCAGCTTAATTATTGCATTTATTACTACGTTGGATGACTAATTGCTAAATTCATACATTTCAGGCCAGCAGTCGACAACATGTCATATGGATGCATGCGGCTTAGAGGATGTACCGATAGGTACTCAGGCCATTGCCTCCTCCCATGTTGCCAGTTATTCTACATAGATTCCTGTTGAGACGGTACAGTTCATGCCATATGACTCCAGTGTAGGGGACTCCCCTTTACCACCTGCCAGTTATTCTACATGGATGAATGCCAGGAGGTTTTAGATTTGTTGGCATCCGTGTCAAATGCTAGGATGATTGCTGCTAGAGAGGAATCCTTCCAGCGAAAGGGTATGAAAACATATTTCAATTATGTTAAATAAGAACATGTTATATAACATGTTATTTATATTGTAAGATAATATCATTTTTTTACAGGCAGGGAGAAGCCACCCAAGGTTGGACGAGGATACAACATGCCCTCGCACCTGATTCCACCAGAAGGGCAGCGAGTTTTCATCCAGTGGATCTACAGTGCCCCCATTGGAAAGTGTGGGAGGCAAGTTTACGAGTTTTTTTGGCTACATTGGCCAAAAGGGGCGATTTCTTCAACATTTGCCTCGGTTGATCTAATCAAAGATTTGAAAATTTGGTCATATGTTGGCGCTACATTAACGTAAGTCTGATAAAGGATGCGTTGGTCCAGTTGCGTAATTAATTGAAGGGGAGGATCTGGTCGGGTTACATAGAAGACTGGGAGCGCTGGTGGCATATGGACGCCCGAGCAGATCCCCTCCAGTTCTTTGGATCCTGTGTCTATTGGGAGTCGGCAAATGAGAAGGTATGGTTCAATTTTGGTCCATTTTAATACGTTTTAATATCCATTTGGCTAACATGCTTTTTTTAAAGAGGATTGCGGATATCACCAAGGCGAACCGCGAAAAGACACGAGAGTATAATCATCATGCCGGCTCCAAGAGCTACACCAAACATGCCCACGATTTGGTCCTACAGGTTATATGTTCAAATTTAATTTTTAGCATATATTATGTTATAATGTGATATATGTCTGTCTGCCTATTTATTTATCTATTTGTTTTTAGGGCAAGCCAGATTTGGAGTCATTGGTGGAGCGCACCCTTACGCAGGCCCACCACAAGTATGCTGATATGAACAAGCTGGAGAAGAATAAGCAGCTGCTTGTAAGTAATAACTTATGTTTAATAATATTGTTCATATTAAGTATAAATTTAATGTTGGTTGCATTTGTTTCAGTCTCTTCTATTAGGCCTGTGTAATTTAGCGTCATATATTAGTGCAACATCCAAGGGTTCATGTGCAGACGAAGGCAAAGGCATTCAACACATGAGCTCTCAATTGCCCTGTGTTGGTTTGGAAGTTCTCATGCCTTTCCCATGAGTACAGCTTTTGTGTTGAGGTGGACAACTCATCCTCTCATGTCCACCTCCATCAATCTATGCAACAACTCACGACATATTAGTCATTGGTGCATGGCAATCTGTTGACACTTGTGGCTTGTGCAATCTAGAGAAGAAGCATTGTTTAGGAAAATTGCTGTAAAATTGACATGAAAATTTTCAAGACCATGTCATTTTACGTCATGCTTTTATTCTTTCATTTTCCATAGCTGTTTTGAATTTGTTCGGCAAAAAATTTCCGTAAATTGCGGAAGAATTTTGTTTTTGTGTGCATATGATGCATAAATTTGAAGTAATACATTTTGTTAATTATCGACTAGAATAGATCACACCACCACAAGTCTATGAAAATTTAAAACTATCTTCATTATTGATATTGAAAATATCTGTATATAAAATTTTCTGAGTTCCAACAGGGCTACAGCTCCACGTTGAGTCTTGGTAAAAGTTTGTTTGATCAGTCAATTAAACTGGAAGGAATCAGGAGGCATTCTTAAATTTCTGCTCAGAAATCAAAGGGGCATCTATCTAATGTAGGGGTTTTTTTGCTGATTAAACTAACATACAGTTTTGTTAAGAAGATTGCAAATCTTGAACAGTTGCTTTTGAGATGATGCCAACATGTGCCCATGTTCCTTTTTTCATACTTAGGTTAGGTAAAGCTAGATGAAATCAGCAATCATGTAGATATAAATATCATATTATGAGTAAATGGAAATCTAAATTAATTAATTAAGTTGATTTATAAACTCAAGTATGTCTGTATAAATTTACGCTGACTAGATCTACAAGCTAAAACCTTTGTTTCACTACATCTTTGGTGTCATCACAACAAGCTCAAAGATTTTAACAGAACTTTTAAGAGCAGAATATTATTGGTGTTGGAAGGCCAGTATTTATATTGCTTAGTTGGGCAATTCATGTGAGAAGACTAGGGTGTTTAAATTCCTATTTTGCAAAGTGATATGTGGAAATTATCTTGAAAACTGCCCGATTACTCGTCCCTATTTGATGCAGTTTCTTTTTTTTGTTGTTAAAACCCAACTTTTAGGAGCATATTGCGTATGAATTGGTATTTTGGATGTCAAGTTGCATTTTTTTATTGGAGAGTGAAATTTTGTCTTCAGGGTTTAGTTCGGTTTAATCTGAGATGATATTTACATTTTTGTGATATTGAGGATTAAAATGGACATTGGCCTTACCTGTTGTGTTGAGGCTGTTGTAAAGCAGGTGCAATATTGTGCGCATTTTCATAGGATAAGAACGCTGAAGGAACAGTCCAAATTAGCCTTGCCAGAGGGTTAAGGGTTAATTTGGATTAGGATTAGTGGTATAATGCGTGGTTGGCGCTGTATCAATTTGAACTTTTACTGCTTATTCAGTATCCCCTAGTGTCAAAATAGAAAGTAGGAGACAGTACTTACAAATAGCTTGAAAAATACCTTGAACCGTGTGGCTATACAAAATGTTGTAAGATACAATCTTGGCTGCCCAATAAGCGACGGCCCATGACGGCCTTTATGACTATCAAATGACAACGGCCCCAACTCTGATCCTATCTGTAATTTATGTTGGTTTTGTTTTGCTTAATTCCACCTTCTGCTGTGATGCTTGTTGATGTTCATGAAAACTCTGATCCAATCTATTTTCTTATGCAAATTGATGGGTTTGAGTTTGATGCAAAGTTATCTTTATATGCTTTTGATACTTATTTGTATACTTATTCTACATGAAAACCCATGCTTTTATATGCAAAGTTCATGAAAACACATGCGTTTATGTACTTATTCTCCTCTTAATAAGTATGCATTGCATTAGGACTTGTTTGCTTGCTGGCTGTTATTGTCAAGGCAACATTATTCTTGAATTTTTTTTCATGTGTTTATTTAATTTGGTCTCACTTTAACAGACACCATGCATAATGGAGTTGCTAATTTTCGTTTCTAACTTGTAATGTTAATTTTCATTTTTAAAGCGTGTATTTTGTAAATACTTATTTGTATCAATTTTTGTTTCAGGAATTGTGTATGCAAGGCGAAAAAGGTGGAGGACATGGTGGAGATCAGCATTGCGGGTTTAATTGTTTTTTTCTTGGTATGATGTTGAGGGGGCCGAGGGATTGTTAAGTTTAGTTAGATTGAGAGTTTACTTTTTGTATCGAGAAGGCCGAGGTGTCATTGTGTTGATAACTGATGTGGAAACTTTTTGTATTGAGGGGGCCGAGGGGCCTTTACGTATATGTGGAAACTTTGTTGCTTTTTTTATTAGAATTTGTTGATAATACTGTGTGAATTTTGATTACACATGGATATTTCTTGTTTTTTGTGAATTGTGAATTTTGATTTTGCATTTTCTATTTTTTTTTAAAAAATAAATAAATTAGCCACTGATAGTCCGTGGCTAATACATATTAGCCACAGAAGTCATCTAGGGAAATAGACCGTGGCTAACTTATTGTTGCCATGGAATTTTCGTGGCAGTTAAAATTACTATGGCCACGGATTCTCGTGGTTAATTTGTAGCAGCCATGGAAATTTTTCCGTGGCAAAAAGTTTTTGCCACGAAAAGTCCGTGGCGAATAAAATGTGTATTGCAACGGATGTCCGTGGTTAATATCTTTTAGCCACGGAAACATTAGCCACAGACGTCCGTGGCTAATGTTCCGTGGCTAATGTTTCCGCCACGGAATTTCTTTCATTGGCCACGGAATTTTTCGCATTACCAACTACACTTTTCCCCACGGAACATCAGCCACGGAATTTCTAAAAGTCCGTGGCTAATGGCTTTTAGCCACGGATTTCAGGGTATTAGCCATAGATTTGTCCGTGGCTAATGCACAATTTTCCAGTAGTGAAGAGAGCGGGAGCTAGGGTGGTGGCAGGTGCCGATCCCCCCTCCGACCCCTCCCTCTCAACCACCACCTACCTCCCCCTCCAGCCATCGATGACATGGACGGTGCCCCCTCCAATGGAAGGAGGAGAGGGGGAGCAGTGTCATCGATGGGTGCCGCCGAGGCGCCGACCCCTCAAAACATCGGCCAAAGGAAAGTCCGTGGCCAAAAGTCCTATCGGCAACCATGTTATCGGCCACGGATCTTCAGCCACAGAATTTATTTTTCTCGGTGGCTGAAATGTTTCGGCCACGGATTTCCGTCATTCGGCCACTGATTTGTCCGTGGTTGAAGGCCAGATATGTAGTAGTGCCAAAACCCTAACTTTCAAGTCAATCCAAGGAGTGTTGCTTATTCAGCCACCCATCGCAAACGTAATGGTTTCGTCATAACGGACCTTTTTGTAAGTTTAGATGAATGATCAAAACCCGTATGGTTCAGCTGAAAATTGGTAGATGTTTTAGAACACGAAGAAGAAGCGGCATGGATCTGATCGTCAAAAAAAGGGAGAAGGCGCCATGTGTTGCGTGAGCTCCTCCATGTGTAGACGATACCCATGCATATTGCTGAATACAACAACAGATAGCTTGTCTAATAAAAATAATTTGAATTTAATACTTCTAACGTTTACAATATCTCCAACCTATTTGGGACCAGCTAGCTAGCTAGCTATGTTCGATAGGAGATGGGTAGCGTCGCGCCAATGTTGTGGCCTGTATTCGATGACAAAGAGGGAGTCTATTTTGCCACTTGAACGCAAAGGGCTGGCGTTTTAAACAGTGCATGCACATGTTAAAGCCCCTCCCCACAGTCGCTTACAACGTAGGATAGGGACTAGGAGCACAAATTTGTTAGGAAACAAAACTATTTCCCTATTTTGGAAAGCCATGCACAATCAGCTCAAATCCAACTGGCACTCATTCAAACATCTAGACTCGATAAGAAGAAGGATGCTCAATCTGCAAACCATGCTCATAGTCGTTTCTGTAACTGTTTTGGATGATTATATAGGTTGTAAACTAACTGGCACGCATTTAAAACACAGAATCAGACTCGATGTCACTGCTCATTTTTTGTAACCTAATAGAGTTTAGGAGGTGACCGGCATTGAAGAATATTGATACAACCATTTTGATCGGGCCCAGAGGAGCCGAGTCAACCCCGACTAGTCAACCAACCCACTACGGCCTTGGGCTCTGGCCAAAGGACCTCACGGGCGGGTTGCGCTTCTCCACCCGAGACAAATGCCCAAAAGACCGGTCACTTCCCGTGGTGGAGGAAATCGCTCCCGAAACCGAGGGAGCACTCGCCAATTATGGCAGCCACTCAAAGCCATCACTCCAGCCATCATGGCCCCACCTTGATGGCATTCATCCCGTTGGAATTGGGTACGCCCTTGACGGGTTTAACCCAAGGGGTAAATAGTAATTATAGTATTATTAAAGGGGTTATATGTAAATTGAATTAGCCTTGGTGGATAATTGCAATTTACAAAAGTTCAGGGTTCCCAATGCAAATTTGTTTTTTAACTACCCTTACGTTATTTTGTTAACGTTGTGTACTCAACGGTAGAAAACTGCTCCCCTTAATTCCTATATAATCCCCTAATTGCTGTGAGAAGATTAAGGGAATTGTTTTGCGTTTCTGATCTCTCCCCTCACACACCAAACACAAGAAGAAGAGAGTCAACGGTAATCTTGGCTGTGAAACAAATTGGATTTCTTCGGTAATTTCCAATATGATCCATTGCGCTCCTCTATTCCGCTGCAATTGTCAAAGGTGATGCATTCGTTCCTTATCTCTATAACTTACACATCCCTTCATCAAACGGGCCCAATTATGGGGGTCAACATTTTCCAATTAGGACGTCCCCATCAATGACGGCTATAAGATCTCATCATGGCCCATTACAACCGGGGGGATGACTCGCCTATATGAAGAGGAAAGAGGCATGATCTCATGGGGGATCTCCGAAATCGACAACAGAGGTATCACAATACAATCTCACACCTTCTTCCACCAAATACAATTCTCCTCCATAGCTCGGCTCGTGGATTCGTGATTGGTCTCTCTGTGAACCAAGCTCGATCCCACCGAGCATCCTTCAGCCTAGATCTGACTTTGGCATCGGAGGGGACTTGGTCGGAACCAAGGTCCGCCCTCCCGACGAGTTCTTCGTTTTGCAGATCGAAGAAGACGTCACCGTCGTCGAAGCTTCCATTCGGCGTCCCATCGCTCGGATTCGAACGTCCTCGTGCCGAAGCCAGTTCGTCCGATTGATCTTGGAGGTCATCGTCCCGCCGAGGCTATCTCTCGGTGCACCGAAGCGCGGATCCACGTCTTCCAGCTCAAGTGAACGCGCAGCCGACCGACTCCAAAGGCCGTCTCTGCCTCACGTGATAGCGACGACCTCCGGACTATCAACCTATGGTGAGAAAACACGCCAAAACAAATATCAACCCTTTCATAGTAGTTCAAAAAGAATTGACAAAATATGTGAATTGTGATGAAAATGAAATTCATGTTTCTTTCTTTGTTTTTTATGCTACACATATATAATTTGCTACCTCAGTAGCTGGTTGGGCTCATTATTGGCTCAAGAACCCCCACCACTACTCCCAAGTGTCAACAGTGACCACCATGCAAGCCTCTGACACAGGGAATAGTGATGTTGGTGGGCATGAGATTGGGGGCAATCCTTCCACCAATGATTGACATTTATTGTTTGTATGAACATGGAGCTGTTTTTTTGTGTGATGAATGGCCCAAACACTCCAACCTCTCCATGCCCCCACCAACCCAACTAACCCTAACCCTAACCCACAATATCTCCGCACTCACCCACCCTATTATCATAGACAGTGGTAGTAGCCTGTGTTAAGTATTTGGGTTTAAATATCTTGGTAATGACTATATACACCCCCTAGGGTGTGTAAGTAATGATGAATTCCTAAAAAATGACAAACAAGATAGGAAAGAGAGTGTTGAATGATTAGTGATGTGGTCGGTAATGTGACTTTTTTTTGTCAAAAAAGACTTACATACATTGGCTAATCGATGTATATAGCAATCATCGATTTTTTTAAATATGTTAAACTTAATGCTTTAAGTCAAAAACCAAAGGCATACACTAGAGACCAATGCAATAAATACTCAAATTGAGACCGAGAGAAAGTTCAGCTGATGTGCTCGATTGATCACTCTTAACAAAGAGACGTAAAGTTAAGGTGTATTTAGAATTTTTGCCAAAAATTGAAAGAAATGAAAGAGATGAAAAGTAGCTTGTTGAGAATGTGATTTTTTTTGTCATTTTTGACAAAAATCCCAAATACATATCAATCTATGAAGTAATTTAGCAATAGATTACTGGCTATGCCATTGATTGGTGGTAAGAGAGAAACAAGAAAGAGAGGAAGGAAACGAAGTAAACCACATCCTCCATTGATCTCGCGCAAACAGAACAAGCATGAAAGAACAATTGAAGAGCAGTGCATGGTGTCAATTACACACAGATCACCATCTCTCTCTCCTCTCGAATTTAAGGAACTTCAATTCAAAGAAGGGGGAAGGGAGCAAAAAAAATTTCAAATCCCTATTCTAATCCTACAATATCTCTAGACGACGTCATTTGTGATCTCCTCGATGCTCTCGAGATGCGGCCGCCACACCCCGACCCGGCCGCGCCGCCGCTCCCTCTGCGTCGACGCCTTCGACTCCGACAGAATCTCCGACAAGTACCGGTCGGACAGCAGCAGCCTCGTCCTGTCCTCAGCCGAGGAATCCCCTTTGCTCTCCTCCTCCGACCTCTTCTTCCTCCTCCTCCTCCCCGGCGACGCCGCCTCCCCCGCCGACCCGCCGGACTTCTCCACCGCCGCCGCCGCCGCCGAGTTTACCGGCATGAGGAAGTAAATCTTGCCCCTCCGCAGCTCCGCATTGGGGGGCAGCACGACGGCCGTGGTCGTGCTGCAGCCGCCGTGGTCGTCGTCGAAGGACGACGACGGCGGCTTACGAAGCACGTGCTTCGGGTAGGCCTGCATGATGTCGCCGGCGCAGACGGTCCGGCGGCTGATCTCCTCGACGCGGCCGCTGGCGTGGACGATGCGGATCACGTCGAGGGCGCCGCACGGCAGGATGCAGGAGATGCAGCAGCGGATGCTCTCCTTCATTAATGAACTCCCTAAATTTATGCAGGTTTTGTGTTTGTTATAATGCCCAGCACAGAATGAATGGAAGCAGGCAAGAGAGGGAGAGGGGGGAGAGTGTGTATGAAGGAATGAGAGCAGAGCAGTGGGTGTGCAAAGGGATGGTATCTTATAAAGGGGGAGGGGAGATGAATAACGGAAGCCAATTTCTTTCTTCTGCCCTTAATTTTATTATTATATTTTGTTTGTAGGGCATGGTGTTAGGATGATATTGAGGCCCTTTTGATTGTTTAGAGGTGTGCTGTATACACCCCCAAAGTAAGGGATGCATGTATCATTTCTTACCAAATATAGCCAAATTTCTTGAGGATGAGGTGATAGATTTTTCATTTTTGGTAAAAAAGAAGGACATGCACCTTTTGATTTGGGTTGTATATATCACATCTGATTGTTTATATAGTTGTACGATTAACGTACCCACCGATTTTACTCTATGCACATACTACTTATTTACAAGTTTGCCCTTAAAAAAATTTTACAAGCACATTAGCGGGGGCAGCTGCGAAGGGGGACAGTGGACCGGTGAAAAAATTGGATCGATATCGATCGCGAGGAAGGGGGGGAGCCGGTCTCGACCACGATTGTGGGAAGGGATCAGCCAATCTCGATCGATCGCGATGAGGACGGGGAAGTGGTCGCAATGAGGGGGTAGGGCGAAGGAGGGGGCTGTGGAAGATGGGGATGTGGCTGGGAATGTGGGAGCAGGGCAATGTGGTGGGGAAGCGGAGGTGGTGGTTGAGGGGGATGTGGATGCGGAGGAGGGGGCAAGGAGGGGAGGGTTGAGGAGGGGGCTGGGGGCCAGAGGGTCTAGGGAAGATGGGAATGGCAAATTTGTAAATAAGTTATATATGTGCAGAGTAAAATTTTTTAATGGCAATCTTTTAAATAAGTGGTGTGTGCGAGAAGTAAAAAGGTGGGTGCGGATTGGTAGCGGAAGAATTAGAGCGATTCTATGGACATTCATGGCATTTAGACCTCCTATTTTAAGATTAACATTGAGATCCCTCTGAATTATCTCAAAATTCTAGTTTCCGGTCTAAGAGCTATTTATTCTTTGTTAGTCAATCAATTAAGTTGGTCTCAGCGTTAATACTAAAAATTGAAAATGATTAGTTACATGCATCTCGTGGAAAAAGACTGTCTGTGCAATTTACCTTTGTGCCTAAGCAATTTTCGAACGAGAAAATGGAGATAAAAGGCAATAATTGGAAGGGTCCCACAAACGCGGGGACACGTGGGAGGGGGGTCATGGGGAATGCCACGTCAGATCGAAATTCTCTCCCATTATCGTTTGGCACGCGGTATTTGCTGTGTATGTTTTGTCAGAAACTATAAAAACGAACGAACGAATAAATAAAATAACAAAAATTAAACTGGTTTGTTCACCGTAGCATTTTTTGCTGTTCAAGTCCTTGTACTTTTGTTTTTTGTGTTAGTTTTCCAATCATGTTTACATTTTCGGTTTCGCAATGTAGAGGGTTGGAGTTGAAATTTTTTAATTACAAATTTGAATCGTGCCGGCGGGTAGGGGAGAGCACGGTCTTAAACCGGCGGTTTGGGACCTAAACCGAACCAGACCGTTTAAGTAGCGGTTTCTCACAGGCCAGACCAAACCAGACCGCCAGACCGACGGTTTTCGAGCCGACGAAAACCTCTTGGAGCGGTTTGGTTCGGTTTGGAATTGCGGTTTAGACATATGATGACGGAAGATCCCCTCGTATACCCAATTTTGCTAAATATAGACTTTGTCATTAAAATAATTTCATGACATGGCTTCATTTCTCTGCTTCTTATCAAACCAGAAAAATTAGGCACTGCATCGCTTGCAGGAGTTCTAACTGTGATTGCGACATGTGCGGTTATTATTGTTCTATGTATTTTCATTTTTATATAGCAGTTAGGGTGCATTCATCACTAGAAGTATCAAAATGGTATTTGATGCTAAATTGTGTTGATCATGTTAATTCACTGATGTTTCTACAGATAGGAACGTCCCATACTATCTCATTGTCGACTAAGCACATCCCATTTTCTTCTCTAGGTTAAAGAAGGCTATATGATGCTTTAAGTGCATGGAGAATTAGCAATGCTCAAACGGAAAAAAAACGAATGCAGTCTGAACTCTGAAGAGTGAAGACTGGAGATTGAAAAGGTCAGATAGCCAAATAGGGCCGGCACGGCGCCGCTCAGTCTAAAGGCCTTAGGCTAGGGTTCCTAGGGACTAGGGTTAAAATCCCAACAGATTTTCAGCACAATATATAATATATGTTAGGAGTCGGTTTGGTTCGGTTTAAGCGGTTTCGACGGGGTGAAACCAAACCAGACCATATAAGTGGCGGTTTCCAACGATTAAGACCAAACCAGACCGATGGAGAGCGGTTCGGTTCGGTTTTTAACTCGGTTCGGTTCGGTTCGGTCCGGTTTGGTTCGGACGGTTTGAGCAAACCATGCTCACCCCTACCGGCGGGGTGAAAGGGGCCATTGGGAGTTGGGGACGTCTCGTTTCCTAGAGAGAGAGAGAGAGAGAGAGAGAGAGAGAGAGAGAGAGATTACGTGATCCAATTGTGTGAGTTGAAGTCGCAAGAGGCCAACTCGGACTTCTAATGGCCGCCAAAGCTCACCGGTCGTATACAATGCTATCAATGCTCGGAAAAAGACTCTGGGTTCAGGCTTACGTCAGATACTGATGGCGCACACGTGCAATTAATTTCCTGTTTTTGACCTTTTAGAGGAAGGTTCCGCAATTCTCCCGTCTGTCGGTAAATAATCCCATGGTGATTGATTCTTTTTCTTTACCCCCTCCGACAACAAAAAACATGGCTCATGGAACATGAGTATACCTGATCTGGTCGCTTAACACCGAATACGGAGAAGCAATATATCCATCGAAGCCTTACAAGCTGGAAAATAAAGAAAACTAAAAAGAGATAAATGATAGTGGGATTCGAACCCGTGCCTCCACCGACAAGCAACTAGGATGAGCACAGGAGCCCATCTGCCCATGGTGATTGATTCCAAGCCATAAGAAATATTTTTTTAATCGTGTACATTAACTTGCATTTGAGTTCATTCGTAATATTAAAGAACTTTCCACGTGACACTGAGCTATACAATTTTTTATATCAAAAGAGTTAAAGCTTTTAATAAAGGGGAAAATAAATAATAACTGAGCTACTGAGTCGGGAGAGAATGATTTGGGGCAAAGGCTTGGGGCTTTGAAGTTTGAACTGGATAAGACTTGGCCATGGAAAAGCAGATCGAGTCATTGCTGCAGTAAATATGCGCAACTGTACCCAAAAGTACGGCAGCATCTGCCGCCAATGATGGTGACTGCGACCCAAAAAGGCTGTGGGGAGAGAAAGAGGGGGAGACGTAAAATTCGGTGCAGGGCTATGTAGATTGTGAAAGAGACGTGATATATTCAGCACTATGTATAGGGGTGCATATAATGATTGTACGCCAAAAAAGCAAATTATTTCAACTCACCAAGTCATTCACACTCTCCTTCCCTTAATTGCTCACTTTTTTGGGCTATAATGATACCATACATCCATATGGAAGGGTTGTATTATAGTCTTCACCTTGTGAAATCTCCCTACCCCCCCTTCTCCCTTGGTTGCGATTAGACAAGAGAATTGCTATACACACCTCAAACTGAGGTGCGGGGATGTAAAACTTTGCCAAATTTGAAAAAAAATTGAAAGGGGAGAGAGAGATGACCTACAATGCAAAATATCACATTCCTACATCTCTACATCTCAACTGAGTATATAGAGTCCAACTCCTAGATAAAGTCCATAATGCAGTATTATGTTTTTAATTGTGGTTGCTGATTATGACAAAAGTATGCGTTGAAAGACGGCTAGTATTGAATCTTAAATAATAAATGGGTAAGATAAGAATTTGTGGAAATTTTGATGTGAAACACCTAAAATTACCAAATTTTTTTTGGAGAGAACTAAATTTTGTGAGAAGAAGATTTTTAAATTTTGGGGGAGCTAAATTTTGGAAAGAACTAAATGTTTTAGGAGAAATAAATTATTTGAGGAGAACTAGATTTTAATTTAATTTTTTTTGGAAAACTAAATCCGAAGTGAATTAAAATTTTAAATTTTGGAGAGAACTAAATCTGAAGGTAACTAAAATTTGAGGGCGGAACCAAAATTTTTTCGGGATATTCTGTATACAGACCTAATTGCTTTACGTACATCCGATATTATTTAAAATGCAGTTTTTTAATTTACACACACCAATACCCCCAAATTACACACATTCTTTCCTCCACTCTCCTCTTCCTCATCCTCCCACATCTCTGTTGTCGCCTCTGCCTCCACCGGTCGCTTCCCGCATCTCTCTTCTTCATCTTCATGTATTTATTCATGATTATTTTGTTGAAGTGTTCAAAACATGCTGGATAATTCGAAGAAGCTGAGGAGGCGACTCTGACACGAAGCGACTGCACGGAGTTCGCGGCCGCCTCGGCAGAGGCAGAAGCGATGACATCGGCAACGACAGAGGCAGAAGAGGAGAGGGGAGGAGGAAGGCGAGAGGAGAGAGTAGACGACGGCAAGGGCTAAGAGGATATGGCGGAGGATGTGATGTGAGGAGTAAGAGTGGGAGGAAGAGAACGGGAGGGCAAAAAAAAAGGTGAAAATATTTGAATGGCAAACTGGTAAATAAACGGGATGGTCGTGCGAAGCAACTAGTGGGGGGTGTGTGTAGCAACTCCCCAGGTTCCACGGTGGTTGCGAAACTGAGATGCATGTAAAAAAATATTTCATCCCGCTCACGATTAAAAACATGGAACTTTTGCCGCTGCTTCTAGCCAAGTCAACTTCTGCAGGCACCGCATCCGCCACCACCCGCGACGAGGGGGAATATGGGGGGTAGATGCATGACCCCACCTCTGGTGATGGATCAGAAAGTCGTTGAAAAAAGCAACTCTCTCTCTGTCTCTACGTTGGGAGATTGGATGGGAGTGGATAAAATCCGGAAAAAGATGTGGCGGTCGGCTCTCTTTTCTCTTTGCAGTGGAAGGGGAAGTGGGATCACGTAGTAGAGAGTGACTGAATTCTACCATCTCCCCCTTTTCCCTTTCCATGAACAGTCGATAGCTTTTTAAAAAGTCTGGGCTCTGCCGTGGATGGATTTTGTTTTTGATCCCGTTGTTCAATCAAGGAGATGCGAGAAAACGACCATACGTTGCTCCAAAAAAGAAAAGGAGAACTATCCACCTAAAATTCAAAAAGGCGATCATGATAATAGCGGGAGGAGGATCCTACCAAAACACGAAAACATGACTCCACTACTCTCCCTGGGGCCACGCGGTATCGGGAATCGTTTGATTATTATCCCTTTCTTCTGACTGGAGAGGTTCCAAATTGCGAGTCTTTCAGTTCTCGACATTCGACATGTGAGATGAAGGGGAGGAAGGGAAAATGAAAGAGACTTTTCCGCTTTCGGAGGGTTGCATGTTTCTTTTTCGTGTGAACTTCTTCTTTTTGCCCGATGCCAAACGTCTCTTCTCTATCGATTGCAACGTGCTCGCACTTGTCACTCTTCTTTTTGAATGGCTAAGCGGAGGGGCAAACCGTACGCACTCTCTTACCGAACCTCGCCACCACCGATAACATACTCTCTTCTTTCCTAGGATCAGAAACCCTGATCATAATTTTGAAGTTTTGATGCAATCATAGAGATCATAGGGTAACATAACAATCTAGTTTTAGACGCGAGGCTTGCTAGGCTAACTAGTTTCTATCCCTTTCGTTACAAAAGCAGTAATTACTTCTTTCAGGAACTAATCAAGCATACAAAACACACAACCGAATATATATAATAAAAAAAAACCAAATAAACTCTTGCATGGATCTCTACGTCCATCCCATAGAGGATCAGTATTGAACTAACAGAACAGCTAGAGCTTACAATCATGCTTATATTCATACCGCCCTCCATTTCTAAGATGGGTTCAAATGTAAAAATAGCCAGATGGAAATGATTTATGAGGGAAAAAAGGATGGGCGAGGTCATCATTATTCAAATGCCGATTGAAGATTGCATTGAGTTGTATTGTTTTTCGGAATCACACAAGATTGTACTGGGTAGTACTTCACTTGTACATTGTAGTTTTGAGAAAGCTCGCATTTTTTGATGGATGTCGAAACTACAGATACTTAAAAACAGTGTCTCTTGCTCTCGAATAGAAGCTAAATTTACAAATCAAGCCGCTAAAAGGTTCATGTCTCTACAGTTTCTGTACATGCACAAATTTAAAGGCAAAATCAGCAAATGGTGTACTCACAGTCAAGCAAGCGAGTGAGGATTTCTTGGCAGCTTGGTCGTTCGTTGGGCTCAGCCCAACAATCTGAGACGGCAATACCATGAGACTGTGAGCTAGGATGAAAAAACTTGAGAATGAACTATTTAGGTATACCGAAATCTGGGACACAATATTACCTGTGATCAGCTTGCCAAGAGGGCCTTCGGGGATCTCCAGCCGTGTTCCTTCGTTGGCCACAGCATAAACCACCTATGAACAGAAGGGTTATAGAATCCTCTCAGGACTGTTTCTTCCTTTCTACAAAGAGATGCATGTAGTACAATGTGAATAGAAACATGGCTTACTTGAACTGGCGGTACACCTTCCCATGGTCTATTTAGAGTGCAAAGCTCCCACATTATGACCCCAAGGCTAAAAATATCACATTTCTCGGTGAATGGCTCGTTGCGGATTAATTCAGGAGCCATCCACTCGGGGGTGCCGGCAGAGGAGTTATCGCTCATGGGAACATCCGTCATAACACGTGAAAGTCCGAAATCGCATATCTTGACAGTCCAGTGTTTATTTACAAGGCAATTTGCACTTTTCAGATCACGATGAACAATTTTCATCCGGTGAATGCACATCAACCCCCTGAATCATAACAAAGCAAAATTTTAGATCTTCAAAAATCCAGACACAGAAAAAGGTAATAAGAGAAAGAACCTATTGTATACGCCATATCAATATGATATTCAAAGCAAGATAACTCGATACATTTCCATCACAATCTAATGTGAGTAACAGCTTGTTTGCCAAGTGCGCATAGTGTAAACGTATACGCAAAGACAGTAACAACTTCTCCCATCTTTCATTTATTCTTCAAGATCCACTGGAGGTTATACATGCCCAAAGGCCTGCCTCGGTAGTAAGCAGTTGGGATGGGTTGTGTGAAGTCCCACGTTAAAATTTTGGATGTCTTTCAATCAAAAATTGGAAATTTTTTTGCAAAACACAAAATAATAATTGTGTTGTATGATAATTGTATGCACATGAAGTAGCACATTCATCAGAAGGAAAATTAGACCATCATAAACGAAATTCAATTATGTCAACATACTATCACAGTAACATGTACAAAAAACAGATCCTACAGCACCATCGACGACCATGTTATTCAGATGGAAGATAATCCAAAACATTTCTACACTAAAAATACAACACTATATACATTGCCTGAAAATGACAGTGTTGGTTCCCCGTGCACCTCCCAAACACTTAGGGTGTGTTTGGATTGAAAGAAAATGTATGAAAGAAAAGTGAAATGAAAATGAAAAAGAAAGAAACGTGAAATGAAAATGAAATGAGATTCTTTCTCATGTTTGGTTAACAAAGAAAATTTTGAAGAAAGTTGAAAGGAAAATAAGGAATTTCTTCCATTATGTTATTAATTCAAAACGAAAAAAAATTAAGAGGTGTTTTTGCTAAATAATTTAAGAGGTGTATTTGCTAACTTTATAAATAATTTGTTTAAAAAATTTAAGAGGTATTTAGTCTCATAATAAATTAAAAATTTGTTAGTTTTTCTGAATAATTCAGAAAGTTAGCAAATAATTTACGAATTCTAGCAAATAATTCTCTAACACTACAAATATCATGATTCGTAGACAATTTGATATTAAATAGTACATAAATAATTTACAAATTATATAAAAACGTTGGAAATAATTTACAAGATATTAAAAAATTCGTGCATTTTTCAAGCAAAACGCGAAAATTACACGAATTATTCGATAATTTTTCGAACAAGTTCATGAATAAAAATATTTTAAATATTCATGATTTTAAAAAAAAATCAGAATTATTCACTAACTATTTTGAAAATTCAGGAAAAATTCACAAATTTTGAATAATTTGCGAATTTTAAATAATTCATGTGTAAAATTTTGATAATGATTCGTGATTTTGAAAAATTCATTCATAATTTTTTGAAAAAATTCATGAATTATTCATGAATTCATTAAAAATAGCTACTAAGTATATTTGTTAAAAAACACAAATGCATGAATGTGAGAATAGTTAGTTTTGCTTTCTTTTCCCTCATTTTCCTTGGGTCAAGAGGAGGAAAACTTGAAAGAAAAGTTTTACTATTTATTTTCCACTCTTTTCCTTCATTTTCTTTTTCTTTTCACTTTTCTTTTAAGCCAAACAATAGAAAATCATTTTCCCTTCTTAATTTCTTTCTTTTTCCTACTAACCAAACACACCCTTAGGCTAGGTATACAATGGCGCACAAATAATCCCAAGGCCCGATTCCACCGAGATGTCACATAGGCATAAAACCAAACACCTCACGGCCACAAGAAAGAGTCGTCACAAACTACCAACCCTCTCAACGATCTTGCAATAGACAATGTATGCACACGAACATAATACGAAATAAAGAAACCAACACAAAAGAGACGCGGAGATCATCCAACATCCAATGCACCCGATTCCACTAAATGATCAAGTAAGGCATACACCGACCCCATCATTTTCTATTTTCACAGCCACAATGAGAGACAAGCTCCAAGCAACAAGACCTAACCCTAAATCTCTCACCAAGCTCACACACACTCTTAACCAAATGAAAATCCTTGATAATAAAGCCTCTACAACATGTAGAGCTCCTTAAGGGACCAATCCCACACCTAACTAGATCACTCCTTGGTAATATAGCTCCAAAGTAGGAAAGCTACCCAAGGGACTCAAGATCTACAAGCTAGAGGAAGAATGAATACACTCACCATGGATCTCACACAAGAAGAAGCTATCTCGGTTCTTCAATAAACCTAGCTTTCTTCTCCCTCCAAAACTTAGATACAAAACCGTTTCCTTCTCTCTGAAAAATGCAGCGACAGCTGCTCTCTGTTTTTTCTTCTTGTTTTCAAATCTAAACCAAGGCTGCCATTAATTCCCAACAACCTCAATAAAGAGAGGGGCCCATGCAATGGGGATTTTGCAACAAATAATAACACTACCTTGCTACAAAATCTCCAGCACTTCATCGTGTATGAATTCACCTTGCCTTGACAATCGGACATGTGAACCCCCATCATGTGCATCAAAAAGCGTGTCCTCTATCACCTCAATCCTCAGAGAGACATGCCAAGCTCAGAAGTCGTCTAAGCCTAGCTAGACACATCTTCGTCTCGTCCACCGTCATGTCTGTGATTAAGTCATCTGCCTCTGAGGATAACCATGCGAGCTCGGACTCCATGAACGAACCAAAGACGTTGTGCCAACGTCCAATGAGCCCTTTGTTGATCCATGAATATCCCTGTCATCACCTCACGGGTCTGCGAGCCACTCAAGCTCGCCATGGCCATCATCGATGAGAAACACGCCATCTTCAATACTGCTCTGTAGACTGACCCTAGATGGGTCACATCGATACGCCGTCTTCACCCGCTCTGTCTACTGATGCCCCTAATAGGCCCAAAACTCATAACAAAGTACCGAATCTATCAATCTGCCAGCGTCACAAATACTTGACGATGGCTCATGCAGGGTTACTACATCCCCTTTCTTTACTTGACAATATGTGAGAGGAGATCACCATTGACTTCATCGAAAGGCTGCAAAGATCAGTGGGGTTTTAGTCATACTTGTGGTCAACAACCGCCTCAACATATGCCCATTTGTGGCTCTCCGATACCCCTATATCGCGGTGAGAGTGATGGCGGCTTTCATGAGGGAGATAGTATGTCTGCATGATTTTTGTGAGTCTATTGTTTTTTACATTGATCGAGTGTTTATGAGCCACTTCTGGAAAGAACTTTTCTAGATGTAGTGGACGATCCTCAATAGGAACACGACATATCATATACAGACTGACGACCAGACTGAGATTATCAACATGATTATAAAGACGCACCTGTGATGTTTTGAGTTGGAGACACCCAAGCGGTGGACAAGGCGGTTGGTGGAGATGGTTGGCATAGACAGAGTATTGATACAACACGTCATATCATACCTCTGCACAGACCCCCACAGACCCCATCTTTCAAGATTCTATATGAACACGATCCCCGCACTTGATTTCTTACAGTTGCAGTTCGACCCTTGTATCAAAGGTTGAGAGCATTGCCTTGAGGAAGGGATAGCGTTCTCAAGGAGTTGAAGTAACATTTGACTAGAGCGCATCAAATAATGAATAAGGCATATGGTCATCGCCAAGAGGTCCAGTTCGCAGTGTGGGGCATGGTTTATCTGAAGCTGAGGCCGTAACGACAGAGGTCATTGGCACACCGACATAAACAAGAAGCTAGCAACACGTTACTATGGGCCATATAAGGTTGATGCCAAGATTGGACCATGGCTTACAGATTGACGTTATCGTCAACATCTACCATACACCTTGTTTTTCATGTATCGCAGTTGTGCCAGGCAGTTGGAGATCATACGCCTTCGTCTATACTATCACCTATGTT
This sequence comes from Scilla litardierei, assembly GCA_030789695.1. Taxonomy (NCBI): domain Eukaryota; kingdom Viridiplantae; phylum Streptophyta; class Magnoliopsida; order Asparagales; family Asparagaceae; genus Scilla; species Scilla litardierei. The sequence goes on along the minus strand of CM061134.1, from coordinate 10,967,510 downwards.
GACTGAGGACATGGAGGTGATCTTAGAGCCGCTAGAGCTAAAGGGGATTCGTCAAGGAACTGCAGGAGACAAAGAGGTGTTGATTCACTGGATAGGTTTACCCGACTATGATGCCACTTGTGAGTCCTACAGAGATGTTTCATCAGCAGTTTTCAGATTTCCACCTTGAGAACAATGTGGCTCTTTTGGAAAAAATAATGATGCGATTAGCACCTATCAGAGGAGGAGACGCGCTGCAACCAGCGGGGCTGAACCAGAAGCAGTTTTGTAATTTTGGCCATCGGCGGCATTTTCGTAATTTTCTGTAATTCTAAAATTTCTGGGCTAAAACGGTGTTTATTAGTTAACGGCTAGGATTAAAGGGATTTCATGTTGATCCTTATGAGGAAACCTTCTAAAAGTTGATTAGAACCTCTTGGAAGAGTTAGGCTTTGATCTCGAATACAAAGCAATGAGAGCGGCTTCCTCTCGAAAGGGGTCAACTATCTTTTGTATCTTTTTCTTCTTGATATATAAAAATCCTACTTTTCCACAAATATTCCACAAAACTCTAAATTTTATATTATTTCCTCTTGCGGATCACATCAGAAGTTTTCATATGTTTCAAATCCATATCAACCAATACTAAAGAATTACAAGATAGCATATTATACACACAATGAAGAAATATTTTCTGACATCGTACATTATGTACATTATACACGTCAAAATGGCACATTATACACACTATACACTTTAATTGTTTTCAATTTGAATGATATAGTTATGTCAAGTATTCTGATACGTTTTGCTAGGGTTTTGATGATAAAAGGAGGGATTGTTATTGGAACTCAGATCTGCAATCAAAAAGAAATCCTACTACAACTCATCTACTCGCTAATTAATGACTAGAAAACAATTATTAACCTAGGGGGAAAAGCCAAATCCTAATACAATTAATCTAGGGGAATAAATAAAATAACTCTCACAATTTTCGCATACCGTCTAGGGCCGGCTCAACCCCCTTTAAATAGAAAAAACAGCCCTAATTGTTATTTTACCCAAATGACCCTGCTCCCAATTACTGGCCGCAACACTACTCCGCCCCTGAAAAACCAACTTGTCCTCAAGGTGGTGCGTGAAGTGTATAGTCAGCTACTCCACGTGCAGGTGCTCCTGATCATCGTCCACGCCAGCTTCCAGCATTACCACACTCTCTCCTCCCTCTTCTTCGTCATTCACTATCAGGATATGAAGAGTATGATTCCCGCACCGGTGCCCAGGAGTAAACTTCTCGTCGCATTTGAAGCACAGGCCCTTGGTCCGCTTGTCACGAATCTCTGCCTCGGCCATTCTTCGTGTATGTCCTCCAGGTCGTGGTTCCATCCACTTCTCCTTGGTAGCCGTTGTGTCGTTAGTGGATGTTGCCCCTCCTGCGGCCCCCTTTTGTCCCCCTCCTGGATCCGGCCCTCGAATAGTGGAGCCTCCCCACGTCCCCCGGGCTATTCTCTCTGTCTCCTGATGGTCTTCCACCTTCCTAGCCAATGTCATCATCCCGCGCAGACCCACTAGCTCGAACTGCCTCAGTCCTGATCTCACCGTAGGCTTCAACCCCTTCATAAAGCAGCCCTCCAATGATTCCTCAGATACTCCACGAACTCGGTGGCAGAGCGACTCAAACTTCCTGATGTAATCCCCTACGCTCCCCTCCTGCTTCAGTGAATAGTCTCTCAAATACTCCACCAGACTGCCCTGCACCAAATCGCTCCATCAATAGCGACGTAAACTCCTCCCAGGTCTGAAATGGCTGCTGCTGATCCACCGATACCGGCCTAAAGCCTCCCCCTCCAAACAAACACCTATCGTCCGAAGCCACTCCTCTCCTGGGACTGCTGACACCTCCAAGTACCTCTCCACCCGATACAGCCAGTCATCTGGGTCTCCTCCCTCAAAGATGGGCACCTCGAGCTTTCTCAGACGTCTTTCGCCAGCGAATCCACCTCTCTCCTGCTGGTGAAACCCTCCCTTCTGCTGGTACCCCTGTCGTCCGTCTGGAAAATATGCCTCGGCTCGATCTCGGACTCCTCCATCTGTACCATGTCCGTGCCAGTCACCCTGTGGATGTCCATACTCTGTCTGGTGACCTCCCGGTGTGCCCTGGTAAGCTCTCCAGTCATCCGTCACTCCCCCGAAGGGTGGGAGCTGAATCGACGAACCACCCGCGATCTGGTGGTGGCCTCCAGGCCGCTGAAAACCTCCGTCGGATCCCCCAAAGACTGAAAACCTGGAAATTATGCACCTCGGACCTCGGATGGGGTCCCCGGTGGCCCGTATGTGCTCGGAAAAATCTGCCGGACGTCCTAGAAGGTTGGCGGGGCCCCCCAGGGGTCCGCCGAAACTCGGAAGCCTCCCCTGAGGTCGACCGAAGCCCCCCAGGGTTTCGCTGGGGGCGGCCGGCCCTGAATTTGGGCCGGCGGCACCCAGGCGGGTCCGTCTGGGTTCGCCGCAGGTGCAGGGAGGGGTGGCAGGTGCGGCCGCCACTCCTGGGGGCCTGGCGGCCCTCCCCCGCTCCTCTGGGGGTTCGCCGGCCCCCCCAGAGCTCCCTGGGGGTGCGACGGCCACCCGGAGGGCTGCCGGAGGGCCGAAAACGCCCTCCGGTGCCCCTTTCTTCTTGGCGCGAGGCGCGTGGTCGTGATGAGTCCCCCACTCCGTGTCTCCTAGATCGACGCCTCCGTCTTCATCTCGTTCCGGCCCGTCTTAAAAAAATCGTCTTTTTGCCCTTGTTCTTCGCCAAAGGTGGCTCCTTTTTGCTTGGATCCCCCTTCGGTACGAGATGTGCGGTCAACACCGCTATAGCCTCCGTTAATTCCGTTAATTTCGCCTCCGTTTTCTCTTGGTTCTCTTTCATCTCTTTCATCTCTCCCCGGATCTCCGCGGCTATCTCGGCGCCTTCCCTTCTCACGTCGATGAAACCCTTGCTGATTTGGGCTTCCATCTGTTCAACCTTCTCTTCCAAAACTTCAATCCGCTCTATGGATCGTGTGCTTGCCATAGATCGATCGCTCTGATACCAATTGATACATTTTGATAGGGTTTTGCTGATAAAAGGAGGGATTTTTATTGGAACTCAGATCTGGAATCAAAAAGAAATCCTACTACAACCCATCTACTCGCTAACTAATGACTAGAAGACAATTATTAACCGAGGGGAAAAGCCAAATCCTAATACAATTAATCTAGGGGAATAAATAAAATAACTCTCACAATTTTTGCATACCCTCTAGGGCCGGCTCAACCGCCTTTAAATAAAAAAACACCCCTAATTGTTATTTTACCCAAATCCCCCTGCTCCCAATTACTGGCCGCAACATATTCCCGTTATCTATATTCAAGAAGGGTAAATTTTAAAACCCCCCTCTCGAACTTTTACCCGTTTTGAAAAAATCATCTAAAACTTTGAAACTCTAAAAAAACCTCCAAACTTTGATCTTTGCAAGAACCTTCTGTCAAGGATAAGTTTTTGTTGGGAAAAATAACCAATTAGCCTCCCAACTTTTTTTCTTTCTTTTCAATGAACCCATAAATTAAATTTATAGTAGCACCCAAACAAATAAAAATATATTAAAAAAACATAAAACGCCGTTATTGAAATGCACAATATTTTTTGGGTGATTTTTCGGTTGATTTTTTGGTTGATATTGAAGAACCTCCCACCTCTATCTTCACATTCTCTTCCTCACTTATAAACACATTCAATAACTTCATGAAAGCAATCAAAAAATAAAACAATTTTTTTTATAAAACGAAGCCGTTCTAAAACCGCGCATGATTTTTTCGGGGATTTTTTGCGATTTTTCATTGATTGTTTGCCGAAAATATGATCTCAAAAAATTAGTTTTTTAATGACGATGAAGGCTATTTCAGTCAAAAATAGGTCATGTGATCAAAACGTCACATTTTTTTTGTTGAATTGGACATTCTTCAACAAAAAAAGGAACCAAAGTTCGAGCGAATTTTTAGAGAGTTTAAAATTTTAAGGTAATTTTTGCAAAACGGTTCAAATTCAAGTGGGGTTTTAAAATTTACCTTTCAAGAAAGTTGAGGATAAATAACAAAACATCAGCAGTTGTTCGTTTCATTACCAATGAACTTGGCATGTCCGGTAAATCTTGGGCAACTCATTCTGATGTTTAATAAAGGACATGGACTTCGTAAAAATATCACGTGGATCTTAGCCTCAGGGATAAACATATAATTATTAGATTCTTCCAACAACAATTTGCTATTTGAGAGCTGAAAATGCCAACAGATCCAGTTTGAGCCAACTATTTCATGGTGGCAGAAGGTTTAGCCCATCTTCGGCAAACATCAATTCCTAAATCAAGTTTGTCATTACCGCACTTCCAGTGGAAGTTCACTTACCTAGAGGAATTTGTAAAAGTGCGTAGATGGGTAATCTGCACCTCTTATGCACAGAGTCGCATCTAACCCACATGTACCCATATCCGATTCGTATCGGATTTGGATTCGCACGGGATTTGCCCCAGACTAGCATTGATATGGGTAGGTCAAAACCAGATCAAACCCACTCAGATTTTGTTCTGGTTCAATTAGTTTTCTGAGTTTTGGATTCGGGTTTGGAGTTTTAACCCAACCCTATTCCGTTGTTAATCAATAACTAAAGAACAAAGCAAATGAAAAGCAAGACTCGCAGATTCCTACTCAAAAAAACTCTTACCATTGAGCCCTACGTCCCAAGTTCCAAGAGGCAGTTAGCATCCATGGACATGGGCAAAGAAGGAGTCGACGTGTACACAGCAGTTGATGGTGATCGACGGCAATGGTGGATTCTCCTAGATTTGTTTTTTCTTTTTGATGCAACTCAAAAAATGCAATTGTTTTTCTGATTCAGCATGATTAGTGTGAAATTTCCAGTCCGAAAGACTTTAATTTAGTTTATGGTTGAGTTTAATTTTTGATGAAGGGTCACTCGATGATGATGAGTTAGGAAAGAGGAACGCAGCATTATTTTTCAAAAAATTAGGGGTTGTTAATTCTCAAAAGAAATTATGGTTTGCTTAATTTTGAATATGTTGCTTTTGAAAGATTTGGGGTTGCTTAATTTCAAATAAGAAATCTGGATAAAAATGAATAACGATTGGAGATAGTAGGGTTCTTTTGACATTGTGTTTTTTTCTTAAATAAAATGTTGGATATTCCCAAATTAGAAGTAGAATCTTACTGTTTGTTATTGATATATGAACTTTTCACCAGTATGAAACTAGTTATCTGATGAATTTATTTATGAATTGTGATGGTTTAGTATTTGGCTGTTTGTTGGATTTTAATTGCTATTAAATATTTATGATAAAATTATATCTTAAATAAAATATTGTCCTATCCACCATGATTCATATCCATGGTTTGTTTTTGAAATTTTACATATATGTGTGTTTGATCGTGTTGTATCCATACTTGCAACAGTATCCATGCATCATTGGTCTGAACACCTGTCAACATTAAATATATGATTTGCCCACATGCAAACTGTTATCAACCTAGGAACCGTTTGAAACCATCTATTTCATGTTCTCACAAGTCTGATGCTGCATTTGGTCCATATATTTTTTCAACAGATAATTGCTACTCCCTATAAAAATTGTCATTTCCTAACTTCGTATATAAGTTTTATCAAATCTAAAGAAAGGTGGTAAGGTTAACAATATGGGCAGTCTCTACACCCATCAACTAGCCTGAGTGATGCATGACTAAAAAGAAAGGAGGTTATGATGGGTGATGTTGCGAGAAAATTTAAGAATTTGATAGTGTTCGGTCCACACATCCCAAGAATCGGACAATTACCAACTCACACATATCGCACATAAAAATTTTTAACCTCATGCACAGTCAACCAAGCTCATTCGCATACTCTTATACAAAAAATTTGAATCATGCAAACAGAGTTTACATCAAATTTTAAGCAATTTCTATATAATATAAAATAAAACAAGTTTGAGGCCTTTTTATAGCCTGACAAGTTGATTGAACTCCTACTACAATCGATGGGGGACTAAAGAAAAATATTATAAATAGAAAATAACAAAAAAAGACTAAAGATCATACAAAACTTATAATAAAAATAACTCAAAAAATAATGACCCAAAGCTACTCTAAAAATCCAATCTGATGTAGTAGAATAGATCCACATCATTCTTTTTATCTTTGAGAACTTCACCACCAGGTGAATGGTGATAAAAATAACATAACCAGATAAAATTAAATAATCGGCATCAAGACAACACAAGTGAAAGATGTGTATTCAATGCTGCTGGTGAGGATCTGTCATCATGCTCCTATAAGATATTCATCCCAATCGCATCGGGATCAATACTCAGTAAGCTCATTGAGAACATGTAAGACATATACAAAGCCTCTTCTTGGCATGCTCTGCTCATCTCATCATCCATCCTAACTGTAAATTCCTATAATTTTTTATTTTATTTTACAATAGACTCTTGAGTATCATAATTAATTGAAATAATTTCATAAGTTGCAGGATACAAAGCGCCTGAATGATATGCACGATGTTTAAAGAATGCACTAGGGATAATATTAAAACCTAACTTTAAGAAACCCAGCATCACTGTATGAGATGTCTAAGTTAACGACTTATAACAGATAAACACATTCTTTTGATTTCCAACCATACCTTTGGATCGGCTAGGAGTCAAAACAATTCTCTTTCCTCAAAATATAAACATGTATGTGTTGCCTCTCCTAAAATACACAACATCTAAGTCATACAATCTAATCAAAACATACCTAATAATATGGATCATCCATAGGTACGATTTCACTCCAGATGTGATCCTGATTGCTCGAAAACTAGATAGATATTAAACAACATTGAATAATAGCATGTAAGTTATCATCAACTCATATAATGTTTGTAAGGCAATGGGTGAGCTTTAGTTTTTAGTCATATCTTCTTTATACCTGACTTGGAGACTAAATTTTTACAACTACCTCCATTAATCATCACTATAAAAACATCTCTAATCTTGACATAGTTAAAGAAAATATTTATCCTTCGCCAATCTTCCTCACTCCTAGTTATAGTGGCCAGACATCTACTGACCTGCAAGCAGATACTAGATCCCTTTAAATCATCTTTATCACTAGCACCTTCAGTTGGAATATATTCTTCATTAATTAATCCCTTATTACTAACTTCTCTCACATGTAAGCTCATATTGGAGTACTTATAGGTAAAATAATCAGCACCATGATACCTAAAATATTACACTCATTTAAGCTTTTATTGGGATGACTCTCCAACCTTAGTATCCATATTTGTCTCCTTAGCGCAATAGTTTCATATTTAATCATGCTCTTACTCGACCGCTTAAGTTGCTCCTCCGTTTTAAAAATAGACTTCCTATCTACCAGGGCTTTTATACATTTCAAAATTTAAGACTCGATTGAATACTTGTTACTAACTTTTCTCACATGTAAGCTCATATTGGAGTACTTATAGGTAAAATAATCAGAACCATGATACCTAAAATATTACACTCATTTAAGCTTTTATTGGGATGACTCTCCAACCTTAGTATCCATATTTGTCTCCTTAGCGCAATAGTTTCATATTTAATCATGCTCTTACTTGACCGCTTAAGTTGCTCCTCAGTTTTAAAAATAGACTTCCTATCTACCAGGGCTTTTATACATTTCAAATTTAAGACTCGATTGAATACTTGTTGCACATCATCTACATTATGAGAAGGCATCTCACACTTAATATCTGCTCATCCAGAAGAAAACATATCAAGAGTATATTGAGGATCTTCTTGTAGCTCACTTCTAATAAATAAGTCATTAAACTTAGTCATATATTTTTTCCCATAGATGGGCTTTATTGCCGTAGGTCGTTTAGTTATTCTAGGAGACTGTTTCTATGCAAAGGAGGTAAACATTTATATTTAAGTTTAACTTTCATCCTATTCTATGTCTACATAGATTTTAGATCCTTTCTCGCGTTGTCTTTCTATTGATATCTAAAAAATATTGGCTGACCCCATAAGTTTTATCTGAGTGACGCATGATTAAAAAGAAAGGGGGTTATGATAACTGATCAAAAGAAATGTTCCATCTCAGCTAACCAATCTGAAAAGATCTAAGAATTATATGTTCAATCAAAAGTGGGAGCATCTATCCTAATCCAGATATTATTACGCTCAAAGTTTTTCTTGAAATTTTCATCACGTTCTAATTTCTATTGTTCATATCTTGAATTATCATATTGACAGGTTCATCCTCAAAGATTTATTCTTCTATAAACTAGTTTCTTAAAGCTTTTAGATGATCTTCAATTCGGTTTATGTCAGTTTTAAGTTCTATGATCAATTTTCAAAGTCAGCTTTACAACCCAAGAATTAAGTTGTCTTCCAAATCTGGTCATATGATTTTGCTACTACATAAAGCATGTAATGTCAAGCAATATGTTAATGCAAGATCCTAAATGTAAACCATATGCGTGTACTAATTATGAAAATAAATAAGATAAATCCAAAAGTTCAAATCTATATGCTGAAGAGGATGCAATCATAAATATGATTATACAACACACGACTTGAGAGGAGAAAATTATGCAGTTATGAAAGATATCCACTAATTTGAACAAAATTTAATAATTACACATTTTGATCAAATTAGGAGTTAAACTTCGAGTTAAATGGAGTGAAGATTAGCTATAATGTCATGTCATCACGTAAAGTTTCTCGGGTTTGTAGAGAGGTTTGATGCAAATAATCAATGCTGAAAATTTCACGCAAAAATCTCAAAAATAGCTGAATAATTGTCCAACTATGCTTCGGCACTGCATCAGGAAAAATCCTAACAATTGTGACGCCACATGGTTCATATGACTTGGTTCATAAAGTAAATCGGATCATCTCAAGTAACGGTGGCACAACTTAATCAATAGCTTCATCAACTTGAGATCAACTCGGATCGGCTCGTCAACTTAAGTCGGCTCTATTGGCTTGTATCTGAGCCAATAAACAGTGTCATCTTAGATAAAAGCCGATCTCATCCGATTGAGCTGATTATGTAGATGCTGGCTTGGAACATGGTGTCAATTCTGATATGACTTCTTACCGACGTTGATGGCCGTGATGTTCATTGGACTTGTGTTAGACCTAAGAGCCGACGCACACAAGGGGGTAACGCGTGCAAGGGGGGAGGAGCCGACTTAAGGGCATTTTGGTCTTTCCATATTTTCTATTGTTTAGAGAGGGTTTTCTTATTTAAACTAGGGCTAGCCGTCATTTGTAGGCATGCTTGATGATTGATATTTCTCTTGAGCATCCTTTGGTAGATCTAGGTTAAAGAGTGCGTACGTCCTCTTATCGGCGTCTTGGAAGGAGAATACACTTTTCTTGTATCCAATTATCTTTATTTCGGCTTCTTTTATCAATAAAGTTGGGATCTTTTTTCATTTTAATTTCAGATTTGCGTGGATCCTAACAATTTGGTATCAGAGCGTGACGATCCATGACGGCCGCGCCGAGATCGAAGGATAAATTCGAGGCGTTGGAGGAAAAGTTCATGGGAGAAATTGAAGGGGTACAGAAATCGGTGGTGGAATCCGTCGATCATATGAAGGCTTGTCAAGCGAAGAACGACGAGCAATTTGCAAAGATTCTCTCCCTTTTGACGGCTAAATCACAAGGCGAAGGAAACCCTAATTCGACACCAAAGACGGCAACTTTGAAAAAGGAAAAGAAAAAAGAAGACATTTTTTACCCAAAATCAACCCTACTTCGTGAAAGAATCGGACGAGGAAGAAGATGAAGGGCCATGGAGGGAGGATTATCACGAAGAGGTGTGGCAAAGGGCGGAAGAGGCAAGAAAGGGGGCCGACCAACCTAGCCGTCGCCTCCAAGACTGGCACAAGGCGGAGGGGCTCCCCACGGAGCCCACGGACATCGGAAAGGGGGGCGGCGGCCCCCCTCAGTATCGCCGGCCCCCGACGGGCCCCCCAAGGCCGGGGGAGGAGACTCGCCAGGCCCGCGGAGGCCTGGGCGGCCACCGCCAGGCCCCCGCGGGCCTGGTACAAGGCCACGGGGCCCCTGGGCAGCAACGCCTAGGTCCCGCGGCCCATCAGGCCTTCCGAGCCCCTTTTCCCGAGCCATGACAGGCCCCCGACTCGACAGACGAGTAGCGCGAACGACGACAGCAGCTCGAGAGAGGGTTTCAGCCCTATTTGGAAGACCCGGCGCGTGACTTTGGAGGTGGATTTGACCCCGTGGAGGGACATGTGTACTACGATGACGGGGGAGACTATGGGGCTGAGTTTGTGGATGACGCAGGATGGGATGACTTTGAGGCCCTCGCGGGAGGCAGTACGAGACACATGATGAGAGGTGGCATCACTATCACCAGCCTCGCCGTGCAGAGGGGAGGCCCGATCAGAGGCACTTTGGAGGAGACTGCAAGGTACGGAAGCTGAAGATGCCAATGTTCGGAGGGGAGGATCTGCATGCCTGGTTGTTTACCGATGAGAGATATTTCGCAGCGCACCACATGATATATGCACAGAAACTGGAGGCGACAGCGATTTGCATGTAGGGAAGATCATTAGGGTGGTATCAGTGGATGGAGAGGAGGCAGCAGATTCGATGCTGGAAGGAGCTGAAGGACCTTATCCTGGAGAAGTTCAAGGATCCCCGCTTGGGAAATTTGCACGAGCAGTTATACGCTCTCAGGCAAGAGGGACCGGTGAGAGAGTACATTGAAAGGTTTGAGACCTTATCCGGGAGAGTACACGGTGTGTCAGATAAGTCTCTAGAGGGCACTTTCCTGAAGGGGCTGAGGCCCAGTCTCCGAGCTGCAGTGAGACACTCCAAACCCAGGGGGCTTTCCGAGGTCATCGAGATGGCACAGCTGGTAGAGGACTCACGAGAGGAGGACGTGAGAGCCAAGAGCAGCTACAGTGGCCAGGTACAGCGGGGCACCTCCTCTGGAGCCGGCGGGGCCGAGGTCACCACTGAGGCAGATCAGACTAGTTTCGAGAAGACGGTGGAGCAGATAAGCACACCATCGGCTAGGGGCCAATTTCAGAGGATGCCCGACGCGGAGATGATAGAGAAACAGCAAAAAGGGATCTGTTTCAGATGCAATGAGCGCTTCACCCCTGGACACCGCTGTGCGGGTCGCAAGCTGCAAGTGTTGATCGCAGAGGCAGACGATGACAATGATGTGGATGACGAAAGGATCGAAGGAGATAACGACTCCCCCTCGGAGTAGCACCGCCAGTGATGTCATGCACCACCTTGAGGACAAGGTAGATTTTTAGGGACGGAGTAGTGTTAGACCCAAGGGCCGACGCACACAAGGGGGACACGCGCAGGAGGGAGGAGCGGACTTAAGAGCATTTTGGTCTTTCCATATTTTCTATTGTTTAGGAGAGGGTTTTCTTATTTAAACTAGGGCTAGCCGTCATATGTAGGCATGCTTGATGATTGATATTTCTATTGAGCATCCTTAGGTAGATCTAGGTTAAAGAGTGCGGACATCCTCTTATCGACGTCTTGGAAGGAGGATACACATTTCTTGTATCCAATTATCTTTATTTCGGCTTCTTTTATCAATAAAGTTGGGATCTTTCTTCATTTTAATTTCAGATTTGCGTGGATCCTAACAACTTGTCAGGCTTCGATGATACTAGGAAGGAAGTCAACGGGCTTTGGCAATGATCAGATGTGAAGATGGCAACTGCGAAGTACGATAGGAATGTTGGTTATCAACGATGATGTAGGAGCTCTCGGAGGATGACGATAACGACGATCGATGAAACTGAGTACAATGATGATGAGCTCTAAGAAATCTGATAACATCAGCAATGATGAAATAGGAGGCGAGTGTCAATAATGTGGTCGAACATATGTGATGATGTCGATGTTGATGACGACATCTGACGACGGTAAAAATTTCTCCAGCAACATGTGAAGGCAGAAACAGTAACGATGAGGGTTGCGATGGAGGTGGAGGAGGGGTTTTACGCTTAGGGTTAGAGTTTGGGTTTGAAGCAGGATGTTGGGGGGGGGGGGAATATGAATAATGGAAAGTGTTTTATTCTTTTCTTTCTCTTGTTTTGATTTTTTGGACTAAAACACAACTAGAAAAAGATGATACATAAGAAAATAAAGAAAAAATGGAAAGAAAAAGGCTAGGATTTGTCCTCTATGCTCTAATATCGCATAAAGAAAGAAAAAGGGTTATGGTTGGAAAATTTGAGGGAAATTTAAGGAATTTGATAATGTTCAAGCCTCACATGCTGAAAATCTGACAATTACCGATTCACACGCCTCGCACGTGAAGACTTTTCAAAACACATGCCTAGACAACCAAACTCACTCTCACACGATCAAATCAAAAGATTTAAAAAGTTCAGAGCTTACACTAAATTTTAATCAATTTATATTAAATGAAAAATAAAACAAGTTTAAGTTTTTATAACTTTACAACTTGACACCATGCTTACTACAACTGATGCAGGATTAAAGAAAACTATTATAATAAGAATATAACAAAAAAGATGCAAGTTCATAAAAAACTTCAAACAAGAATAACTCAAAAACTAGTTTGACATATCCAAACTGATGCAGACTTGATCCACATCAAGAGGTTTATAGCAAGTCAATCTACTGTATGTAGTTAAGTTTATTTCAGAATCTCCGTACATGGTTAATATCAAATTGACAACGAGTTGACAAGTTTGAATCCACAGACACCGAGTACGTGACCTGCAGCCTTGCACCAGCACAAATTAAGGGGAAAACATGCCAAATAAACAAAGGATCTGCAAGATCATTCATTCTGATAGTGGAACTGGACGCAGCAAATTGTTGTTTTGTTCAAGAAGAATAGCATGACTCATAAAAAATGATGTAGAGAGAAGCGCGCGCAACGGAAGCAAAGTTTTAAAACGCAAAGGCGTGACGTGAGGCGTTTTTTTGACCCGTGACGCGAGGCGTAAGCCTCAACGCGTAAGGCGTAAGCCTTCAGCGTGTTGTGAGGCGTAACACATTATAACCACATAATTCTAAAATATAGATGTAAAAAACTTATATTTAAGTTTCAAACCATCATTAAAGTATCAAAATATTAAAATAACACTCCAAAGACAAATATAAAATATCCAAAAAAAGATCAGAGTATTTGAGTTGCAAAATTAGACTCTAAATTTACTCTTACACATCATCAAATACAGAATCTTCATTTAAGCCATCTCCCTCCCCAAAACTTCCTAGGCTACTAACATCATCTTCATCTGGGGCGACAAATCAAGGCGGCGGCGAGTCGTCTCTCTCTCTCTCTCTTAGCTTTTATACTTGGGAAATAATTTTTTTTTGCAAAAAATCACATGTTGATGGCGTGAAAACCCAAACGTATTTGATGCGCCTACGAACTGAGGCGTAAGCCTTTGAGCGCCTTCGACCCGAGGCGTAAGCCTTTGGGCGCCTTCGACCTGAGGCGTAAGCCTTTGGGCGCCTTCGACGAGTGAAAGCCTCTTCCCTCAAGCCTCAGGGCGCTGGAGGTGAGCCTCGCCCTGAGGCGCGCCTTGAGGCGTAAGCCTTTGCCGCCTTTCAAAACATTGAACGGAAGTAGCAAGACGAATTATTTAAAATGTTGACTCTAGTAGCAATGGAATTTACTAATGCCCCCATAACCAGAAGAAAAAAAAACTAAAGGGAATAACTGGGAAAAAATTAAGCTAGGTAAATCATGTGGAGGAAAAAGCTGCAATAGGACACACGGTGAGATTGAACCTACCTGCAGATATCACGAAGCATTTTCAGTCTTCTACGCCAGCTTAGTTTCTTTTTCTGCCCACTCATGTGTATCAGATAATATAAAGAACCCATCTCCATGTATTCAGTAACCATCGACAAGTGGGGAGGTGTCATGCATGCACCAAGGAATAAAATAACTGCACCAAACAGAACGAAATAACTTTTAATTAGAAAGACAGCATGCAAGCTTGTTTAGAATACATCCATATATTGTTTTAAAAAATGATGACGCTGTAAAGCAGCTAGTGGAATCAGATTACACAAGTCAGAAAGATGAACTTGGGAAAGATCAAGATTAATACCATTTGGATGTCGAAGACGGCTGAAAAAGAGGGGGAAATCACATTATCAGCAAAAGGGCACTTACAAAGAAATGCAAACCAAAGTCTAATGGCAATAATATGATACCTAAGTATGGATATCTCATTGCAGAAATCCTCCATGTTCTCAGTGGTTAGATCTTGTTCAAGGAAAACTTTGATGGCAACATCTGTACCATTCCATATACCCCGGAAAACTTCTCCGAAAAACCCTGAATATGACAAACAATCCCTGCTTAATTTTACTATTAACCTTACCATGAAAACAATAAGTTAAGCATAGCCAAAATAACAAAGAACAATGATGCCCGTCACTTTGGAATTAAACAAATAGCAAAGAATGCACGATCAAATCAGAAAGTAATTTTAAAAAATGCTTGTCCAGACTCCTAATGAGGATTCAAAACGATGTAACTGCAATCACTTCATTCCAAATCCTTATTCAGATGTTCACATGAATTCACTTCCCTGAAACTCCTGATGGTTTCAAATATTGCACAAGAGTTCTACTGTCTTTTGATTCATGAAATTTATCTTCAGTGCTAATGAGGCAACATAAATCATAAGATGCCGAAAATTGGTTCAGGTTTCCCAATGTGGCACCTTCTGTCCCCATTGAAAACCCTCCCCGGAACCTCCACATCAACAATCACTTATTCTATTTGATTTGCCCATAAATATCAAGTTAGATGCAAAGATGCTTCTAAACAGCAACAAAGAAATATGTTGCAGTATGTCATCATATACATCACCATGAAAGCTCATTTGCAGCATCATTAGTTCAAAAGGCAGCCATATGACTATATTTCTGTTGCCAAAATTTTTTAGTGTTCAGTTACCTTTTTTCCTGCGTGCATTGTTATTCATGCTATGAAGTCAAAAAAGACAATTGGCGGAGGGCATAAGTTCAACGATATCAACTACTTTCATTTTGCTTGTTCAACCACGATTTCTTTGTTGCAGATTCTCTGCCATCTAGGTCACGTCTAGGTCATCCCTCGTTAGACAATATCAAGAAAATGGTTCCCACTTTAGGACATTTACAATCTTTAGTGTGCGAGGCGTGTAAGTATGGGCAACATCATGTACCTATTCTATCTGGCGTAAAAAGTCTTCCGATCCGTTTGTTTTAGTTCATTCACACATTTATGGTTCATATTGTGTTACCTCAAATTTTGGTCGTAGATATTTTAACATTTGCATACGATTTTTCTCATGTTACAAAGCTTTATTTAGCGAAAGATCACTTTGATTTGTCCTTAGTTTTTTATGATTTTCATCTTACCCCTTGCACAAGACCCTTTTTATTCCATACACATGAAAACAAAAAATGATATGAATCTTCATTTTTATGAACCCTTGGCACTCGAAGAAATGTGAAAAATCTCTATTTATATTATAGAGAAATTTTCGATCATTTTGAGGCATTGGAATAGCTTTAGATTTGTTTAATAACAGGTTTTATTCCGGAATTGGAAATCTATTAAAGACAGTTCTTCTGAGGTTTAGAAATTATTTGTTCAGGAAAAATAGGATTTTTTTTCATGATTCACTATCCCGAACAATCCATTGAAGATATAAATAAGACTTCAGTTTCCATTTATTTGTCTAAAATTCAAAAATCATTTTAATGTACATATGTGAAATCTCCGAAGTTATAATGCAAACCAGACTTTGTCTCAATCTTTTCGTCAAGCATGTGAAAATATTCATTAGACAGCTTGTTAATACACTCAACAACTAAATAACATGGCAAAACAAAAAAAATATTCTTTTAGAAGTCATTAGAGCCTTATTTCAAATTAATGTTTAAATTTTTTCTGTTAACTCCATAAAGTAAAGAGCTGGCTCAAAAGCCCATCGGCTAGGACATGGGCTACCGTTTAAAAGGCCCAAGGGCTGGGGACAGGCCAGATTTCAGGCCCGATGTACAGTGGGGCCAAAGCCGGGGCTTAGCCCTGGTCCGGTCCATTGTCATCCATATTGAATACAAGAGCTCATGCAAAGATTATTCACAAAGGCTTTCCAATCAAATCAGGAAAATCAGATGTTCTTTAACTTATTTTTAATTGTTATTAGGACCATGTGATTCCAGCTTTGGAGCACGCATGCCGACAAAAGCTGTAAATTTTACAATCACTATATGACTGCGTTGACAATAGCGAGAAAATGACTGAGATATGTACATGATGAGTATTGTGAGATTTACTGCATGAGTAGTTTCACAGAAATTGAACGAAACAGACACTGAAATAAAATAGGTAGTGATACTGATATGCAGATCAGGAAGAGTACTTGCCTATCCCAACACGTGTACCAACAGTTAACTCTGAGAAATTGATATTCCATTCTTCAAATGGTAACAAGGGCTTGTTTAGGAACGCGGAAGACTGCAAAACCTTGTTCCATGTTGAGGCCATATCTTCTGATTGCAGAAAATCAGAAGGCCCACTTCTTTCAGAAGTCTGACCCCTGAATTCATGAGGTGATGATGGCAATGATATTGCCTTCTGAGTTGAATTTGCTTGCTTTCTTGAACTACTGTATGTACCTGATATGCATCCAGCCACATCATCCTGAAACCATTAAGATCACTTATGTAGTTATAGCTGGTAAATGATTAAAGATTTCAAAGAAAGTTAATATTTCTGGATCACAAATTTTTTCATTAAAATGTGTTAGGAAAGCAACTACAGAAAGCAAATGAGATCAAAGATAATTATTGGCAATGTTATACTAATAGCATATAGTCCTTGAAGCCATGGTTAGGAAGAAGATGGAACAATTCCATTCACAATGGATCTTGGATGTTTGCAGATATGTCCACATAATACAGTTATGATGGTTGTGCAGCTAAAATAATTTTTCTAAAATTAAGGCTGTAAGAAATTGTGATTGGAAAATATAACGATATATCAGGCTAGTATACATAAATATATCTCGGTGGAAGATAGTCCATATAAATAATGCAGCCTGAATTAGCACATCAAGCTTCCTTTGAGAACTCTATGGCTTTTCATGTGTTGACACCTGCTTAGATTGATAACCAAAATAAGCCAGATATGCACTCCATGTGGGAAGGACAGATTAAAGCAAACGTGCAACCAATTTAAAGAAACTGAACTCCTAGAGCTATAAGCACACTACAGCTTTGAATAAATATACCTAACATGAGCTGCAGGTGAGGTACATTTACAAATGACCACCTAAAATGAAGACATATTTCTAATCCCATTTATAATGAGGGTAAAGAGTACAAACACTTCTCATAATACCCTAATTTCAAGGCAAGTCCAATCTACTAAACTCAACAAATAGCCCCTTGAACTATTGCAGTTAGGTAGTTAGGTAATCTGTTGTGTTTTAAGGCCATGTTAATCAATAAGAACTATTGCTTGAAGAAGGAAATATTGAAATGGTGGGAAATCTTTTGGCTATGAACCATGACTTGAAAATCATCCGATAGGACCAATACCATGACGTATAACTCATATTGCATCAGAATTCAAGCATACCGATATAATCCATCAGAATCAACCAATAGAATAGAAATTAATGAATTATTAAGACAATAAGAAGATCCAGGGTTTGAAGTATCAAGAGTTGAAAACCCGATTTACTCCGTTTGAAGATCAGAAAACCAAAATTCTCAATTTACCGGTCCAAATCGAAGTTCAAAAAACCAACCAATATCAGTAAGTAACGACCTTTTGGATCGGACATGTATGGCATGTTACTAAACATATACTACATTGTTTATGAATTAATTATCAACCACCGCAGCAAATAAAGCTCACATTTCCGTTTGTGTTTCAAAGGGGATTGACACTTGATGCTTTTTCATCATAAATTATTGCATCAAGCTTTGTTCTGTGATTGAACCAGTGGTTTGCATCAATGCAGATAATATCAAACTTCTGTCAAATATTACTGTGTTCCCAAATTTTACCTTACCTCTTGAACTTTTGTCAACCCCACTCCCCCTTCAAAAATATTCCTTAATGCCAAGCTTGTAGCTGTGATTCTCAAATAGAAAATGGTCAGGATCCTCGAGATGACATTTTCATATACATTAGTTTCAAAAGGGTAGTTGTTTCACTTGTCGTTAATTCAGTCAAAATCGAAGTTCAAAAATCCAACCAACAGCAATAAGTAACGGCCTTTGTATGGGACATGTAGAACGTGCTATGAAACATACACCTCTTTATTAGAACAAGGGAAAACTGTTCAATTTGATCAAGACATGTACAATATCAAGCTATTTCAATTATAATGAGACTAAGACATCAAAGTTTAATTGCAAAAGCACACCACAAATGAGTTGATTAATATATATATTATCTTTCAGAAGATGACTCGTTGATGCGGAGGCTTGAAAAAATGAGGATAAGTGGTCCTTGATGATAGTGATAATCCACCAACAGATAGAGCACTTCAATAAAGTACTATCTATGTAACGCCCCGCTCCATGGGCGCCGTCACAATTGAAACACGTGAATGCAGGTCATGCGTGTGCCAGTGACGTCAATGTGGAGCAGTGTAGAAAAAAATCGAAATACTCGTAACAAAGCAGGTAAGACAGCAGAAACGTAAATAGAACACTTACCTGCCGCTAACTCAAGGCTCAACGTCCTATACTGGAAGTCCGACTTCTCGTGCTCAAGCGCCTCCGTATGATCCTATGTGTCACCTAATGTGCAATAGAGGTCGCATCACGGCTCAATAGAGTAGACAATATCTAAATAAGAGACAAAAAAGTAAATGTGCACAAAAAGGAGAGATGATATCAACAGAGATAATGGTGTAGAAAGCTAACATGTTTATGATGATTCAAATGTCGACGACTACTGTAAAGTGGTACTCACAGAAGTGAATCAATACTATGCTGTGACTTATGAGGGAGAGTACGATTTGCAACACGAAGACCCGCTTGAGACCGCAAGGGCGTGATAGGTTTTTTCCAAATCTGAACTTAAATCAAATAAAATCAGCGAATAAAGAAAATAAATGGCTACAATAAAGGAGCAACCACCCTCCCAAGGCGTCGGTAAGGGAGGACGTCCGCACTCTCCTAATATCCCTCGAAGAACTCTCGAAAAATCTCGCTCAATTATCAAAATAAGCATAAAAACTAAAATGACAGCTAGCCCTAGTTTAAGAATAAACACGTCTCCTAAACAATTACAAGTTTGCCATTAAAATTAATTAAAACAAGGAAATTCGAAAACGCCCTAGGTTGAGCCCGCCCCTTGCGCGCGCGTGGCTTGCGGGCTGGTCCATGGGTCTAACATTACTCCGCCCCCGAAAATCCACCTTGTCCTCAAGGTGATGCATGAGACTCCTGGCGGTGCTACTCCAGGTGGGGGTCGTCTTCCACTCCGACCCCTTCACCCTCCACGTCATCCTCTTCGTCTGTCCCAGCTATCAGCACTTGCAGCTTGCGATCCCACAGTGGTGTCCTAGGGTGAACCTCTCATCGCATCTGAAACAGAGCCCCTTCTGCCTCTTCTCTCTCAACTCGTCGTCAGTCATCCTCCTAAACTGACCCCCCGTCAACGATGCGCTGCTTTGCTCTCTAGTCTTCTCAATACTTGATTGATCTGCCCCTGTAGCTGCCTTCTGTTATCCTATCGCGGTCGGGACACTCCGCGAAACCGGTCCACTCCAACCACCTCTTGCCTTTCTCTCCTCCATCTGTCAGTCCTCCGCCATCTGTGCGTACTCCATGGCCTCCATCAGGCTCTGAGGCATCTGCATACGAACCGCTGCTCAAACCGTGGCCTTCAGCCTCTTCATAAAGGTGCTCTCCATCGTCTCGTCTAATACCCCGTGCACCTGTCTTGATAGTGTCTCAAACCTCTCTAGATAATCCCTCACGGTGCCCTCCTGCCTGAGTGATAAAAGCTGCTTCCGTACGTTCTCCAAGATGGGGCTATCTGAACCTCTCTACCATCTAGTCCCTGATCTCCTCCCATGAGCGAAAAGGGCGCCTCGCGTCCTTCCACTGAAACCACACAAGGGCCTTTCCATCCAGACCTATGCCAGCGGCCTCTAACTTCTGCTCCCTAGTCATGCGAGAGACTCTAAAGAATCACTCTGCCCTGCAGATCCACGAGACCAGGTCCGCTCCATCGAATATACGCATTTTTAGCTTTCTCAGTCGGTCCATATTAAATCCATCCTGGTCCCCGCGGCCTCCTCCGTGCCTAAGCTGGTGGTAGTGCTGATATCGCTCATGGTGTCGCTCGTGACCCCCATGGGGTCCTCCTCGGTCCCAGTATCCACCCAAATCGTCGCCTCCAAACCTGTCCTTTGGCCTCTCCTGGAAGTCTCTGTAACCACCTCCCCCGCCTACTGTGCGTCTCTCCTAGTGGTGGGGTGGAGGCTGCCGCCTATCGTCGTCGAATCGAGGGTTGAGAGGGTCCCGATACCCTTCGATGTAGTCTCTGTACTCCTAAAATCCCCCGGAACCCAATTCCTCCTCGAAATCAAGCGCCAGCACCTCCCGACGGGGCTGGTCGTCGTGTAATTGCTGGAAATCGTCGCCTCCCGCCTCGAAAAACCCTCGCCCAGCACCTCACTGTCCTGCGGGGCCGCGGCCTGCCTGGGGCAGGGCCGTCGGCCCCGCCCGATGATCCTGAGGGCCCCAGCGCCCCCTGGGTCGGGGGGGTCACCGGCCCCCCGGAGACTTCGTCACCCTTGGGCGGAACCCAGGGGAGGCCGCCACCTTCCCTGCAGTGGTCCTGGGAGGCAGCGGGACCCTGGAGGGTGCCCCGCAGCCCTCCCGCCTATGTGCGCACTCCCTGGTGGGGCTGGATGTGGCCGTCAGCCCCCCTTTGCGCTTCCACCGCCTTCCGTCGCACTTCCTCGAGATAGTTGACCTTCCACGGCTCCCTTTCATTATCCTCGACGAATTCCTTCTCCACAAGGACGTTTTCCGCATCAAAAATCTCAACCTTTTCCTTCCCTATGACCAAAGCTGACGTCTTTTCCGCCGATTTAAGGTTTCCATCGCCTTTGTTTTTCGCCGCCAATTGGAAGAAAATTTGCACAAATTGTTCGTCGTGCTTTGCTTGATTTGCCGTCAATTTTTCGATGGAAGCCGTCAACTTTGCCATGGATTCATCGTTTGCCGCCAACGATTTCTTGATCCCGTCGATCTCGCTTGTAAATTTCGCCTCCAAAGCCTCAATTTTGTCTTGCGATCTTGTCGAAGCCGTCATGGATCGTCATGTGCTCTGATACCAAATTGATAGGTTTTTCCCAAATATGAGCTTAAATCAAATAAAAACAGCGAATAAAGAAGATAAATGGCTACAATAAAGGGGCAACCACTCTCCCAAGACGCCGGTAAGCGAGGACGTCTGCACTCTCCTAATATCCCTCGAAGAACTCTCGAAGAACTCTCGAAGAATATCTCTCAATTATCAAAATAAGCATAAAAACTAAAATGACGGCTAGCCCTAGTTTAAGAATAAACCCCTCCTAAACAATTACAAATTTGCCATTAAAATTAATTAAAACAAGGAAAGTCAAAAACGCCCCTAGGTTGAGCGGCCCCTTGCACGCGTGTGGCTTGCGGGCTGGTCCGTGGGTCTAACAGGGCGCTACCCTGGGCCGAGTAACAGACTACTCATGATCCATACGCTAATATTAGTACCAGAAAATAGTATCGAGAAAAGTATCGTGTGGAATGGAAATCCTCCCAGACATGGCCGAAAGACAGGTCCCAGTTGCTTATGTACTCTCCAATCATAAGTTACTCCAAAACCCGGTGAGTTAAGCTGAAGTAATCCATTTATTAGTTTTAGTGTCGTGTTGTGATTCAATAGTAATTAAACTACGTAGTTAAGGGGGATACATAGATGGTAATTGAATGTAGCAACCAGACATGTCCAGAGTCAAACTCAAATCCACCAGTCATCCAGTATCAAAATAGTATCATGCCAGTATCGTGCCATCACAAGTAACATCTTTTGCACTACGCAATTTATCACAATATTAAATTTCATGGTATTAGCAAGATAAAGAGATAATGAAATGACATGATAGCAAAACTGGCAAGTGAATAAATCATGGATGTTTCTCATGACATGATATTCCAAACTGAAATGATATTAAAAGAAGCAACTCCAACCGTTCCATGCAATGAATCAAGAAAGAAAGAAATATAATTATTTCTTTAATAAGAAAGCCCAAAAGTCAAACTCATGATGACGCTAGAGGGTCTAGGCCAGAGGGATCAGATCCCTAGTAAACCACATCGAAACCCAAAACCACAAGTGAGGAAACCGGCCGAGCCCAATAAACATCCAGGGAACCAAGACAACAAGCAAGAGAAGCTCCAAACCTAATAACAAGCAAAGAACCCAAAACAGTAAGCAGTAGAAAGCTAACCACAACTCTCAATAAGCAAGAATAGCCATCCACAACCCACATTAAGCAAGGAGGGCCAGCCACAATCCAAGTCAGGAACCCCAAAACAGCAACAAGGGATTCAGACAAACCTAACAAGCAACAAAAAGCCAACCACAACTCAACAACCGACAGTGAGCCTAAAGCCGCAAGCAAGTGAAACCAACGAACCCCACGACAGCAAGAAAACCTCAAACCTGTAAGCAAGGAAAGTCCCAAACAGTAAGCAAAACCGACCAAACCCAAACGACCAGCAAAGACAGCCCAAACCCAATAACAAGCAAGGAGACCCAAGACAGCAAGCAAGAGGACCAACCAAAACCCAAATAGCAAGGAAGTCCAAACCCGCAAGCAAGGCCAACCCTAAACAGCAAGGATGCCAACTTGTAGGCAAAAGGGAGCCCTAAACAGCAAGTTAAACCCACCAAACCCAAATAGTGAGCGAAAACAGCCCCCGAACCCAACTACAACCCAAGAACCCAACACAACAAGCAAAGAACATGTCAAACCTCAACGCCATGAGCAAAGCCAGCCACCGAACCCATCACAGCCGCAGACAAGCAACGGAGCAAGCCGCAACCCAACGATAACCCAAAACCCAAGACATCAAGCAAAAGAAGACTGAAATTGAAAGCAAAGGATAAGGGATAGAGTCTACATGAAATCGAAGTCGAAGAACCAAGATAATTAAGATCCAAAGCCACAAACAATAGCAGACAAGCCACCCGCATCCTATCAACAACAAGGAAACCCCAAAATCGAAAGCGATGGAAACCATCACCCTAACAGTAACGACGACTAAAACCCACAAGCAAAGAGAGTTAGCTGAACTCAACAAGTAAGGAAATCTCAGACCGCAAGCAAGGGGACAGGTTATACCTCAACGCAGCAGCGAAGAAGGCCATTGAACTCAACTCCAGCAAGGGAAGGACATACATAAAGCAAGAGGGGACAGATCACAAGCAAGGGGAGCCATGAACTCCAAATCAGCAAGGAAGTGGAGCCACCGTAACCAACACAAGCAGTAGGAGAGCCAGTCATTGCTACAGTCAGCAAGGAGCCACCAACCGTAGGCAAGAGGGGAGCCACCGAGCCAATCTCAAGTAAGGAAGGGCAGATCGCAAGCAAGGAAGCCACCACACCTCAAATCAACAAGGGGGACAATTATAGAAGGTGGAGGGGCTGCGAGAGGACGAGAGAAAGAGGCGGGGTGCTGTGAAGGACTGATGCGAAGGACGGAAGTGGATTCTTGGCATCGCAGGAGAGGACGGAGGTGGGGTGCGTCGTGTCGCTGTCGCTTGGGAGAGGACGGAGGGTGATGCGGGGGTGTCGGCGTTTGTCAAGATCCTTAGCTGGGTTTCGTCGAGAGAGAATGAGGGGGGGGAGAGAGAGATCGAATTGAAAAACAAAGCTCGAGTGGCCTGCGCTCGATCGCGGGAAAGAGAGGGAAGGGAAAATAAAAGGGCCCGGGGCTCCGGGCTTGGGCCCGAGTGGGCTGGGGAAAATAGGAAATTAAAAGAAAAATAAGAAAGCGAGAGCGGGAACGGGCTATTACAACCTACAACAAACTTCCATGCTGACAATAAGCAGCAAACGCTACTTAAAGGTCCACTCGTTTAGATAGGTATTGCCCAATACTTCCGATTTCAGCAAATACCAACACTACAAATCTTTTGCGGATACCAAGACAGAAATGGAGATTCCAGGCCATTAACTGAATATTGGGAATTGAATTTTGGTCACATTGGCGGGGTAACCGACTCCATTGCTAAACCATCCTTGGTCAAATGGTTTCTGATAGTTTGATGAGCTTTTTTGTTGAGAAAAAATTGATAATAAGGATTATCTCAAAAGATACAAGTAAAAGGGTCCACAATACAACCTTATAAAAAGAATGATCATTATGGATAGTGGTATATGCAAATAAAGAAAGCGATATTGAGCTAATGACCATTAACAAATCAGTTTCACCAGTTACTGTAACAGTCTTAAAGATCTCACATATCCTCCCAACACCAACACTAGCGTTCATTTTTTCCAGGAAAGGATGAAGCAGGCATTTTAAAAGAGAAACAGCTGCTGAGTATATAATATCTCTGTGCAACACATTTCCAAGTATGCCTCCATATTTCTTTTCCTACATTTTTATCGTCTTCTAGTCGCTCCTTATTTCACACCTTTTTTCTGCACGTTGTCATGTCATTTCGATCGCCCATATTGCATTTTCCACGATTATTCGACGATATCGCGTTGCTTTTCACTATTTCTTATTTTTGTCGTGTTTCAGGAGATATGGAGCGATCTGGAGCGTAAATGAGATCAAAGGACTTTCGTGCACACCGGAGCGTCGCCCACAACTTATTTGAGGAGTTAGCAGCGCTAGAGGATGAGCGGAAGAGGAAGAAATTCAATAGAATCGACGAGGAGACGAGGAGGAGAAGAAAAGAGCCCAAAAGCAGCTCACTCGGCCGAACAGAGAGTTCACTCGGCCGAGTAACGAGCTGCGTTCGGCCGAGTGAAACGGATACGCACAGCCAATTTTCAAAGTTCCCTCGGCCGAGCAAGAAAGTCTACTCGGCCGAGTGAGAAAGCTCACTCGCCCGAGTAGAACAGTGATTTTCTTCCGAGAAGAGGCCAAGTTACTGGAAATTTTGAGAAGCCTACTCGGCCGAGCAAAATTGCTTACTCGGCCGAGTAAAGAAGCCTACTCGCCCGAGCCAGTCAGAGCGACAGACCCCCGAAACCCCAGACTTTCTATCTTTTATTGGGTCTGTCACTCGGTCGAGTGACATATGTTACTCGGCCGAGTGACGCAGTCCGACTGCTACGCAAATTGGGATTTCTGGGCTGCGTCGGGGCAATTCTGTCAGGATTTTTGGACGATTTTGGCTTGTATTTAAACCTAGTTTTATCCCTAGTTTTAAGAGAGACTTCTATTATTTTTTGACAGCTATTCCTTTTGTAAATCTCAGCTGGAGATCATAGGCGACAATTTTGGTTTATTCTTTCTTGCTAAAACTCTTATTTTTATGAATTCTCTTCTCTACAATGAATTGTGCTATGATCTATTGCTTTATTTCTGAGATTTCCATGATGATTTGTGAGTAGTTTATTCGTTCTAGGGCATGGGGATGAACCCTATGGACCCGATCTTTGAATTGGGATGAATGAATAGAATTGTTACTAGGATTGAAGAAAGGTTAGGTTGTGATTGATTTATTACGAGTAGCTAGGGGTTTCTATCAATTGGGATTTGCAAGAGATTGGATCTCGATTGATGGGAAGGCCTAGATATTCGATTTAGGTTTATAATTGAGATTCTCTAGATTTGGTTTGCAAGAGATTGTACCAAAGCTAGAATTTTTATTATAAATCTATACTAATATTCGTTTGCAAGAGATTGGACGAATACGAACTATCATAACCTACATCGTAGCTCGAGTTTGCACGAGAGTGGGCTCGAGTTGCGATTGGACGATGATGTCGATCTTCACGCTAGTGGCTTAGGTTCGGTTTGCACGAGAGTGAGCCCTAATCTAGGTTGCTATAGACCGGCAACAGCGCGAGAGTGTGAGCTTGGTTCTACATTAAGTTGCGACTAGTCCACCTACATTCAAGCTTTGCAACATTGATATCCATGATCCACAAGGATAAGAAACGGTCTGTAGTGGGGATTTCCTATCCCTAGACACTTTATTATATTGAATTCTATTTGTTATTTGAACGATTGTGACATTATCATCAAAACCATCCTATTATTCCTTTGATAGCTAGGTGATCAAAATAGAGTAGTGTCAATTGTCCTCCATGAGTTCGATACCCGTTCGCCACTACACCGTGCGCTTGCGGTAAGACTACAGTCGTTTTCGGGTGTATATCCGGACGCGACCATCTTCCCTCTTATTTTGAGAATTAGTAAATAAGGACCTGATTGTCTAACTTTTTTATTCTTTTTTGTTTCATCCCTTTTGAGACCAACTGTGACACTGTTAGGATCCACGCAAATCTGAAATTAAAATGATATTAATTGGAATAAATGAAGATAATTGGATACAAGAAAGGTGTATCCTCCTTCCAAGACGCCGATGAGAGGACGTCCGCACTCTTTAATCTAGATCTACCTAAGGATGCTCAAGAGAATTATCAATCATCAAGCATGAATACAAATGACGGCTAGCCCTAGATTAAATAAGAAAACCCTCTCCTAACACTGGAAAATAGCAAAAGTCCAGAAAGCCCCTAAGTCGGCTCCTCCCCTTTGCGCGTGCCCCCCTTGTGTGTGCCCTCCTTGTGCGCGTGGCCCTTGGGGTCTAACAGACCCCAGAAGGCCACAGACATCATAATTTGTTAATTGCTGACGGCAATACAGACCAAAACTTTAAAGTTTTAAGCCCAAAACTAATAGAAATACTAGACATAACGGTGGTGCTTTAGAGCAGAGGAATAAAGCTATGGCAACAAAACGAAGGTAGCATCAGTTTAGCTGATATTTTGAACCTGTCCTTAGGCACTTCTCTTTGCAATTAGGTTTCTTATATTATATAACCTAGGGAGGACTCCTATACATTTGTTTCTATTCTATTAAGGTTCAATCAAAGCTTCTTTTTTAGTAATACATATTTAGAATTTTTTTGACAAACATCACATATTTGGAGATTAATACGGGTTGCTATGATTTATGTTTGGTGCTGCTTGTATGAGAGCCCTGCCACTTCATCAGTTTGACAAAATGGCAGTACAATTCCACAATGATGACCATAATTTACAACTACTGGTAACCTTGACAACGTCCAATAATTCCGGATGTCAAAACTAACCTAAACATTGAAATTTGGTTGTGTATAAATTGTGCCTAAAACATCAACACTTCACTAAATGCCTTGAACTTTAAGATATTGTAAATCATGACTAATGTAGTAATTTTGAGCTTGAACAGGCAATAAATTATTAATGAACAGGATTTGGTTCAAAACCTACAAAAAATATCCATCTCTATCATTAGTCATACATTACATACATGTAAACAGTGCGTTCATTTGGTGGAAAGGTAGTAGGCTCGTAGGCTACATGCATATAATGTGTATTGGGCACAATAATGCACTATGTCACATCGGTTCTCAGTGCAATAGTCATGCTATTTGTACTGACTAAATGAGAAGTTAGGTAGAAAATGATATAAACGGGTGTATACATGTTTTGCTGGATCATTTGAGTTCTTGTCATTTGGAGAATATGACCCAGGACTTTCATCACCATGATCCCTTAAGAGGCGATTTTGCTTCAATGTTTCATTCATAGCTCGGACAGCCCTGGTAAGAAATTACACAATTGTAAGAAGCAGGCAAAACTGTGAGAATCCAGTTTGCTTTGCATACATTACATTTCAATGGAAGTCAAAAAAATAGATTCAACTGCATAATATCACAGCATACAAATTGACACTAATCACTTTATGTAATATTATCAGAAAGCCATTCCTTGAATAGTCTCAATGAAATAACTAATTTATCATTGATTTCATCATGAAATTCAAAAAAGAACTATTATTGTCAGTCACAACACAATAAATACCATCACTAATCAGTGTCGTGTGGTGTCATGTTCTTTAGCACATTAACGAAACATCGAAACATTTAGAAAATAAGAACAAACCCCACTCTGTTATATGGATCAAAATGTTGAGCTAAACAAGATGAATTCAGCAGAAATTAGATAGATAATGCAGGTCCGCAATGAAAAATATTATAACCAGAGCAAGGGTTTGCTGTTATATGAATAAAGACAAATGGAGACCAAAAGCATTAAAATGGTGTCTGAATGAAAAATGAACAGCTTAGGAGAACCGGTTAATGGATGGAATTTGATCTGTGTTGGATGGGGGAGACGATCAGAAGACAAAAGATAACACAGTGGACATTGTAATGATTTTTTATAAAAGGATTCGTAAGGCTCGGCATATCATTAAATTTTAAAAATGGTTTATATGTATCTTTCTTCGTCTAATTACTTGTCTCTATCTCCATATCATTATATTTTAAACCCTAGTTATAACAAATCTACTATTAAATCTACAATCATAGTCCTAAATATACACAATAAATTTTTTATCACTGATAAATATAATAAGGTAAAAAAATTCAAACATACTTATTTTTTGTTATTGACTAATAAGTTTTTAATTTTTATCAATTTTATAGGTAAGATCTCTATTCCCCAATTAATTCAAATTTTTAGCTGACACGATAACCATTTTATCTTTTTTCCTTGACTAAAGCTGATAAATATACATTGTATCTTAGGTTCAAAGTTAAATTCTAGATTAAAAATTAATGTGTTTGTTCTAATGTCAAAATAAAAAACTATCTATTTTAGACATTTTTAGTTATCAATATTTTTTGTCTATTCTTACTTTTAATAACTATTTTTAGATAGTCATTTTAACTTATATTTAGATGGTTGTTAATTTTAGACAATTTTAATCTTATATTCTTACAAGTTTACATAAGAATCTATTTCTCATTTTGAAAATAAAATTTAAACATGTATTTTGTTTGCACATGGTCCAAATAGTATTTACCTAATGCATGCATTGCACGTGCCAGGATACTAATACCGGGGAAAAGGGAAGGTAGAAGAGGAAAGTAAAATGAACTGATTTCTGTATGAGGTAAGAAAACACGAGTAATTATAATGGAACCATATTGTATATGCATACTAGAAATAAACTAAGACATAATTTCCATGTGATTCTCCGTGAACTATGAACACAAATAAAGAATTGACACGCATGCTAAGTGGCACCCATCTTCTTTTCAAAGTTAAACCTCGTCTCTGCTTCTGAACCAATCAAGTATCTTAATCATGGACCGTGTAAAGTTCAGCCAGCTTTGTCAGCTCGAGGCTGAGAAAGAAGACTTACTAATGTTTGACTTATGTTCACAGGAACAATGTCATATCGATTTATGCAAAGCTCCGTGGCAATGCACAAGTATACACATACAGGATAAACCTGCCAACACAATTCATAATAACATGAACGAATGTTCACACATGAAACTATAATAGATTATTGCTAATAACTGCACAACTTATGCATGCCACTGCTGTTGTGATCATGCAAGGTAAGGGAAACATACTAAAAGTATTATTCCGACAAACACGAGGACCTTTGGAGTAAAACTGATTCAAGAGAATGTTAGATTAATTGGATGCAACACAACAAAATAAACAGATTTTTTGAGACAGACCAACATCCAGCATAAAGGTAAAAAGTAATATGGGTGTGGATACAAATAGCAAGGGGAAAAAACATATAATAACCTCGCAATATCGTCGCCAATCTCAGGTGTAATGCTAATGCTTCTTCTCCTTATCCTACGAATATCAGATGTCGATCCCCCATCCGACCTGAAAAAAGAACAAAGCTAGCTTATTACATGCAAGTCATATGTATGAATTTAACATTACATTAATGTTGAGAAATCGGCCAGTATATAATATCTGACAAGGAAATATCTAGATTTGAAAGTAAATTGCATGCTGTTAAATTTGAAAAGATAAACAAAGAAGAACCAATAAAAAGAAAGCTTGCAATTAACTTTGACTTGTTCCATATAAAGGTCAAAAGAATAAGTCATTTAATACTCAAGATGTTCAAACCTAAAAACAACCGCTGTCAGTAATTATCCTGTTTCAGATTCAAAATCGAACCCAATTCATAAGAAAAAAATATAATCGAGTTGAGTAATTAATTTTTTTTATGAATATGGTCTAATCCAATATAATAGAGATCATGTCAAATTAAGTTAACCTTTAATAGGATTTTTCTAAGGTTTTAATGGATAAAAAGAGGATTTTTATGGAAAAGATTGGATTTTTAGGGCAAAGGAAGAATTTTTAAGGTTAGAAATAGGTTGTGGAAAGAAAGATGGGATCTTTGTTGGTGATAGCTGAAAATAGAAGAAAATACAAGGCTAACTTGAGTTCTTTCGAGAGGAACTCGCTCTCCCTTGGCCACGTTCGAGATGTGAACCGCTCTCCGAAGCCGCTTATTCGAGAGGGAGCCGTGCTCTCCAACAAAAGAGGGATAATCTCCACTTCAAACACGTTTCCACTTCAAACTTTGACTCCACTTCTAATCCCACCTATGCCCCATATAAATACTAAACTGAAAATAAGAAATTTACAAAAAGAACCCTTAAACTGAAAATTACAAAAAACCCTAGAAAACTAAAAATTTAGAAAACTGAAAATTACGAAAACGCCCCTAAGGCTCCAGAAATTACAGATCTGTCCTTTTGTGCGGTCTCATCAATGAGCTCTTTTTATTATATTGTTTACAAACCATGCTTGGTTTTAATTGAATTAATAAACTACATCAAACGAAAAAGCACATTAATTACTTTGATAGTACCTTAAACATGTTAAATTGATTTAATCAGCAGTATATCCTCTCTACCTATTAAGTTTCATTGATAATTCAACTATCACACCTATTTAGAAACTACTTTGTAGCAGTAATTGGATTATACATGTTTTGATCAAGAGTTAAACAAAGAGGCAAGGTCAAAATATGTCAGTTGTCCTTACTCCCAGTTGTCCTTACTCCCAGTTGTCCTTACATCAATTATTCGAGGGGAAAGGTCAAAATATGTCAGTTGTCCTTACTCCCAGTTGTAGTATTAATTTTTATTTGGACTCGCCATACCAACAGTGCAGTAATTCCAACTTAAATGGCTGAAAATCCCGAAGCCGAAACCAAGAGGCAAAGAATTCAGTTCTCGCACTATATAAAAGGTAGACAACTTCAGTTGAAAAGATGGTGTAAAGGCCCAGGCCTGTTGGGCCTTTTAATAACCCCCCCCCCCCCTTCCTTTTTCTTTTATTTTTCTCTTCCCTTCGTTTCGGTGGCCTTCTCAGCAAGCCCCGGGGGCTTCGAGAATCTTCTCGCTCGCTCGCTTCGTTCGCTCAGCACGAATGAAACCCGCTAGGGTTTCGACGCGGTTCATCTCCCCTTCTCACTTGTTGTAAGGCATGGGGCACTCGATGGGTTCTCGCCGCCTTGTCCCATCTTTGCAGGAGGCCATCGACTTCCCTTCAGCTGCTCAACATTGATGCGATGCCGTCTACTGCCTATTTGAGGCTGTCATCGGCGATTGAGAGGATGTCTACTCCTCTGAGATGGTTCGGTTGTCTATGACTCTATTTAACCCCTCTCTCTCCTCTTCCTCTCTGTTACACCATCAGTAAGTTTTTCTCCACTTTTCTTCGAAATTGCTGCTATTTCTAGCGGATCTGGGGATTTTTGTACTGAGTTTGTGACGAGCTGTTGTGGCCTTGCTCCTCTACCTTGCGCTGGTTTTCTTCTTGGTTTCGGTAGACCTTATCTCCTTTTCATTGTCGTTTCTTCGGTTTTCTTGCATGTTGCTACGAGATGAAGTATGTCATTTTTTCGGAATAAAAATTGGGTTTCTATTATGGGAGAGTATGATTCAGGGGAGCGACGTAGGGTTCGAGTCCCTATGGTAATTATAGTGGATAGGTTTCCCTCGACCGCTTGTTGTAGAATCCCGGAGTGCCCTTGGGGCTGTGTTGGCTTGCAGTCTGCCCCTTTTGCTTGCTGACCATTGGTTCGGTGGCTCCTTAGTTGTTGTTGCTCTTTTGCTCGCTGAAATAGGGTGTTGCGGCCCCTTTTACTTGCGGCCTGTGTTGACTGCACTTGCGGCTTACCGTTTTTCTTGCTGCCATTAAGTCCGACTGAGGGTTCTCTCACTGATTTTGGGTTGTTGTTGAGATTCACTAGAATAGGAGCCCCGATGTTTTGACCCGTAGCCCCAGTCCCTTGTTAGGAACCCCGCGGACTTTGCCGCAGGCATGGGAGCCCCCGCTATATGATGAAAAACCTCGTTTTGATCCCAAATGGCCTAGAGTCTCTAAAGCCATGATGTGGTTGACTTTCGAGCTTTCATCATTTATCAGATGTTGTGTTTCGTTGTTTATTTGGTTTCTCTCATAAATACGGTTTGTTGCTTTATTAACAGTTCAGTTTTGGCATGTCATTACACAAGAAACATCCATACCTTTACTTTGGCTCATGCCAGCTTCATTATCATGTTGTCTCATAAGCTTATTAGAACCATGCTAGTTGAATATTGATAAATTGCGTAGTATTGGAATGTTCTTGTGATGGCACATTGTTACATCGATGCTGGATGACTAGTGGACGACCCTGAGGTTGGCTCTTGACATGACAAGTTACTATTACATGTACGAAAGTGGATCCCCCTGGCTACGTAGTTCATGTAATATTGAACTCGACATACCTCCCGACACTAACAATTAATAAAATGGTTAATTTCTGTTTGATTCACCGGGTTTGGGAAAACTTATAATTGGAGAGTACGAAAGCGACTGGACCCGATCTATAGCCCCGTGTAGGGGGGACGTCTATCATTCAGATGGGTCTTGAGTCCGGGAGGCAGACAGGGACGGTCATCTTGATGGGTCCTGGAGCCCCGCCACAGGCCACAATGTTACAGTTCTTACAATACAATACTTTCTACTTTTGGACTCGGCCTGGGATCGCACCTTCGCGGTCCAGGTAGCTTCCAGATGCACACCGTGATCCCACTCATAAGTCACGGCCTAGCGTTGGTCCACTTTAGCTAGTACCATCTTTACAATGTTGTGCTCATTTTAATTATCATAACATGTCTCTCTTCTGTACCCTTTCTACTACTGTCGCATCGTCTTTTTGTACCTTCTTACTCTTCCGTCGTGTGGATTCGTAGATCATAGTTTTAGGTTTAGGCCGAAACCGACCGGTATCGGCCGTTTCGGATCGGTTTCGGAGGGGACCGGTCCGAAACCACACGTTACTTCTCGGTTTCGGCCGTATCGGCCGGGTTTCGGCCGTATCGGCCGGGGTTTCGGCCGTATCGGCCGATACCGGCCGAAACTTATCCGATACCGACTGAAACTTAAAAAAATGAAAACAAGAAGGAGGAGGAGGAAACATCACCAAAATCTAGAAAAAGAAGAAATGAAGAGATGGACGTACCTCATGGTCGCCCGCCTCCCGCCGCATCCCCGAAGAAGCCCGCCTCCTATAATTTGAGGTCTTACATGGTAGCATATTCTAGCATTTAATTTAAATTTTGTTTGCACGGTGCAAGTGCAATTGTCCAACACATGCTAGCATTTATTAAGAAGTTTGACCTTTTGAATGAGCTGGCCACTAAAGGCTTTCCATTTAATTACAAGCTCTACATTCAGCCACTAAGGGTTTTCCATTTATTTACAAACTTATCATTTTCAGCCACCAAACCCTTCCATTTATTCAAAAGCTTGCCATTCTCATTTATTTTCAATCCTGTTGATCAAAAAAATATAATATATTTAGCATAATACTTTTAACAAAATGTGTAACTAGTAAAAAAGTATTTGTGCTAATATTTGATAATATTTGATAGTATTTAATAGAGTTTTAAGTATCTGAAACTACCGATACCGATGAAACGAAACTACCGTCCGAAACCACCGAAACAGACGATACCGATACCGATACCGATACCTAAATTTTGGGAAGAGCGATACCGAGACCGAAACCGAGACCTAAAACCTTGTCGTAGATTATCATGTCAGGTTACTTCTTGTTCAGTACTATCATGTCTGTGACTGTCTTGTTTTCTTTTTGTGCACACTTATTTTTCTTGTCTCTTGTTTAGATATTGTCTACTCTATTAAGTGTGGTGCGACCTCTGCTGCCCACAGGTACAACGCAAAGGATCATACGGAGGTGTCTGAGAACGAGGAGTTGGGGCTTTTGGTACAGGACCTTGAGAGGAGCCAGAGCGTCCAGGGCAGGACTGCTTGAGCCTTGACATAACGGCATGTACGTGTCTCATTTCCTTACTTTTAGCAGTAGTGTAGTTTTACTGTCCTTACTAGCTTGTTACCGTCTTTTTCTTATTTAGAATTGTGTTACTTGTCATGTCTTGAGTGTTTCCTTACTTTATGCACTGCTCCACCTTGACTTCACTAGCACCCGTGGGACCACACTCATGTTTCACTCGTAGCAGCACCTGTCGGGTGGCAGGGCGTTACAAGTGGCGGCCCATGCAGGTCCGCGTAATCGCCTCGTGAACAGTGTAGAGTAGGCAGGAAGTGTGATACTCGATTGACTCAATCTTGCTTTGTGAATACAGGTGTGTATATACGCAAGAGACATAGACCGTCTAGGAGAGCGCGCATGGCTTCGGGAACAGTATCTCGGTCCGGTGGCCCCAGATCCAATACTGTGTATCAGATTTCAGACCAGGCCTTACGAGAGTTAACCCAGGCTATACAGGAAGAACCCAGACAGGATGGAGGAGTGCAGCAGTTTCGATCTCTTCGGCCGCCGGTTTTTAATAGACGAGTAGGTGCTTGGGCTGCAGAAGGGTGGATGCACTTGATCACCGACATGGTGAAGGCTACAGAGCCACCTCCAGCGTTGTGGGTTAGCATGGCAAAGCTACAGTTGTCTAGAGATGCCAGAGACTCTTATGCTACGTTCAGTGAGACGTTCAACGTCGAGTACTTCCCAGAGGCGCAGATGGAGTTGGAGGCACGGTTCATGGACCTGAAGCAAGGCTGCATAAAAGTAGAGGAGTACGACGCTGAGTTTTCTAAACTCGGTAGGTGCGTAACTTGATGCAAGATCGCTAACCATACCTTGTATTTGTGTTTGCTAACAATTGGTGTTTCAAGTTCGCCAAGGACGCAATGTCTATCCCTCGGGCTGAGATTTCAGCAGGGCCTGTACATCAACATTCACGACAAGCTGGTGGGGTTCAGGCTGACGACCCACGCTGATATGCTCTCCACAGCTCGAGAGTATGAGTACGTGCAGCGGGAGCAGGTACGACAAGAGCAAGCATGAGTCCCTTCAAGACGACCACCAACACCTCAGAGGCACCAGACGTTCACCATAGAGGCGATGAAGATGGACGCTCCCGACTTTTAGCTTGTATTATCGGTTGCTCGAACCGATCTTCATTTTGTTGTAGCCAGTTGGATTTCTTTTGTGTACGGTTTATATTATCTTGTTCTGAAATTCCAAGGACGAAAATTTTTGTACAGTGTGTAGAATGTAAAGGCCCAGGCCCGTTGGGCCTTTTAATAAAACCCCCATGTTCCTTTTTCTTGTATTTTTCTCTTCCTTTCGTTTCGCTGGCCTTCTCAGCGAGCCCGCGGGGCTTCGAGAATCTTCTCGCTCGATCGCTTCGCTTGACATGAATGAAACCTGCTAGGGTTTCGACGTGGTTCATCTCCCCTTCTTGCTTGCCGTAAGGCGTGGGACCCTCGATGGGTTCTCGTCGCCTTGTCCCATCTCTGAGGCCATCGACTTCTCTTCAGCTACTCGACGTTTATGTGATGCTGTCTGCTACCTATCTGAGGCTATCATCGGCGATTGAGAGGATGTATACTCCTCTGAGACGGTTCGGTTGTCTATTTAACCCCTCTATCCCATCTTCCTCTCCGTTACACCATCAGTAAGTTTTTCTCCACTTTTCTTCGAAATCGCTGTTATTTCTTGCGGATCTGGGGATTTTCGTGCTGAGTTTGTGACTAAGCTGCTCCGGCCTTGCTCCTCTACATTGGGCTGGTTTTCTTCTTGGTTTTGGTAGACCTTATCTCATTTTCATTTTTGTTTTCTTTGGTTTTCTTGCATGTTGAACTGAGATGAAGTACTGGGTTTTTTACGGAATAAAAATTGGGTTTCTATTACGGGAGATGATGATTCAGGGGGAGCGACGTAGGGTTCGAGTCCCAACGGTAATTTTAGTGAGTATGTTTCCCTCGCCCGCTTGTTGTAGAATTCCGGGGCGCCCTTGGGGCTGTGTTGGCTTGCAGTCTGCCCTTTTTGCTTGCTGACCCTAGGTTCGGTGGCTCCTTGGTTGTTGTTGCTCTTTTGCTCGCTGAAATAGGGTGTTGCGGCCCCTTTTACTTGCGGCATGTGTTGACTGCACTTGCGGCTCACGGTTTTTCTTGCTGCCATTAAGTCCGACTGAGGGTTCTCTCGTTGATTTTGGGTTGTCGTTGAGATTCACTTGGATAGGAGCTCCGATGTTTTGACCCGTAGCCCCAGTCCCTTCCTAGGAACCCCGCGGACTTTGACGTAGGCATGAGTGCCTCCGCTATATGATGAAAATCCACCTTTCTGATCCCAAATGGCCTAGAGTCCCTAGAGCCATGATGTGGTCGACTTTCAAGCTTTCATCATTTATCAGATGTTGTGTTTCATCGTTTATTTGGTTTGTCTCATAACTACGGTTTGTTGCTTTATTAACAGTTCAGTTTTGGCATTTCATGCCATGAGAAACATCCATGACAATAACTTGTCTCATGTCAGCTTCATTATCATGTTGTCTCATGAGCTTATTAGTACGATGCTAGTTGAATATTGATAAATTGCGTAGTCTTGGGATGTTCTTGTGATGGCACAGTATTACATCGATGTTGGATGACTGGTGGACTACCCTGAGGTTAGATCTTGACATGACAGGTTACTATTACAGGTACGGTAGTGGATCCCCCTTGGCTACGTAGTTTATGTAATATTGAACTCGACACACCTCACGACACTAACAATTAATAAAATGGTTAATTTCTGTTTGACTCACCGGGTTTGGAGAAACTTATGATTGGGGAGTACGAGAACGACCGTGACCTAATCTATAGCCCCCGTGTAGGGGGACGTCCATCATTCATATGGGTCCAGAGTCCGGGGGCAGACAGGGACGGCCATCTTGATGGGTCATGGAGCACCGCCACAGGCTATAGTGTTACAACTCTTACAGTACGATACTTTCTACTTTTGGACTCTGCCCGAAGTCGCACCCTTGCGGTCCAGGTAGTTTCCAGATACACACCGTGCTCCCCCTCATAAGTCACGGCCTAGAGTTGGTTCACATTAGCTAGTACCATCTTTACAATAGTTGTGCTCATTTTAACTATCATAACATGTCTCTCATCTGTACCCTTTCTACTACTGTCGCATCGTCTTTTTGCACCTCCTTACTCTTCCGTCGTGTGGGTTCGTAGATTATCATGTCAGGTTACTTCTTGTTCAGTACTATCATGTCTGTGACTGTCTTGTTTTCTTTTTGTGCACACTTACTTTTCTTGTCTCTTGTTTAGATATTGTCTACTCTATTAAGTGTGGTGCGACCTCTGCTGCCCACAGGTACAACGCAAAGGATCATACGGAGGTGTCTGAGAACGAGGAGTTGGGGCTTTCGGTACAGGACCTTGAGAGGAGCCAAAGCGTCCAGGGCAAGACTGCTTGAGCCTTGACATAACGGCATGTACGTGTCTCATTTCCTTACTTTTAGCAGTAGTGTAGTTTTACTGTCCTTACTAGCTTGTTACTGTCTTTTTCTTATTTAGAACTGTGTTACTTGCCATGTCTTGAGTGTTTCCTTAC
Organism: Scilla litardierei; assembly: GCA_030789695.1. Taxonomy (NCBI): domain Eukaryota; kingdom Viridiplantae; phylum Streptophyta; class Magnoliopsida; order Asparagales; family Asparagaceae; genus Scilla; species Scilla litardierei. The sequence continues at coordinate 10,929,468 of CM061134.1, read as the reverse complement.
TTTCTGCACTGCTCCACATTGACTTCACTGGCACCTGCGGGACCGCACACTCATGTTTCACTCGTAGCGGCACCTGTCGGGAGGCGTGGCGTTACAGATGGCAATTCCATATGAAAGGCATGCAACTTTACATCAGACATAGATAAGTTTACATTGTAATGTGTAGAGTTAAAGGCATTTCGGTCAGAAGGTCGGTGGTTTTTAATATATGTGCTTAATAAAGGCAGAAAGTTTCATAGAGAGTGCTCATTTTGACGAATTAGACACGGATATCCTCTTCTTGTCCTCATTCACCCACTCTATTGTTGGATCTTGTAGATGGCAAGTAAAACACTAGAGATGTGGTGAATAATGCTATGTAAATAAAACTTTTACTTTAAAAATTTTCCCTCTAATATTTCACCTAAGAAGTCAATTAGTATTAACTAATTGATTCTTAATCAATAAAACAAGACTTGCAAACACAATTGCAAATATAAAATAATAGCACAAGAGACAACGAGAGCAAGCTAACATAAGAGAATTTATCCTGATTCACCCAATCTCGGGGCTACTTTAATCCTAAGCCGTGCTTGGCTTTAATACACTAATCAATCTCCCAAAGAGAAGATTACACTTGCCTCAACACGAGAACTTTCCAGCATCTCTACAACTAGAGGGTTTACAACCACTTAACCTAGTAAAGATTTTTCCAAGCAACAATAATACCTCAAACGTGAGGATTTCCAACCAACCCACCACCACGTAACTTGTGGATTTCCAACTTACACTTTGGTTGAATGATGGAGTACACACTTCCTATCAATGTTTGAGGTCTCAGTTTCGTTCTCGATTTCGTTCTTTCGAAAATTTAGAATTCGGTTTCGGTTTCGGTTTCACTCGTACCACTGAAGTTAGTTTCGTTTCATCCGCTTATACTATCAAAAATACTAACCAAAATATTAATATCAAATACTAACTAAAATATTAATGTATAATACTATTAAAATTAAAATACATATGTTATATTATTTATTTAGAAGAGTTTTGCATCTTTTGATATTCACTTTACCCATTTTGCAAACATATTACACTTTTTTACAAGTTTTCCATTGTTGTTGCAATATAATGACACACTTGTAAATAAATGAAACATATTTAGTAAAATGTGTAAGGTGAGTAGCAACAACACACTTAAATGGATTTTAAACGACTCTTTGTTGATTCTCGACGCTTCTTCGAAGCGTAATTTAACAATAGTGTTGCTTGACCCCGTCACCAAAAAACAAGAGTGATGCTTCTTCATCGATGATTTAAATGGATTTTAATCCAAAAAATCGACAACTTCTTCGTCAACGGGCTCCCTTCGAATCGACGCGTTCATCGTTGATGGGCTCCCTTCAAATCGACGTGTTCCCCTTCGAATCGACAGCATGAATCCCCTTCGAAGCAAAAATCTGGGCAAAAAATCGACAGCTTGACGGTCTGTAAGCAAAAATCGACGGGCTTCCCTTCGAAGCGACAATGATCAGAGAATACAACCATAAAGAAGGTGTTGACTGAAGAAGATGACAAGATGAGGTCAAATCTACTCAAATTTCATTTTGAATTTTTTAATTTCATCGTGAAATCGATCATATGTTGATTTTTTTTCCAATTTCTATTAGAAATTTAGGGGTTCAACATATAGGCATCAAATCTGCACAAAACAGACGGTCCAAAATGCCCCTCTAACAGCTAGAAACGACAAGTCAATATCTTCCCGTTATATGCCAACGACTAGTCACTAGTCGACTAGAGTTTACCCATTAATCGACTAGTCGGGTCACCAGTCGACTACTTGTTGAACGTTGATCGACTAGTTAAGCAATGTCAAAAGAAGTTGGAGCTCTCTATATAAACTAGTCGACTACAGTTCTGCTACTAGTCGGTCAATGTATAAGAACTAGTAGGCTAGAAGCATAACTAAGGTCGACTACTTTCTGACATTTCACTAACTTGACTCTAACTTCAGTAAATCGACTGGGTGTCTGTGATAGTCGACTAATCTGACTATTATAGCTAATATTTTTGGCCTATAAGAAATCTTTTCAAAATATTTTTAAAATACCTTTTAAACAATTAAAAAGATTTTCCCACGTACGTGAAGAGCTTTAATTAAGATTGTACAATGAATCTAAACACAAGACTAAAAATACATCAAAAATACATATGCAATGAAGCCTTGATGTAGTCCACGAAGCTTAGTTCTTATCTTGACTCCTTACACTCTATAGAATTTGGTGAGTTTCATCATCTCACTTCCTCGTAAGCTTTATCATACTTCTGTGGTAAGCTCCACAAGCATGTGCGAGTCACATCATGGCTTTGAACTCGTTGTCTTTTGTACCTAACTTTGGATACCTACCCTCACAAGCTTAATTAACATACTTAATTGATTGTTCATCATTAAAATACACTAGGAATGTCTCAATATCCAACATCTATCTCCTCACGGACCCTCAAAGAAAAGGGGATACTCTTTCTCAAACTAAACACAATTCTTCATCAAATCCATGTGGTTGTACATTTGTAATAAAATAGTTGTTACAAAAAACTATGAGGCTTGATAAAGTGTTGTCGTGCATGATAGAGTATTTGGGAATATGAACCTCTGTTCATCCACCTGATAGATAGATTGAGATCCAAGTAATGTAAGTAGAAGATAAGAAAGAATTAAAAGAACAAAACCTACAGGATGAAAAAAGACTAACCATCTTCAATCAAGGCGAAAAAAGATAGCCTTAAACATGAAAAATCGTTCAATATATTATACATAAACTTCAAAGATCAAAATATGAAATTTGAGTACATAATTGCTAGGATTTGACCCAAAATCTAATTTGAGTCCTAATTGAATTGGGTTTCTGTCTTATGTTTTTCTTTTTTGTATGTTCAATGTTATTTAAAAGTGTAATTTGGACTAAAATAATACATAGTTGTTCAATTTGGTTTAGAAGTCTTTGATTAATATAAATAAAGAGTCATGAATCCAATTATCCATGATTATTGTGAGACTTTGTAAGTGTTTTTGGATAATTTTTGAGAGATTCTTATTATATACTTCGGGTTCGTATGTGATGAATAAAATTGAATAAAATTCATCTTTCAAAACTTATATTTTGTTTTCTTATTTATATCTTACGTATATCGAGTATCAGAGCTAAAATGATGAATCTATCTTCATACTTCCAAGACAAAAACCAAGTTAGTTAAATTAGCGATTAAGAAGGTCACCAACAAGAAGAAAAAGAAGAAACTACAAAGAAATTAGAGTTATTGCGGATTGCTGGTAATTTAAGACGGGTCTTTGGTTTTCTGAGGGATGAGTGATGCTGGTTAACATGCACGTAGTAAATTTGATTGAGTTAATGTATCAGAAAGCAAGAAATTACATTCTAAGGTGTTGGTTGATCATAATGCAACGACGAAAATGGGGATGCCCTTCGAGGTTTTCAGTATCAACATGGTAAGGTAGGTGGATGGATGTCTTTCAAGATACTAGTGAAGACTCAAGTCAAGTTAGATTATGAGGAATTTTCGAGTTAAGATAAGCTAGAGGTTATTTATATTTTTTGAAGGCCCTAGCTTAGAATACATCAATTTATCAATTAACAAAGAAGATTGTTTACAAATATACAGATAGTGTTAGGATTTAAGATTTGACCCGAAATCTAATTTGAGTTCTAATTGAATTGGGGTTTTTTACGTTTTTTGGTGCAAGTTCAATGTTATTTTGAACAACTATAGGAAGTAGTCCAATTTGATTTAAAAGTCTTTTGATTAGTATAAATTAAATCGTTGATCCAATTGTATCAATGGTTTATTATGAAAATTTGTAACGATTTTTGAGTGTTTTTGAGAGATTCTTGTAAGATTTATATATTTCACGTTAGTAGGATGTGAATAAAATAGAATAAAATTTTTCTCCTAATTCTTATGTTTCATATTCTTATTTGAATTTTGCTTATGTCGAAACAAAAATACCCGTGTCCCATTCCATTGTCTATAGGAGTTAAACAAAAGAGCCCTAATTTAATTAAAATACAAATTTAACTAAACTAGAACTCATATTTAGAAAACTTCAAATGAATAGAATTTCAAACCACATAAAAAATAAATGCTAATTTCCAAAAAACTACCTTTAGCTTCTTCATTTTCCACAAAATATTGGCATTGACTTTGATAATAACAGAAAACTATCATGAACTTTATTTTTTTCAAATTAGTACCCTAAACTTTGTTACCAAGACACTTAATACTCCTTGTATTCATACAAGTACATTTTCAACAAGACACTTAATGTGTTTCTAAAAGTGTGAAACACTGAAAAATTCTTGAGGTTTTTTGAAATTGGGAAAAATCGTAAGGTGGACAAATTTGTCTTTTTACCTATTCATGATTCATTATACCGCAAACAAGTATCATAATACCAACTAATCTCATGTGTCTTCTTAAATCATGCAGTGGTGACCCATCATCTGGTACAAATATGGAGTTAGGTTCCATTGGTGAAATGATAGGTCTACACCCCGACATCCATGTCTTTGACAACATATCCGAGACATAATTTTGTTGAGACAAATGCATATATTTCCTCAAGTGTGCCACCTTTATGCCGAGGAAATATTTGGAAGGCCCAATAACCTTTGTCTGAAACTCCGGAATCTCGTGAACGAACTGTTTCAATCTTTTAATACCTGAGGCAGCGTCCACTATGATCACAATATCATCAACATATACCATCAGAAAATCCTCTTGATAGGTCCAACAGAGAACCAAGTGATCTCTCTGGTACTACTTGAAACCAAACTGCCTTATAAAATCGGTAAAGTGTCCAAACCAAGCCATTGGTGATTGCTTGAGACCATACAACTACTTCTTCAACTTCAACCCAATTAGAGTACACATTCTTTACATCCAATTAATGAGGGCCGATAATGAATAGTAGCCAAGGAAATGTCTCCTTATAATCCATGTCATAGGTCTAAAAGTAGTCTTTTGCAACCAGCATAGCCTTGAACCATGTAAAGAAGCCATCAGGGTTCAACCTAAGAGTGTAAACAAGCTTACAACCACCCACCTTATCGGGTGAAGCCAGTACAAGATCCAAAATTTCATTTAGCTTAAGTGCATTCATTTCTTCCAACAATATGATACATCAACCTAGATGTGACACTACGTTTGGTAAGAATCAATGGAAGAGATAAAAACTAAATATAATTAAGAAAGATGAGCATAAGATGTGTGTGTGTGTGTAAAGAGGATGGTTTGTGCACCAACTAACAACCTTTCTGTGAGTAACAGAAGTATCCAAATCAGAAGACAATGCACCTTCACTTATTTAAGTTACATGTGAGGAACCAAAGAAAAATGGCATTGGACCGTAAGTGATAATACAGAAGCACTAAAACCTAAGATAGAATCCAAAAGCCGAGTTTCAATCAATCCATGCCACTGATATATCGGTGTAATCACAAAGTTTCGTGGTGGGGACAAGTAAAATAAAAAATAATCAATATTGCCAAAGCTTAACAATTGATTAGTGCAACATTGTCTAGTGAAATATGGTTAGGACCCAAAAATATTTAACATCAACCAACACAATACTATTTGGTCATGGAAGAATAGCATTTATAACTTTTGTCTGTGCAAAACTACCTTAGAAACACATATTTTAAAGAACTTGGATCAAAATTAAAATCATCATGAATATCATTACACATAAAACAAACATATCTGAAAATCTTAAGTGATAAAAGAAACAACTCAGCCTCAAGAAACAAGTGAGAAAGAATATCACCATTAAGCTCAGTAGAAGGCATACAACTAATAAGGTAACGAGTAGTCAACACACCATTAGCTTAGAAAATCTGACATATTAATGTGTAGAAGTCTTCGTGATACCTCTAACAGATATTTGTTTTGTGCTCTGTTACCCAATTTTGTTAGCATGTGTTCACAAAAAATTATTGAATTTTAAACATAAAATATGCAAACTTATAAATGAAATATTCCTTTGTATTATCATTTTGCAAAATCTTAACACAAATACCAAATTGACTCTTTATTTTAAGTTTTAAAAAGTTTTGACATTGGCAAACACTTCAGATATTTTTCAATAAGTGAGCCTAAGTTAAACGTGAAAAATCACATAAAATGTAACAAAATCAAAATTTAGATCTAGACTCAACCCGACAAGGTCTACATACATATGAATGAACCAGCTCAAAATGTTTCTAAACACATTTTATTGACTCATGATTGGTAAGATATACGGTGAAGCTTTCCAAACTGATAGGACTCATATTGTTGACTAGACAAAGTATGAAACTTAAGATACAAAATTTTTAAATTCTAAAAAATTAAGATGACATGATCTAAGGTGAGTAATAAAAGGAATAAGTAACATCAAAGTAAGACATTGATCTAATCTTCGCATCCAATTGATAAAGACCCCCAAACACATGCATTGCACCAATCTACTAAAACACACAACGATTAATAAAGAAGGTTATTAAGCAATTTAATGATCGCGTCAATTGACTAACAGAAAACGGATTAATTTGGAAGCCCAAGGGATTGTAATTGATCAAATTGTTAGTGTGAAAAGGGCTATCATGTTGTAGGGTGATGTGGTGTGAACAAGGGTGTGTGTGTGTGGGCGCAGCACCAAATATTCGAATATTCCGCTCTAGCATTATAGTATAGACATAGATAGGTTGGAAGATACAGAAAGAAGGGAAACGATGCAATTACGTCGCGACAATATAGCCAAGTAGAAAATTGGGGTATAATGACCTTGATACAGCAACACCATCTGCATATTCTCTAAATGACTGTCTGTCACCACTCAGCATGGATCGCCCCCGTGCTCTAAATAAAGGATGTTCAGGACTGCATGAACAGCTCAGTGTGAAACACAGAACATCACATTTTAAAAGACAACAGTTCTAAAAGGAAGGAAAATAAAGGCAAACCAAGTCATCAATAAAATTTTGTTGACATAACACTGTGATGGAACACATCAACATCCAGCCAATTATGAGAAAAGCATTTATCTTGAAGGAAGGTGGATATCTCACAAAGGTACAAGATCAACAGAGTTTATGCAACTTTGTGTTTCAGTCAAGATACATATCATGCACGATGTATGATAACAGCTCCTAATCCCCCATAAAGAAATGAACAATACTACATCAAACTATAAAAACTCACAGAACTGAGCACGCTCATAATTTGTTGTTATCAAACTTTGCTATGAAACTATAACGATCATGTTCCACTGTATCCAAGTTATGCTAAAAACAGCTCCAATCAAGACATCCAAGATAATTGTACATCAAGAACAATAGGCTTTAGGAAAGTAGCTACATTGAACATAAGTGGATAAGGCATGAGATTTGGAAATCAGATGTTATGGTTATCATATGCCAGATCTTAATGTTGAAAAATATTCTTTATCATGTCACATACTGTGGATCGAATCATCTTATGTTTGTCATATACTCTATCATAAAGGCTGACAAATATTCTCAAACTATTCCTGCTAGGCATCAAGGTATCTTCTCAATGATAGTGACTTCTGATCGAGTGAAATTTGGCTTGTGGACAAAGATAAACTCATAAACTCCAACCTTTTTTCCTGGTTTTTCTGAGTTAAGTTGCCAAGCAACCTCCCCTCCCAGAAATCCCTCACATTATTGACTCATGAAGCGGGGAACATGGGTCCTTTGCACCTTAATAAAGCTTTTGCATATCTAGTGTGGGAGATGAGAAGTGAAACCAATGAAACATTCTAGTTGAAGTAGAAAATAGGCCACACGCCAAAGTGTGGTAGTGGTGCTACTTACATTCCTAAGAATATATAATTCAATAAAAAAAATTCCCATTATATTCTTCTCTATATTCTAAATTTTCATTTCCTGCTAAGATCCCAAGTGTTATTAAGAGTGTAAAATATATAGTAGGGTCCTATATGTAAATTGTAAATGATATATATAATAAAGTATTGGTAGAAAGTATTGACTAAATCCCTCCAATCCTTCAATCAATATACACAATCTCGTATTTCTACATGGTATCAAAACATTAATCCTAACCCTAAAATTAAATTAGCCTGAATTAAAATCCCAATAACCCTAATTATTCTTTCTCAACCTCATCGCCATAACTACAATCCGCTGCCACCCTATTTTCTTTGTTCTCAACCTCGTCGTCACCGTGATCCGCCGCCGCCTCCCCACCTCAGATCCTACGCCTCTGCCACTTTCCCGCTTCTGATCCCACTTCACCACATCCTCGTCAACTTAATTTTGGTGACAACAAGATTGTTTCGGGCTTGATCTGATAACATTGGAGCTTCACCATGACAATGAGACTGTTTACGCTTCAATCTGCTGATGATTAGACTCCAACGCCGTGATCCAACTAGATCCAACGTCTTTTCGGCAATGACGAAGCATCCCCATTTCTTTTCTGAAGAGACGAGATCTTTTCAATGACAACAAGGCCCCCCAGTCCTTCCTTGATGACAATGAAGTTTCTCCAATGATGATAAGGCCTCCCAGTGACCTCTCCGACGATGATGAGGTCTCTTCGATCGATATTGACATCATCAAAATCATTGTCACCTTTGTTATATTCTTTTCCTTTTCTTCTTTTACTACTGTGAAATAGTAAAAATGATGCAGTATGTTGTATAAGTACAGTACATGATACTATAGCAAAGAATGTTATGATTTTATGGTTCTTTTCAATTGTTATCCTTTTTGTGGTATGTATTTGGATCCCCATGGAGAATCGGGTGTGTTAGGAGAGTTTGCAGTGATCAGATATGATTGCTAGGATCCTAATGAAAGGCCCGTTGTGGTTTCTAATTCATATTGGTATGTAATGGTGGGATCCTACGAAGGATCACCAGTTGGGGTAGTTCAAATAGCTTGATCCACTTGTTTGGTTGAGACACCATGTCAGAGACAAGTGAAGCCCATTGTATCAGAAGCTTTCAAGCTCACTGAATGGAAACAAGATTGGGAAATTTCCGTGAAATGTAAAATGGATGTTTCACTTAATCTTTTGGTGGAGAAAAGTACAAGCACCTGATAGATGAACCGCCGCCGAAAAACTCCTTGGAATGGGAGAAGGATTAGGATGATAGTCATGTTATGCTGAACTAAATAGAGAAAGAGATAGCATGGTCTGTGATGCACCATGAAACATCAAAGAAGATGGAAAAGTTCTTGGATGTGATGCTCTTTGGGAAGAACAATCTATATATAACTTATGATATTTCTCACAAGTTTTGCAGGTGTATGATGGGCTCATCATGTACTCTAGGCGACGCAAGAGAGGTGGACCGGCTTCACAGACATAACCCAGTGGCGTATCCACGAATTTTTAGACATTTTGTCATTTTTTATTATTTAGTGGGTTTAGGGGTAATCGTGCAGTTAGCGTGAATATTATACAATCGACGGGAGGCCGGCCGGCCCTAGTAGGTTGAATTTTGATTTTTTTTTGCTAAAGCGGAGAGAGAGTTCTTCGTTCTACGGGAGAGTGCGGATGTCCTCTTCAATGGACGTCTTGGGAGCAAGGCTACCCCTATAATTATAATCAATTTATCTCATTTATTTTCAGTTTTCTATCAATAAATTTCAAATTTCTTCGAGTTTCTATCAATTTGGTACCAGAGCACGTCGATCCATGGCAGCGGCTACTAGATCCACAGATAAAATCAATGTGGTGGAGGATACGCTCCAGGGCAAAATCGAGAACGTGAAGCAAACCCTAACGAAGCATGGTGATGTCCTAACAAAGCAGGATGAAACCCTAGAGAAACATGAAGATGCCCCATCACAAATCAAGCAACAACTTGCGGGGATCTCGGCGAAATTGAGCGGCGAGGACACAAACCGTAAACAGCGAAAAAGGTGTCACCTTTGGACAGAGTGAAGGATGTGGAAAACGATTTTAAAAATGGAAGGCTCACAGACCTCGACAACAGCGACCCGGAAGCGGAGAAGCAACTTCAGGGGGCCGACGACCCTAGCCCCCTTGGCCGCAGCACACCCGCGCGGGATCCAGTGCTTCTCCACGGGCCGCGCGGGCCTGGAGGATCATCGACAGGGCCCGGTGGCTCTGTCCCAGGGCCGTCCGAGCCCCATCGTCCAGAACAGGGCCCCTGCGGGACCAGTCGATCGCCGGTAGGGCCGCTGGGGGCCAGATATGGCCCCGCCGAGCTCAGGCGGGCTTCCCACGGGCCTTCTGGCCCACGGTGAGGGGATTACGGGCCCGACAGAGGTTTTCAGCCACTTTCTGACGCCCAGACATGTGCATTCGACGATGATTTCTATCTTGTGAAGTTTCAGGAGTACGATGACAATGGAGGATGGTTTCAAGACCCCCTAGACCCCGATATGATGAAGACAAATGACACTCATCCCGTACCAATGAGGAGTATTCTGGAGAGACTGTGAGTGGCTACGAATACTTCGAGGATGAGCGAGGTGATGGGACAAGGGTTGACCATTGGGGAGACTATGGTGGCCGAGGAAGAGGCCCAAGGGGGCATAGAGACCGTGAGGGAGACCCACACAGGGGACATGAGCGGCACAAGGAGATGTGGTAGCATTACCATCATCCCAGGTACGCAGGAGGACGAGGAGACCAGGGGACCATTGCGGTGGATAGGCTACGGAAGCTGAAGATCCATGTATTTGAGAGAGAGAGGATCCGGTTGCATAGATTTGCAGGGCAGAGAGATTTTTCATGGTCCCGTATGACCGAGGAGCAGAAGCTGGATGCGGCGGCTGTGTGCTTAGATTGGAATGCCCTTGCATGATACCAGTGGAGAGAGGAGAGTCGCATGTTTCGCTCATGGGAGGAGAATAAGGATGGATTGGTGGAGAGATTCTGTGATACACACTTGAGAAACTTACGGGAGCAGCTACTTTCCCGCAGGCAGGATGGCACGGTGAGGAACTACAGGGACAGGTTTGAGGCACTGTTTGGGTGAGTGCATGGAGTTCTGATGAGATGATGGAGAGTACCTTTATGAATGGGCTGAAGGCTACCATTCGTACAGAGGATTGCATACAGAAGCCCCGTGACTTTATAGAGACCATGGAGTATACCCAGATGGCGGAGGATCACCTGGTGAAGGAGAAGAGTTTCCCGTGGCCAAACGACAAAAGGAGGACAGAAGGTGTCTACAGGAGCAGATCAGACTACCAAGGAGAAGAGTTGAGAGAAGAGCGGTGCGCCATAGGCTAGGACACAGTTTAGGAGGATGATTGATACTGAGATGATGGAGAAGCGGCAGAAGGGGCTATTTTCAGGTGCGATGAGATGTTCACTACAGGACACAGGTGTGCAGTGCGTAAGCTCCAGGTGCTGATACTACAAGATGAGGAGGTGGTGGTTGAGGATGAGACCGTAGAGGCTGAGGCTGAGGAGCAGCACCATCTGGATGTGGCAGATAATTCCCTAAACTCCAAGATATGATTCACCCCAAACCATATCATGAAGTTGCGGAGACATATTTATGACCAGGAGGTGATTGTGGTGATCGACAGTGGGCTACCGAAATTTTCATCTCCCAGAGAGTGATAGAGCAGCAGGGTCTTCAGCTGGTGGACATAGAGAGTTTTGGCGTCATGACGGGAACGGGCCAGATGGAGAGCAGCCGAGGAGTGTGTCGCAGGCTGATTCTAACGTCGTAGGAGATTCAGGTGGTGGACTTCCTGCCTTTAGACTTGGAGAACACAGATGTGAATCTGGGCATGAGATAGTTGCATACTCTGTGGGCATGAAGGTGAACTGAAAGATGCTCAGAATGGAGTTTCAGGAGGGAGGGAGGATAGTGACGTTGCAAGGAGATCCTAACTTCTACAGAACCTTAGTCTCACTGAAGACCATAGCTAGGACCATACAGACTGAGGAGGATGGTTTCTTGGTGGAGCTGCAGCGTGCCGTATACAAGGAGGGGCTGAGACTGAGTGGACCGGCCATTCCAGAGGAGTTGCAACAGCTCTTAGGGCAGTTCGAGGAGGTTTTTCAGGAGCCACGGGGTCTTCCACCGCCTAGGGACCATGAGCACGTGATAGTATTGCGGGAGGATGTGTCCCATATCAGTGTGAGACCTACCGTTACCCTCAAGTTCAAAAGGATGAGATAGAGCGGATGGTGACAGAGATGATGCGGGCAGGAGTTATTCAGTCGAGTGTTAGCCCTTTTCTAGTCTTGTGTTGCTGGTGAAGGATAAGAGTTGACGTTTCTGCGTGAACTACACGGCACTGAATAAGTAGACGGTCCCAGACAAGTTCCTCATCCAAGTCATCGACGAGCTACTTGATGAGTTATACGGGGCTACTATCTTCACAAAGATTGATCTGAAGTCAGACTACCATCAGACCAAGATGATGGTGGAGGACGTGTCCAAGACAACCTTCAGGACTCATGAGGGCCATTATGAGTTCCTAGTCATGCCTTTTGGCTTGACCAATGCCCCAGCTACCTTCCAGACGTTGATGAATAATATATTCCGCCCCTACCTTAGGCGTTTTGTAGTGGTTTTCTTCGATGATATCCTTATTTAAAGCGATCCCAGGAGGAGCACTTGGACCACCTATAGTTAGTCTTTCAAGAGCTTCAGTACCATCAGCTATTTACCAACCAATAGAAATACTTATTTGGCCAGCCGCATGTGTACTTGGGGCATGTTGTGTCTTCAGAGGAGGTAGCAACAGACAGATCGAAGATATCAGCTATGTTAGACTGGTCGCACCCTACTACTCTACGAGGACTGAAGGGATTCTTAGGCTTGACAAGCTATTACATGAGGCTTGTGCAGGGATATGGTACTATCGCCTGGCCACTCACAGAGTTGCTCAAGAAAGACAAATTACATTGGGGTGACGAGGCGATGCACGCATTTGAGGCCTTGAAGAAGGTCATGACGACAGTATCAGCTCTGGCTCTACCAGACTTTACCAGGTCATTTATAGTAGAGTCAGATGCTTCAAGGCACGGGCTGGGAGCGGTACTGATGCAGGACTAGAGGCACATTGCTTATTTCAGCCAGGTCTTGACAACGAGGGCGAGGTTGAAGTCCGTCTATGAGAGGGAGCTGATGGCTATTGTTTTGGATGTCCAGAAATGGCGGCCCTACCTGTTGGGAAGGAGTTTTGCAGTGCACACAGACCAGAGGAGACTTAAGTCTCAGTTAGAGCGGCGAATGGTGGCGGAGGAGCACTAGCAGTGGATAAGGAAGCTGATAGGATACCAGTTCGAGAAACAGTACCGTCCTGGACTTGAGAACAAGGCAGCAGATGCACTTTCAAGGCGCGACGAGGACGTACTTTTAGCAACCTTGTCGGTTCCTATACTTCAGGACTCGGAGCCACATCTTCGAGAGGCAGAGGATCATGAATTGGCAGGGATACTAGCAGCACTCGCACAGGGGTCCTCGAACCACCCGGGCTATTCTTTGCAGGAAGGGAGGCTCTTACATCACGGGCGCTTGGTGTTACCGCGCACATCTACCCACATCCCCGGGATTTTGCAAGAGTTTCACAGCAGTGTGGTGGGGGCCATTCAAGGGTTCTCAAGATCTATAGGCACCTGGCGAGGCAGGTATATTGAAAGGGGATGAAGACGGATGTCTCAAAGATGGTGGCAAAGAATGACGATTGCCAACGTTACAAGTACATAGCGATGGCTCCGGGAGGATTACTGCAGCCACTATCTTTGCCAGAGCAGGTCTGAGAGGAGCTGTCCATGGAATTTATTGACGGATTGTCCAAGTCCGGAGTATTCACAATTATACTTGTTGTGATGGACCACCTCAGCAAGTATGCATATTTTATACCGTTTCGGCATCCTTTCAGTGCAGTGTCAGCAGCAGATGTTTTCTAAGGGAGATCATTCGATTGCACGGACCGCCGAAGTCTATTGTCTCTTATTGGGACAAAGTGTTCTTGAGCAGATTCTGGCAGGAGCTCTTTAGGCTGCAGGATACAGTATTGAAGCGGAGCACGGCTTACCACCCACAGACAGATGACCAGACAGATGTGGTCAATAAAAGCATTAAGACTTATCTACGATGTTTTATTTCTGAGACACCGATGTTATTGGCATGGTGGCTAGCCTAGGCAGAGTACTGGTACAATACTTCATTTCACAAAGCAGCACAGACCATGCCCTTTAAGATCTTGTACGAACGGGACCCACCACAGTTGTTGCATTACGGACAGGATACTACACATGTGTCCGAGGTAGAGCCGTACTTAGCTGAGAGTGACAGAGTGTTGGAGGAGCTGAAGCATCATCTAAACAGGGCTCAGCAGATCATGAATGATTGGGCAGATTCACACCACAGAGATGTCCAGTTTGACGTGGGCGATATGGCATACCTTAAGTTGTGTCCCTAGAGATAGAAGTCCTTAGCCCACAGAAGGAATGAAAAGCTATCTCTGCGATACTTTGGACCTTATAAGGTGGAGGCCAAAGTAGGACCAGTGGCGTATAGGCTGAAGTGACCCCCAGGATCGGTCATCCACCATGTTTTTTCATGTTTCTCAGCTCCAACAGACGATTGGTGATCACACATCCTCACATTCACTTTCTGATGCATTAACAGAAGACATGGAGGTGATATTAGAGCCTAAGAAATTGAAAGGGGTCTGCATGGGAGCTGCTAGGGAGCGGGAGGTGTTGGTGCGATGGAATAGACTACCAGAGCATGAGAGGACATAAGAGCTGGCGGAAGTCATAGCACAGCAGTTTCCTGACTTCCACCTTAAGGACAATGTGGCTCTTTTGGAGTGAGTAGTGATGTGCTCATCACGTACTCTAGGCGACGCAAGAGAGGTGGACCGGCTTCACAGACATAACCCAGGGGCGTATTCGCAAACTTTTGGGCCTTTTGTCATATTTTATAATTTAGTGGGTTTATGGGTAATTGTGCAATTAGTTGGAATATTATATAAGGGATTGGAGGCCGAACGGCCCTAGTAGGTTAAATTTTGATTGTTTTGCTAAAGCAGTGAGATCTTGGTTTTACGGGAGAGTGCGGATGTCCTCTTCAATCGGCATCTTGGAAGGGAGGTCACCCCTTTAATTGTAATCAATTTATCTCATTTATTTTCAGTTTTCCATCAATAAATTTCAGAATTCTTCGAGTTCCTATTAGCATAAGGAGAAGACACTATCATAACGCTATATAAACTTCTACAATGTATTCTAAAGAGTCGAATATCTTATTTCCAATCTGGGCATGTAAGATGTAAATGATCCAGCTTGAAAGATATGTTAAGAGTGTAAAATATAAAGTAGTATGCTCTTATTTGTAAATTGAACTCTATACATAATAAGGTATTGAAGAGAGAATTTCTCTATAACCCTTCCACCAAAATACCATATCTCTAATTTTTACAAGTGTAATTCCTACTCGTAAGCACTGTCCCTTAAGCTGGAGTATAAATATTAATCGTTCTCAACTTGCTGCGAAGTGAAGAAAATATTTTTTGCACTAACATTTATGGACAATATCACCTGTCTAATTTCGAGAAGTTGAACAAAATGAATGCAAGACGGGAAAAAGAAAAAAAAATTCTACAATGAATGTGTTGGAACCAAAACAAGCTCAAACAAAAGAAAAACGGATAGGAAAACTATTCAAAGCATCAAGAGAGAATCTAAAGTCCAAGAATAGGAGGTGCAATGGTTGTGGAAAGCGTGGACAAAAGCATGACCTTCGAACATGTCCATATATTTAAAAAGGTATTTTTTTTTTGTTTTAACTATCTTTTCATCTTATTTCTTGTCATTCGACATATTTAATTTGTCTCATAATGCATATGATTCTAGTGCTTCTTTAATACACCAATTAATCAAATGACACTAACTGACACTAAAGAATTTTCAAGAGAATCTAATGAAGAAAATGATGATGATGAGAAATACTCGAAACAATCATTTGATAATTGACATAGGTAACAGTTTTTTACATATGATCATTGAATATTTTCTTTAAAAAGATATATTCGATTAACTAATGTTAATATAGTTTCATGACCTCAGGAAACTCTTTGATAGCATCCTGTAACAAGAGTCCTTTAATTCATTATTTTTCAGCTGATTGAACTTTCCAAGAATGTCAATTTGTTTTTGTTGTGTATTTGTAATGTATTTCCCCAAGTCACATCATCTGATCGAACTTTCAAACAATATCATCATATTTCCCTAGGGTAATATGATCTTTACTCTCTCTTTTAGCCCTGAGATTATGCCAGTTTGATGTTCTTAACAAGTAAGTTGATGGTTATTCGATGACTTTTCTGTGCATGTTTTCTGAGCACATGTTGTCTGCTAGTGCTTTACGAGAAATAAAATGATTAAGTAGACGATACTGTGATGCGTCTTGGAATCCGGCCCCAGGGGCATTTTCGTAAATTGCCAAATGATATAATCTTTCTCTATAAATAGAGAGGAGCCGGCCCTAGTTTTGATTATCGAATGTTTTGGAAATTGAACAGATTATTGATAAAGTTCTTGGGGATTAGACTTGTTCCATCAACACAAGTTAGAGAGAGATCCACTCCAGAAAAGGATCAATCTATCATTCTTATTCCATAAAACAAATAAAAAGCCCACTTTTATATTTCTTTTCTTTTCTCAAATATGAAATTACTCTCTTTTGGGTGCGAATCGCATCATTTTGGTATCGGAGCATGAGATCCTATGGCGGCATCAACAAAGATCGACGCTTTCGAGGAAGAATTGATGGCAGTGTTCGAGAGATGGGGAGACGCATGGGGTCAAGAGATGAAGGAAATATTTGTGCAGACGCACCGTCAAACAACGGAGGATTTTGCGTAGTTCCATCATCGCTATCCTTCCGCTACGAGGACAAAGACAAATCTAAAGACCACAAGTCTAGATCTACCAGATCCGGGGCCAGATCTGAAGCTTTTAAGAGTAGATCTACCAGATTCAGGGCCAGATCTGAAGGTTTCAAGAGTAGATCTACCAGATCCGGAGCCAGATCTGAAGATTTCAAGAGTAGATCTAGCAGATCCGGAACCAGATCTGAAGCTTTCAAGCGTAGATCTACCATATTCGGAGCCAGATCTGAAGCCTTCAAGAGTAGATCTATCAGATCTGGAGCCAGATCTAAAGCTTTTAAGCGTAGATCTACAAGATCCGGAGCCAGATCTGAAGATTTCAAGAGTAGATCTATCAGATCCGAAGCCAAATATGAAGATTTCAAGAGTATATCTACCAGATCCGGAGCCAGATTTACAGATTTCAAGAGTAGATCTACCAGATCTGGAGCTAAAGGCGACACCTTTCGACGAGGAACTCTATTTACATGGCGATCCGACACTAGATCTGAAGTTTTCAAGTGGATCACATCAATTTGGGCATGGCCAATCTTCTGGTGGGTTCGAGGGAGATGACGAAGACCACATGTGGCCTTTTGATCCAGGAGAAGGCGAGGAAACATGATCCAACACTCGGAAAAGGCGCACTCGTGGATTTCGTGGATTTCATGCTTTACCTTGAGGCCAAGGTGAATTTTCGGGGGCGGCGTAATGATGCGGCTTGGAATCCGGCCCCAGTGGCATTTTCGTAAATTGCCAAATGATATAATCTTTCTCTATAAATAGAGAGGAGCCGGCCCTAGTTTTGATTATCGAATGTTTTGGGAATTGAACAGATTATTGATAGAGTTCTTGGGGGATTAGACTTGTTCCATCAACACAAATTAGGGAGAGATCCACTCCAGAAAAGAATCAATCTATCATCTTTACTCCAGAAAACCAATAAAAAGCCCACTTTTATATTTCTTTTCTTTTCTCAAATCTGATATTACTCTCTTTTGGGTGCGAATCGCATCATATTGCTAAGAAAGTGAATGGAGCAAATACATACAAGACTGGTGCACATACTTCCAAAGAAACGCTTTAGAAAGGAGATAGGGCCGTGACATAGTTTACATGTCTCCCTAACTCTGAGTGCATTATGCTGATAAGTCTGCATGCAGTATGAGGGTGTGTATACATAAATGCAGATATGTACATATGAAGAAATATAAACGCAAGCATGACAATGGTAGCTTACAACTATTAACATCAATAATAACTTAGTATTATAATTTGATGACAAGGAAAAAGATACTAACGTACTCCTAAAAAAGTAATGCCAATTCTAGTTATATTAAACAAGCTTGAATTCCAATAAAACATCACTGAACTTTGAGCCATTTTAAAAAACACTCAAAAAATCTAAGCTCAAAGCCCCACGAACTTTTGTTTCTTCAGAAAAGTCCTTAACGACTGCTATCAGTGACAAAATATCTTTAAATTTTTTCTTCACGGACTAC
Organism: Scilla litardierei; assembly: GCA_030789695.1. Lineage (NCBI taxonomy): Eukaryota > Viridiplantae > Streptophyta > Magnoliopsida > Asparagales > Asparagaceae > Scilla > Scilla litardierei. The sequence continues at coordinate 10,911,062 of CM061134.1, read as the reverse complement.
ATCTCTCTTCAATCTTGAGTAAGTTATTAAATAATCAATCTTTTTAAAAAAATTAGTTCAATATCTAGGCTTATTTTTTATTATATTTAGATTTTTTTTTAATTCCTGACACCGTTAGGCGTCATTATGGACTTTCTTGGAAAAAAACAAAAGTTTCGAGGGTTTTTTAGCACTAAAAAGTTTTTGGGGGTTTTTCATGATGGCTCAAAGTCTAGGGGAATTTCTTGAAATTTAGCATAATAAACCATCCGATAGATCTGCACTTTTGGCCCATTAGAGGTGTTTTGGGAATTTTCTCTAAAAATTATTTTTTTCTGATTAGTTATTTAGGCCATGGGTGGGAGGGATTTTCTTAGGCTACGTGTGAGAGAATATTCAAAGAAGATATGAGATTATCCATCGACATCAGGAGAGTGCGGATGTCCTCTTTAATTGGCATCTTGGTAGAGCGATCACCTCTTCAATTATGATCATCTATCTTGTTTACTTTCAGTTTTCTTTTATTTTAAGTTTATTCTTAATAAAAATCCCTCTTTTATCCCAAATCTTCTCTCTAAACCCCTAAAAATCCCAACTTCTTATCAAAATCCCATCTTTCTATCAAAACCCTAACTTTCTACCCCAAAACCCACAAAAATCCTATCACAATCAAATTTCAACATCCAAAAGCTTTAGAGCCAATACTGTCAGTCTCAAAAATCTAACGCATGAAACTAAATACTATAGCAAAATGCATCAAGACATTAAATTTGTTCGCCGCGACACCTCCTTCAGTATTAGATCATCAGTCTTACCAAGCCACATTGAAATGAATCATGAATTGGCTAGTGTGGGCGGAAGCACAAGTTACATTGTAAATACAAAATGGTTTCCTTTGGATAAGCAGTTGACCTGGAAAAACTACAGGCAATGATTAGATCAACTCATAAAACGTCACTCAGATTGTCTAATTAAGAGCATGAAAGCTTAGTTACTCATGGGAATCAACTTCCCATGGGTGAGGTGATCACCTCTTATGGTTATGTAAAGAAGTAATATATAGTATGACATTTGTCTCATCTTGTCTTCACCATCATTCCCAATTTTTTCTGCATGTATATATTTGCTTAGAAGTTTTCAAAGAAAATTTTTCTGCCTGGTCCTAAATTTTTGAGAGAAATATCATAGCTTATGCTAATTTTAATTAGTAATGTTGTTTGAGAAGTTCTTAAATCAGAGATTCAAAATTAGTAATTTCAAGTGTTAAAGTTTAAGCCGGATCATTTTCACCTAGATCTGACTCTCGAGTCGCAATATCTCCAACGCAGACCTACTTCCACTTTATACTCAACTGTGTAAATATTAAATAATACATTTAGGTATTTAAAGAATCTTTTTCTTTTGCTAATTAAATTAATTGGAGGTATCCCAAATGCATATAACTTCCCTTAATCATTAAAATTTTAAAGATGATTTTGCAGAACTAAAATAGCCAACTATTGCAATGCCATGAAGGGATATTATCTCATTGAAGTGGGGAATACAAATCCTGACAGCCAGCATAAAAGTTTTACCTGTGTAGAATAATCATTGTTTTTGGACTGTACTAACAAGCAGATTAAACTAGTCATGCAACAGCATCAACAATGAAAAAAACAGAACACTTGGATTAAGACTTTACAGAGTTCATACAATGTGCTAAATCATAAAAACTGCGCCAGACAAACGAGGCTGAGATTGGTAGAAAATAAAATAAACTATCACAAGGAACATATAAATGAATGAAATTAAAAGGAAATATTCAAAAGATACCTTGAACTAGCTGTGCGCTGTTGCTCAGCAACAGCTTTCCTCCTACTACGTCTCCAAAAAGCATTCGCAATGTTGGGCTCGCTATGTGATGCACTGACCAATTGCACAATTAAGTATATCATAGTAGGAACCAGTAAATAAGAAAACACACAAATATGGAGACATGGTGCAGTGAGCTTGAAATCAACTCAAGAAGATAGATAGACAAAAGACATATAACAAGATCAAATGATTAGAAATATAATATAAACAACAGATAGAAAAATAACAGTAAAAAGAACAATAAGAAGAAGAAGAAAAAGAACAATATTCGTCAAGAACTATTGAGAATTATTACCAAAAATTAATAGATGAAATCAATAACATCTTTGAAAGTGAACCAGCAATAATACCTTAACTTCCCCTCAGAGAAAGTTGATGATCTAAGCATAACATTACGCCGAGCTGGACCTGTCACATTAGAGGATGCCTCAAGTCTACGTTGATACAAAGATTGAAGGTTCTCATCTTGCTCTGGACTGTTAAATTAGATAGAAAAACAGTTGAGTTTAATCAGATAGAAGACAAGGATGCCGCTTCATTAAAAGGACAGTGCTCAATCAAAAAGAAAGACAACAGCAGAGATCACAATTCTTATAGAAGACCTCCAATGCAGTCACATACCCTTCTCCATCAATTCTATCAGAAAACCCGCATAATGGACTATTGGGTTCAAGGGGAGAATCACAGGAATCATTCTCTGCAGAATCGCTCTCCCCGGCTGCTGATATATGGGATATAAATATAGCTTTTGTTGAAAACGGAATTAATTGTCCAGGAAAGCGCATAAGATCAACTAGTAGCTCTATTGAGTTCAGCACAACTACGACAGACATATGCTTGTATGAGTCCGCACACTCAATGGAGCCATCACTTGGTAGACCCTACATAATGAATACATGTAAAAGGATGGCACACATTGATGTTACCTTCAATTAAAGAAAATGAAAAGTATTGATATTAGTGATACAGTTAAGTTGCATGTTGCGAATTTTTTTTCTTCTTTATCCTCCTTTTGTTTTGCTTTTTTTTGTGTTTTTGGAGGAGGGGGGTTGTGGGAACATTACCACCATAAGCATGCTTTCAAGCCCAACAGAATCTGCAAGAACCTTAAAGAGAATTGCACGAGGTCGGCATGATCCATGCCTTATCTGCCCCAGAAGTTGGATGCCTCGATTTTCCATCAGATGAGACCCATCATCTACAGCAGCTTTAGCATGACTGAATTCTGGATTTGGGCGTTTATTATAAAAGTCAAATACCTGGAGTTTGAATTAATGAATCAAGCAACAAATTAACAATAAGCATATTATTAGAGATTTTTATGTAGTTCCCATACTTAGTAACGAATCCATTTACACACTGCCAACTGATTCTACATAACATACATACTCATATAACAGTCCAAATACATGTGATTTAACTTGGCTTATGCATGCAAATAGATAACGACAAGTATGCACATAACAGATGTAAATAAATAAGCATTCACCGAATGTGCATATCCATAACAGATATTATCGTAGAAGAGCAATGTGTGCTAAGTCATGCACTGCCCAATTCTTTCAAATAGGTATGTCGGCCAACACCCCGCAGCAAATGTCCAGATTGAGTTACATTTACACAAGAGTGAACTTATTGTGTTGTCAGATGCAAACTGCTTATTCAACTGTCAAACAGTATTCAAAGTTTGGAGTTCATGTTCCAGAGCTTATTGCACATCAAAAATCATGAGAATTCTAGTTTGTGAAAATGTGCCACTATAATCATACAACAGAAGTCATAATCATGCTAGAGTCATGACCAAGAATAATGTGAATTTCAAGTTGACCATTTCAAAATCCTTGTAATTAGCGCCTGGACTCACCACGCAGGCTTTAAGTTTGATCTATACAGTTAGGTCATAGCCTCGGATCTCAAATGTCACCCAAAGTCATTTAACAGATGCCCCCCCCCCCCCCCCCCCCCCCCACACACACATGGTTAATACTGACAAACATCATGTTTACCATCGCCTGACATTAATCTTGCGGGGAGGTATCTCTGGAAGCGTAACTGTGTTCTAATAATTGTGCAGTCGCAGCTATCTATTGATTTGGCACAGTACCATTAAATTAAAACAGAAGAGAATAATGCTAGCTCTGTATTTACAATTTTACATGAAATCATTTAACATCGTGAAATGAGAGCCTGGCAGAGATGGACACACCCCTTAAAGAAGGTTTTGTTGCATCCAGAAAAGCTAAACTGCAGATTGCAAGAACTTCCCATGATATAATGAGGTTAAACAGATCCATGGTGGCAGAATTGCAGATAATTATATGTATGCCTCTAATATCCTTGGCTGGAATGATTGAAAAGAAAAGCTTTTAATATAAGCTACATTCACATATGCATGATCAATACTGGCAACAAAAGTAATTACGCTTCTGACCTTCTGTATACAAGTGATACATATGTCATCAGATAGTGATAACGGCTGGATTGCAGCCTTGTACGCCAAATAAAGATTTCAAAAGGCAACCACATAGGCACCATCCAAGGCACCAATCCAACCTTGGGCATCTTGAACTGAGTGCCTGGAACACCTAGCTAACACACTTCAACAACCACATACTTTATCTGTAGTTACAACTAAGCAACAAAAATGGATGCAGGCATAATGACCCTCATGATGACTTGGAGAAAAGTCTCATGAAAAGCCATTATGATTCTTGATATTCAGTGCAAGTTGTGCGTGTGTGGATTAATGACCTCTGATTATAAAGCATGCCTTTGCACCCTATGTGACAAAACAAATTGGGATGGTTGTCATTCTGCTGAAGATGCCAGAATGAATATGTTTACAGGCAAGGGTCCCAATATGTGGCCCAACTCATGAATTAGTTACGCTATATGCATAGCCTGCAATTATCTGTAAGAGTAAATTAAATTTTCTGTGATTTTTGGTGATTTTTTCGGTAACTTTTTCGTATTTACTTTGAGTTGTTTTTCTCCTATTCATTTAAACCGCAACCAGCTGACCCGACCCATTTCCTTTATTTCCCACTGCACTCACTCCCTCTCATCATCTCCCCTCTAATTTCTTTTTTTTTCCTTTCTTTTCTCTTTTCTTTTTCTTCATTCGCTTCGACTCCCCGGCGATCACCCTCGCCCGTTGCATGATCTTTGGCGGCATGGGCAGTCAAGCGTAACTGACGCCGCCCCACCTCCCCCACGAACTTCTCTCAACGGATCTCCTTCCTCTCCTATTTACCCTCCAGTCATAACCCTAACCGAGATGTTTTTCCGGATCTCTATCTATCCCTCTCACCTGAGCTCATCTAGCCTCCTAGCATTCTCTGATCATCTCATCATCAGATCCAAACTTGAGTGGTGGCAGCGCAATCTCTACCGCTACCACTGCCATGAGCATCGGCAAGATGACGAGGTCACTTTCGACCGTGATCGACAGTTTTTTCATAACTTATAATGACACATAGGTTCCTAAAAGCTTTTTACGATCTTAATAAACTCGGACACTCTTTTTATACTTGTATGGATTGTTGGGTTGATTATTTTGGGGTTGTGATGGTTTTTAGGGCTTCATCCCCTTTTGCCATGATTCCGAGGCCCAACCCTCTTGCTATGGATTGTTTGGGATCTGCACCTTTTGTCGTGATTTTGAGAGTATGCCCCATTGTTGTGGGTTGATTCGACTTCGCCACATTGATCAATTGACATGTAATGTTGGGGCATCTACTCCCTTTACTGTTAATTACATGGCATTGCCCCTTTTGTCGTGATTATGGGCACTGCCCCTTTGTGCTATTATCTTTGTGGGGGTCTGTCCCTTTCTGGTTCGTTGTTTGATGGGCTGTTGCCCTGTTTCGTGACTGGCCGATTCTAACTTTATGAAATCTGGCCCGAATTATTGTTACCTAAGGCCCAATTAACTGTTATCAGGTGAAAACCTTACTTGAGTCTAATTTATTATATTATGAGTTGATTATATCACATGATTCGATGATGATATTGAGCTGAGAATGCTTGCTTGAGAACCAAGTTGAAATTAAATATTTTTAAATTAAAATGTAGGATGTGTATAAATGATTATAATTTAAAATTGATCACTCCAGTCTAATTCTTGTCATCGTGTTTTGGGCCATACTAGAGTTATGATATCAGTGATAGTGATATGATGCAGTGATAGTGATATGATGCATTGATTAGTTTGGTTATATTCACGTGGACATGATATGATTTCTCGGATTGGTATGGAGGTTATGGTTAGTATCCCGTAAAGCATGGGCCTGACACATGATTACATAGATTGACATATGATTATACCTTTTGTGCTATACATAGAGGCTTCGTCTTCTGACATAGGATATGCACAATGTATATCTCACAAATCAAATATTGTGCTTTATCACACTTGACATTGAGCTGGTTTTCTAAAGTACATACACTATATACCATTATTGATATCGACACGACACTGACTTTATATATGTGTGTGTGCGCGCGCGCGCGATACTTCACTTGATACTACCTCAGACAAATTAATGTACATGTTATTGCATTAGAAATTGAAACATGACCTATTATATCTGAAAACTGAACATGATATTTTATACTAATACCAACATACATACATTATAGAATTGCACTAAATACATGGGTTAGTGTAACTCATGTTACTGAGGGTAGGGAAGTGATTATAGCCACACTTATTAAACCGGATTGTACCTATTACTGTATCTGACTGTACCTGTTACTTTATCTAACTGTATCCAACTATATTGGCCCAGGTAAACGCCCACACAAATATGAATGAGTTCGTAAGTTACATATTGTATCCTTGGACATGAGTCATGGCATTAGACTAGGAACATTATCGATTCCCGCATACTCATGTATCTATCTTTAGCACAACCTATTGTTATCATGATGTCTCCATGTCACTTATATTTATATGTCATTGCTTCTACTGCTGCATTTTATATATTTATATATTTATATATCGTCAATATGTACCTGTTGAAATGCACGTGTATGGGCACATGTATGTTACATGTGCATGCCCACAAAAAACTTACTTTTCCTTATTGTTTTTTGAAATTTAATTAGGATTGTTGTACATATATGCTAAAACCCCAAAACCCCAAATATAGATGAACCCTAAGATATTTGACACTCAATCCACTCATTGTAAAAAGTTATATTGTTCTGAAACCATTAAATTTGCAACGGTTAGATTGAGCGTCAAATACCATTGGATTCACTTGAATTTTGGTGTGGTGATCATCCATGATGTGTTCACCAATCCTATAAAAATTCCAAAAAATACAAGGAAATGGTTTTTTGGTGGCGTGCACATGTAACTTATATACGCACGTCCACATGGTCATTTTTCCTCTCTATATATTTACGCGGATCTCACATGTTTTGCTTATAGTTTTAAGTACCTAAAACTTACTCTGACGGCTACTTTGTGGATCGTTAGGTGCAGGAGATGTGTATCTAGTGAGTACATGTCTTGAAGAACATGAACCAATTGGAACATGACACAAAGTACCAGCAACCAGTCATCATGCTTTGTTTTCATTGTATTAGAGTATAAATAAATTGTAATGTGAAACATCTTATCAGTGTATTTCTTTTTCATTATATTGGACATCATGTTTTAAAATAATATGTATTACTTTATTAGTGTATTGTATATATCTGTATCATTCTTTAGTGACTTACAAAACATGTCATTCTGTACAAAATGTACGTTTAGTGTATATTGAACTAAAAATGACAGTTTACATCTTTTGGTTCAAGATGCATGTCAGTTTGTCTCGTGTCGTTCCTTCCTATTGGGACCTAGAGCGTGATAAGAACATACCATATAAAAATATTGACCTAACATATTTTTATTCCAATAAATTTTACCATTGATGTAATAATATTCAAGCATGTTGTTGCTAAACTGTACTGACTAGAAAAATTGTTTTATTTCCATTATAGTAATAGCAGCAACTTAAAACTTAAATTATGAAATTAAACTGATTAATTTTCATATCCAAATTTTGTATAGTACAAAATTGATATGGTGTAAACATGAATTTTAAAAATAATTGGAACGAAAATAGTTTTAAATTGATTGTGAGGTGTAAACAATTGGAGTTGTGGTTGATAAATTTAAGGCTTACATGGGGCTGTGTGCAAAATAAGTAGACCGCAACATATTAAAAATTATGGTTACATACAAAAATAACGGACTAAAACCCGAACCTTAAGCTGCAAGACACACGAAATGAAAAAAATACGGCAATGGCAAAAAATAAAAAAGAGGAAGAACTTAATATCTTGAAAGATCATTGATGAATCTAGTGAGGAATCTAGTGAGGAGATTCCCTAAGAGTTGAGTTAGATCTTCAGTGACAAATATGGTCGTAAAAGGTAAATAATATACTCAATGCGCTTGTTGGATGGATTTTATAATCATTTACTATTTTATATTATTTACATATTACAGTCTTACAGATTATTACTTCAACATGTACTGTGGTTACTTCCGTTATGATAATTCGATTTCTTAAATTAAATGCTTGCACCGAATTTATTTGTCTAAGAAATTGGATGCCTAAAGTAATTTTAATGTCACGTGCAAATAATCATCCAATGAAGCCATGTTTGAAGCAAGGTTTTAAATATCGGATATCAGTATCATATCGGACTGGCCATATCGGATATCAGTATCAGATATCAGGGGATAAATCGAAGATACGAGCAAATATCGAGTTGGTCATATCGGACAAGATAAATATACAATTATAATATCATAAATATCTATGGTTGTTCATATTACCCAAATATCATCAATAGGTTTACATAAAGTTACGATAAATGTATTAAGTAATCGTTAACACTAACATACGAATATGTAATACACTAATACTATAAGTCTACAAATTAACAAATATTAAAACTTAAAATACTATATGAATAGAAAATGAATTAAAAGATTTCCAGAATTAGTGACTTATCCCCATATTCTGTAACAAGATCAGTCTGCACACGTCAAAATATATGGAAAAATCCAGAACTAAGTAGAAAAATCAAAAAACATTTACATTTTTGCTCGAATTGTCTCAAATTTCTGTTACTTTTCCAAAAAATCAAAATCCTAAATCCCAATTACATCGCGCAAACAAAGTGTTATTCGTCGGTTTGATGAGGGACGGAGGGGTGAGGGTGTGCGACATTTGCGAAATAATAAAAAGAAACATGTTTGGATCGAATTCGATCCAACCCCATTTAAATTTTAAAAAAAAACCAGTAATGAATAGTATCGGCCCATATCGGCCGATAAATTGGCATATCGGTTTCATTTTTACAAAGCATCATCTATATTGGTATCGGACCAAATTGGGTCCAATACCGATATATCGGTCGCATCGATCAATATTTAAATCAATGGTTTGAAGTCAAGCATGGAAAAAAGGTAGTTGGGCTCTAGGCTAGACCGTTTTTTACCAATAAAAATGGTGTGTCGGATTGTGTATTATGAGAATTAACCAGTGTACAACCATGTATTATTAGGATTAGCCACCAAGTAAATGGTGTTCTATGTTGGATACTAGTTATGTTGATTGGCCAAAAAGTTCTGACATGCCCAAAAACAAAGCCTTTATTAATTTTAGCGGTGTGAACAGACGTGAACATGTTATATCATTGTGTTAGATCCACGGGCCAGCGAAAGCCGTGAGCGCGCGAGGGCAAGGGCAGCCGACGACTCAACTTAGGGGCGTTTTTGACAACTCTTGTTTTAATTAATATTAAGGGCATATTAGTCATTGTTTAGGGTGGGGGTTTTCTTATTTAAATTAGGGCTAGCCGTCATTTATCGGCATGCTTGATTATCGTTATTGAGAGTTCTTGGTAGATCTTAGATTAGACGAGTACGGACGTCCTCATAACGGCATCTTGGGAGGAGGATACACCTACTTTTGTATCCAATTATCTTCATTTTGCTATTATTTTATTTAAAAATCAGATCTTTCTTTCGGAGCCTATCAATTTGGTATCAGAACACGTGACAATCCATGGCGGCGCCAACGACGAGATCGAAGGACAAATTTTGACACCTTGGAGGAGAAATTCAACGGCGAACTTGAGAGGGTAAAAAGATCGTTGAAGGGAAACGAGAAATCAATAAAGTCTGACGGAATCCATCAACGAATTGAAGACGAGTCAATCAAAGTAAGAAGACAAACTTGACAAATTCATCGATCTATGGACGACGAGCATCCAAGGCGGGGGAAACCCTAATTCATCATCAAAGGCGGCACCTTTGACGAAGGGGAAGGAGAAAGAAGAAGATTGGAAGACGGATCGACCCTACGAGGAGGATGGATCACACGAAGGGGACGAGGGGCATCCGTGGAAGGAAGATTACCGCGAAAGCATCAGACGAAAAGCGGAAGAAGCAAGGAGGGGGCCGGCGAACCTAGCCGCCGCCCCGACGAGCGACGAAAAACAGAGGGGCTCCCCACGGAGCCCCTGGACGATGGCAGGGGGCGGCGCCCCCAGCACCACCAGGGGCCGGCGAACCCGCGCCGGCTCCCACGGGGCCCTCCCGAGGCCGCGGGGGCCCGGAGATCCATCGCCAGGCCCCCGGGGGCCTGGGCGACCATCGCCAGGGCCTTGCGCGCTGGTACAGGGCCGCGGGGCCCCTGGGCAACAGCGCCCAGGTCCCGCGGGCCCTCAGCCCCCCGATGGACTTTTTTCGGGCCACGGCGGCCCTCTGATGCATCCGACGAGCAGCGCGGGCAACAGCAGCAGTTCGAGAAGGGTTTTCAGCCCTATTTGGAGGACCCGATACGTGATTTTGGTGGTGGATTTGACCCCAGGGAGGGACAGGGGTACTATGATGATGGATGAGGCTATGGGACTGATTTCGGAGATGATGCGGGGTGGGATGACTTTGAGGGCAGGCGTGGAGGTCACCGAGGGGACTATGGTGACAACAGAGGAGAGCCACCTCGGCAGTATGAGACTCAGGACGAGAGGCGACAGCACTATCGTCAGCCTCGCCGTTCAGATGGGAGGCCCGATCAGGGACACTTTGGTGGTGACTGCAGGGTACGGAAGTTAGAGATGCCTCTGTTCAGGGGAGAGGATCCACATGCATGGCTGTTCACGGCAGAAAAGTACTTTACAGTGCACCGCATGACAGATGCTCAGAAGTTGGAGGCAGTCGCTATTTGTATGGAGCGGAGAGCTCTAGGATGGTACCAGTAGAAGGAGAGGAGGCAGCCAATTCGTGACTGGGAGGAGCTGAAGAACCTAATTCTGGAGAAGTTCAGAGATCCCCACCTGGAAAACATTCACGAGCAGTTATACGCCCTCAGGCAGGATGGACCAGTACGAGAGTACATTGAGAGGTTCAAGACTTTGACGGGAAGAGTACACGACGTCTCAGACGAGTCACTCGAGTGCACCTTCCTGAAGGGTCTGAGGCCCAGTCTTCAAGCCACGGTGAGACCTTACAAGCCTAGGGGGCTCTCAGAGGTCATCGAGATGGCGCAGTTGATGGAAGACTCCCGAACAGATGATAGGAGAGTCGGGAGCAGCTACAGTGGCCAGATACAGAAAGGCACCTCGTCTGGAGCAGGCGGAGCGGTGGTCACTACTGGGACAGATCAGACGCGTACTAATAAGATTACGGAGCAGAGCAGCACACCATCAGCTGGGGGCCAATTCCGGAGGATGACCGACGCCGAGATGAGAGAATATGCAGAAAGGGCTCTGTTTCAGATGCGACGAGCATTTCACCCACGGACACCACTGTGGGGGTCGCAAGCTGCAAGTGTTGATAACGGAGGCGAAGGATGATGATGACGTGGAGGATGAAGGGACTGGAGGGGAAGACGACTCCCACTCGGAGTAGCATCGCCAGTAATGACATGCACCACCTTGAGGACAAGGTGGATTTTCAGGTGCGGAGTAAAGTTAGATCCACGGGCCAGCGAAAGCCTTGCGTGCGCGAGGGCAAGGGCAGCCGACGACTCAACCTAGGGGCGCTTTCGAAAATTCTTGTTTTAATTAATTTTAAGGGCATATTAGTCATTGTTTAGGGCGGGGGTTTCTTATTTGAACTAGGGCTAGCTGTCATTTATCGGCATGCTTGATTATCGAATTGTTATTGAGAGTTCTTGGTAGATCTTAGATTAGACGAGTGCGGACGTCCTCGTAACGGCGTCTTGGGAGGAGGGTACACCTACTTTTCTATCCAATTATCTTCATTTTGCTACAATTTTATATAAAAATCAGATCTTTCTTTCGGAGCCTATCAATTGAGAGTTCTTGGTAGATCTTGGATTCAACGAGTGCGGACATCCTCATAACGGCGTCTTGGGAGGAGGGTACACCTACTTTTGTATCCAATTATCTTTATTTTGCTATTATTTTATATAAAAATCAGATCTTTCTTTCGGAGCCTATCAATTTGGTATCAGAGCACGTGACGATCCATGACGGCGCCAACGACGAAATCGAATGACAAATTTGACGCCTTGAAGGAGAAATTCAACGGCGAACTTGAGGGTGTAAAAAGATCGTTGAAGGAAAACGAGGAATCAATAAAGTCTCTGACGGAATCCATCAATGAATTGAAGGCGAGTCAATCAAAGCAAGGAGACAAACTTGACAAATTCTTCGATCTATGGATGGCGAGCATCCAAGGCGGGGGAACCCTAATTCATCATCAAAGGCGGCACCTTTGACGAAGAGGAAGGAGAAAGAAGAGGAATATAAAAATAGTTGCATATTTGCTTCTTCATGAATTTCAAGACAAAAGATTTTTATTTTAATGGATATGTTTATCATTTATGTTGCAGCATTGTGAATTGGTGTCACAACCTGTTGGTGAGCTCACCATTTTAGGAAAATTACATGTGCATGTTGGAGTTGCCTGACTAAAATTTAGTCAGCACTTGTGATTTCACGTTTATATATAATTATTCATTCTAAGTTTAGACTCTATAGCCAAGAGACTTGTTAAACTTATTGCTATTACAATGTTAGACATTTATTGGAGAATTTTAATTATGATGATAGAGTATGAATGATAAAAAGATAATAAAGTTTTGTTTCATATTCATCTTAACTGACCATGGATTATTGACAATAATTTATCGCATCAATTTTTTTGGGAATAGTCAACATATATCATTGCTCTGAAGTATTCAGGATTACAAAACGGTTTTCACATTCTAGTAGTTATTATGTACTATGTTGTATTTATATTATTGGGCATGGCATACTTGCATCATTGTATATTGTATGTATATGTAATAGCAAAATTGGAAATATAAGGTGATTACAAACAAAGTATACCACTCATCCGTCACTAATGTAATTTTCAAACTTTCAATTTAATATTTGAGAATAATGGTTATCGGGTAGGTTAGGTATCAGTGGGTGAATTTCCTAAATTGCAATCCCTATGGCAACATCTCATGCCCTCATCGGGGGGCAAAAAACAAAACTTGTTGGAAAATGACAGCGGATGCAAAACCCCCCATTTGCTTTTTAAGAAAAAAAAGAAAAGGCCAGCATCTCTATGTACCCCTTGGATGAGCCACACATGCCCCCAACGCGGAAAGACGACGACCGCCCATCGAACTCTGTTAAATAACCCCTTTTGCTTTTTAAAAAAAGAAAAGAAAAGGCCAGCATCTCTATGTACGTCTTGGATGAGCCACACAGGCCCCTAACGGGGAAAGGCGAAGACCGCTCACTGAATTGTGTTTGGCAGATGACGAGTCCGGATTGGATATAGAGGAATGGAGAGGGAGAGAGGGGTTATGGGACGAACCTCGCGACTGAGATTACAATGGACACGGATTCGAGTCAAGACCCAAAGAGATCCTATGGAAAGACGATGATATAGGAAAAGAGAGCTGTCAAAAACTAGGTAAACCATGCCACCAGAGGAAGGAATTGGGATTAGGGTTTTTGATCAAAAATGAGAATTTGATAACGATAGAAAGAAAATAGATGAGACAGCTAAGTGTGTTGAGGTTCACCGTGTTGGGAAGATGACAGATGATCACCACGATCGATAACCTTGGGAAAATTCCAACATCGTTGTCACAACGAACAAAGCAAACGACGATTCGCTACAAAACCTGCAATACAAACAATAATATGACAGCAACGCAAAATAAAAGAATAGTACACACCTGACACCAACGATTTGTACTGCTTCCATCTAATTCTTGATGTACGTCCAATTGGAATGATCACTAATTCTTCAACATCTTTGGATTACATGGTGGATCGTTTGGTTGAAGAGAAACAACAAAACCAATTAAGAAATTGGAGTAGAAACTATCGAGAAAAACTCTCATCCAAGCCCCCAAAGTCCTCAGTTTGCCCTTTGTATTTTGCAGATAGTCACAAGCTTTATAGAGAAAATCGCTCGAAAATCGCTCAAGAATTTCATCAAAATCTAGCTGAAACACGTATATATAGCCTTAACGGGTCTGTCTTTGGAATCGGATCCGAATCTGATTTGAACTTGCACTCAACCCCACTCTGCCCGCGGAATCGAATTCGGACGTAGGATCTCGGCGCGATTGCGCATCACGCTAATGATATGATTTCTATCATGTATAACTAGTTTATACACTGCGGAAAATAGAAACCTACCAAAATCCATGCATTTTTAATTGATTCGAATAGATTACTAAACTTTGTGATGAAATGATTCTGTCGGACTACAGGTGCTGCTCTACGAACGACCACCCTCAATCGGTATCCACACGCAAATGTCACGAACAGGAATTGCGAGGGTGCTAGCTCCTTCTCCGCAACTAGGGTTTCTCTCGCTCTTTGTTTTTCTCAAAAACGGAGGCGATAGATTAAAACGTAAAAACTGAAAATCCTCTTTCTATATCTTATATAGAATCCCACATTAACCCATTTACGCATTTCAATTACAAAAGATATCTTTTGGATAATATCGTATATTATCTGTTAACTATTTAACGCATTTTGTTACGCGGCGATATCTTAGAGATAATATCTTAACGAGATACAATATCTGTCAGTTAAGATATTTTGCCTTATTGCGAATTTCAAATCAACTTCGAAATCACGTTTAAAACTCTATCCTATCCATTATGCTCTTTGTGTGCGACCTAATAGGCTCATATTAAATTGGCAGTCGGCCTAATCTTATTAAAAGCCCACAAGGCATAATTGGTCTCTAGCAAGACATTATGACTACCCAATTAACATGAATATCATTAGTCCGATATTAACCTAACCAATAGAACATGTCATAATCCTTTTGTCACATGATATCTGATTTGAACATAAGTCATGTGCAGTGTCATACTTATATTGTTCAAACATTCAATTTCTCGCTTTCTAAGTAGACTGATAAAATCAAATGACATTTATTTGAGCACAGCCATGCATTTCTCAGTCCTACTTATCGAGGGGCCCATTAGATATCTCTCTCATAGGAGAGGGACAAATTCCATCTTGTTCATTCACTTTCCTCTGCATAATTCACATCATGTTCAATCATAACCTTTATAATTATCTGATTAAAGATAACGTTTGGTTATGTCAAAACATGATGTTCCTTATGTAGGAAACTGTGATGATCTCAGGTCTAAGGATTCTATGCCATAACTATTATGAGATCATTTATGACACTAATCCATGTAATGATCCCATAGCGAGTTTATCCAGTACATGTTCTCCAACAAATACATATAAGTTTGATTTGTACCACCACACATATAATTATCTCATAATTATCAACCAAACTCATACTAGTCTTAGTTCATTATTAAACATTTAACGATGAATGACTAGGGATGTTAACAATAACATACAACAGCTATTCAAACATTATTATAAAGAAACATGCAAGCAATATATTAATAACAATAAGAGAAACATTTTATAAATGAAAATGACAAAAAAATGTCCAAATATTTGGCCTAGAGCAAATCCACTAACAGCTAACATGTGTCATGCCGCTGGGCGAACTCCGCATCCGCTTCAGAGTTGGTCTCTGCTGTTCGATCGAGCGGAACGCCCTCGATTTCTGCAATGTGTCACGCGTCTCCCCGCTTGGCTCCATGCTTGCGCTCAATCGCCTCATGCGTGACACGCGTGAGTTGGGCGCTCTCCGCTGGGTCGTTCCGTTGGGCTTATGTCTTAGGCCGTCTATGGGCTTGCACTGTGCATATTTAATTGCCGATAAAATTCCTTTGGACTGGGTCGAGAAATTCATTGATTTAGGCTTCAAAAAATCTCCAAAAAATCTCTTAAAATCCCCATAAATCCGAGAATAATACCAAGGCATTTTTGGTGTTTTGTATCATATTTTTCAACACTCCATCTTGATACAAACACATCATATAGCCCGAACCAGGCCAAAATTCGATATCATCCACCTTCAAAAATAAACTAACTCGTCATGAGGCTAGGACACTTGACTAGTGAGCTTCGCACTATGCATCCAACTAACCGAGTGTCCAACGAACCTCTTTTCGAAGGTGAATCTCTGATTTCGACGTATATCCTGAATCCATACCTAAAACAAAACACGTAATGATCTTTTCGTACCACCTCGTGTCACCCTGGCACCTATTCAAGGAAAATAAGTTTGAGCGCCGCTCAAACTTTGCCACCGACCTGTCCTCCGCCGGATGCTTCTTTTAGTGAATTTCCTTGGGATGCACTTTAGCACCTTTCCTAGCACACCACCACATTGAGCCAAACTCAATGCATCCATCGTAAACCTATTCGCCGTAGGATTTCCATGCACATGCAATGTATAAACTAAATTTATATTATCCTTATAGCGAGTTGGGGTCTTCACGATGCGCCGCCCAACTCTGCTAACAATCAAGGCAACCACAATAGTTGTAGGCTCCATCTCGACTGACACTAATGTCGCAGCCTATAGTAGTATTCTCATGTGGACTCTCCCCGTCAACCGCCACTCCTTTACCAATATATATGCTGAACCTATGATTTAGAATAAGTAACTCCACCTTGTTCGGCACCTCCATATCGCCACATATTTCAATACTTCCTGAAGCCTTCTTTGCAGCATCATCGACCCATCAAACGTCACATGTCGACAAACCAATATCTTCTTTGCTTCAGGATTCCAAAGTATATAACCATCAACATCATCCATGTATCCCAACATGACACCCTTCTCTCTCTTGGCACAGAACATGTCCCCTTCCTCGTGAAGGTAGACTAGACATCCAAACATTCGAAGAAGATCTAAATCCATTGGCTTCCATGTCCAAACCTCCTTTGCAATTTTCTTGACTATAGCTGAAGATGGAATTTTGTTTATCAAAGAAGATAAGGTCGATATAGCTTCGGTCCAAAATCCCATTGACAAACCCTGATGCAAATTTGAGACATCTCGTCTTCTTTACAAGTGTCATATTCGTTTGCTCGGCAACTCCATTTGACTGCAGATCTCATAGTGTAGTGAAATGCCTCTTTACTTCCTGCTCCTCAAAGAATTTCTTGAAATTAACAGAAATAAACTCGACATAATTGTAAGATCTAAGCACTTTCAGCTTCTTCCTCGTTGGATTCTCCACAATGGTCTTTCACGCCTTGAACTTCTCAAATGCCTCCGACTTTTCCTTTATCACATACATCCATACTTTTCTGGAAAAATCATCAATGAACGATATGAAATAACAAGCTCCACCTAGAGAGTGAAATGGTGCATGAACCCTAACATCGGTATGAACATACTCAAGAATTCATCGTCATGTTTCCCTAATCGAAACTAACCTTTGTTTGCTTGACATAGACACAAATCCTCACAAAACCCCAGCTCCTTGAAATTCACCACTTTGATCAACCCACGCTTCCTCAAAGCCTCCAAGCTTTTTCCTGCAACATGTTCAAGTCTGAGATGCCACAGCCTGGTCGAATCTATCCTGTGAACTTTCAACACCATTACTGGAATGTCCTATGATCATCGTCCCCTTCAGCAGATATAAGTCCCTGACTTTTCACCTCTCATCAACACTATCGAACCCTCTGATATCTTCAGAGCATCCTTCTCTATCGTAACTTTACAACCCAGGGAATCCAACATCTCCAAAGAAACTAGTGATTTCCTCAACTCTAAAACATGTTAAACGTTTGTGAGTGTGCGTACCACGCCATCGAACATCCTGATTCTCACCGAACCAACTCCAACAGCCTTGCACTCTTCATTGTTGTTCATAAAGACTAACCATCCTCCTTTTGGTAGATATGAAAGCATTCTCTATTTGACATCATGTGGAACGACACGCCCCTAAATACATGACTCAAGCATGATTCGCAACATCTGAAATACTCATTGTAAGCACATCAAAGGCCTCCTCACTCCTCGCATCCTTTGTCTGCACAACTACAACTGATGACGATGCTGGCTTATCCTTGTCTCTGTTTCTCCTCTTTGGACGGTCTTTCTTCCAATTTCATGTTTTCTTGCAAATATGGCACATCGTGCCTCTAGTCCTCGATCAACTCATGTTGCCGTCTCTTTCGTTGCTTTGTCCCGAAGCAAGTAGACCATGGTTGTCTGAAACTTCTTCACTTAAACCAACTCTTGACATACGATCTCTAACTTCTTGATGTAGAGCCCCCGCCTTTACATCCTCAAGACTGAGAGTACTTTGACTATAGATCATGTTGTTGACGAACACCGTGTATCGATCTGATAACGACATGAGCAGAACCATGGCCTCGTGCTCCGCCTATATAGTCAATCCAATTACCCTCATCTTTATCGTTAAGCTATTGAAGGTATCAATATGATCATTTAATGAAGTCATATCTTCCATCTTGAAAGTTAAGAACGTCTTTAGCAAGATAAGCATGTTGGTGAGTAACTTTTTCAGATACAGTTTTTTGAACTTTTTCCATAATCCACTAGTCAGTCTCCACTGACACCTGATAAATCACATCGTCTGATAAGCTGAGCTGGATGGTTGTCATCGTCGAGTCCTCCATCTCCATCTTCTCCCTTTACGAGATATCCACCGGTAAAGATTATGTGTCGTACCGTGTCGTACACAACCCCATGGACATGATCCTGCCTCAAGATTGTCTTTATCTTATATTGTCATATCTCGAAGTTTCCATTGCCATCAAACTTTTCAATTTTGTATGGTGTTCCTCTTACCGTCGCATACAAGCCACCCGCATACGAACTCGAACCATTTGTTCCTCCAATTACACCATCTCTTGTAAAAGAACTTTCTGCCATCACCATGGACTTGTTTACGAACATTGCTCTGTGTAACGGCCGGTATTCTTCTAGGCGTATTATTATTGTATGCCCGTATTTCCATCCGGATATTTTTGTGCGCGAGTTCTTTGTGTGTCGACGCGAGCGCGTCTCGGATGACTTTTAATTTTCATGGCGCGATTAATTAACTTTAACCCTGATTAATTACACTAATTATTTACCCTAATTAGATTAACCCCAATCAAATACTGTTTGAACTTTAATCTCAATTAAATTGCTAATTAACCCTACATTCATACCCACCGTTTGGGGTAGTTCAGATCCAACATGGCTCATCAATTTCTCCCCACCCCCAGCTACTTCCATCATGCTGCCCCCTACTGTTATTATAACAGTAACCCAACAATAGCAGAGGAAGCGCCAACAGTCATCTCTTCATTCCTTCTGCAAACGAATCCTGCAAACAAATCAACCGACAACCAATTTCCCAAACCCTTCCCCAAAACAATTTCACAAACAATCAGCCCCAAAATTCTGAAATCACCCATTTCAGTTCGTCATCCCCAAACAATTTCATCAAACCACATTTCTGATCCTCCTCTCCTCTATCTACCAAAACCCAAATCAACCCACAAATTTCAGAATCATTATCCCAGAAAAATTCAAACAGAAGTTATGAGAGGAGATCACACAAATCAAGCAAAGAATTCCAGAAACTCAAAACCCAAACAAACCCTACTTCATCAATCTTCCTCCCTCCTCCAAACAATCTTCTTCTTCCTTCCTCTTCCCTCTCCCCTAGCCGACCACCCCCCCTCATCTACCACCGCCGTCCGCCGCTTGAAGGGAGCCGCCGCCGCCGGAAACGCCCCAGCACCGCCGCCCCTTCGCCGGATCCCACCGGATCCCGCCGCCGCGCCCACACCCGAAGCCGCCCGGAGCCCCCTCGCGCCGCCTGGCCGGAGGAAGGCCGCGCGCCGCCGCCGCCGTTCGCCTCCGCGCTGCCGGCCGCCTGAAGCCGCCCTCCCCCGTCGTCGCGCGAGGCAAGTAAGCCCCCTCGCGTGCTGCGTGAGTCCCCCTTCGCCTGCAAAGCTCTAAATGAAAAAAAAAGGATAAGAAAGAAGAGACAGTAGATGAGGAGAGATAGGGTCAGAGACTGAGAAAGAAATAAGGAAGGGTTAATAGAATAAAGGAAGAGAGTAAGAGAGAGAGCCTGGATGATTAAAATAAGGGGATAACAATGAATTAAGAAGGGAAAAAGTGGGGTTAGTTGACAGTAGGTGATAAATGATGAGTAGATGAGATGACAGAATAGTAAAGGGATGTCAGCCTTATCCTTATGAATAAAGAAATTTGAAGAGTAGGTGTCAGGCTTTTACTAGCCAAATATTAACAATGAAAACAGTTAAGACCTGGGTATTGAATGAAAAATATATCTGATAGGTATAGTTGTAGTGGGTGAAGATTTTATAACCGTACCCTTATGTTGACATTATAATTAGCATAGCAAATGTTAACTAGAAGTTAATTAGTGGGTTGTTAATGTTAATTAGCTGTTAGTATCTGCTAGGGTAATTGTAAGTGTTAATTTACTCGTATGATTTAAATTCAGCATGTTAATATTGTAAATGATGTTTAGGTAACGAAACTAGAATAAAATAAGGCGTACCATATTTATATAACCCAATATAAACCCCACCCTAGCCTGAGACCCTGATAAAAATCTGATGAACCTAATTTAGGGGTTAACTAAATTTTGTGCTGATCTTGCAATGGACCTAATTCGTTAACTTGTTTAACCAAAACAGAGAACCAGTCGTTCTATAGCGTAACGCTCGTCGAGGCGAACCCACGACAACCAATATCACCGGAAACAGGCAAGTGATACTTGCCAGTAATTATTTAGGCCGTGTTTTAGGCCAATTTGTAAGATTGTGTAAAAGAGACTAGGCGGTGAAATGATAGTCGCCTAGACGCCCTATTTGATCTAGTTTGACAACGAAACTAGATCCGACAATTTACCTGCTTTCATTCATGTTGTTATGCCATGTTTAAATTCAATTAACGGTACGCAATTTATCTGCTCATTGCCATGTCATTGCATGCATTTAATGTTCTTCGTGATTGAGTAGCACACGCTACAAATGTTATTACTATTGAGGCTAGGCACCTGCTTTGCGGGCACAACCCTATGCCAATAACACTTCCTGGCTCGTGATCCAGAAGCGAGCACAGTGTTGTTGGGAAACCAACGCTCGATACACGTGGAGGGGTAGGGTTAAGCGATCACTTGAGCGTAGAAGTGTGCCCGTACAGTCACTTCAGCCAAAAGGCGTAAACCCTGTGCACATCGTGAATACAAGTTAATCGTGAAATCGTGAAATAGTGATTTGTAGCTTTCTGCTACGACGTGCTTAATTATTTTCATCCTGTTAATTTAATTGTTGCACTCTTTTAATGTCATGCCATATCATCATTGTAGAACTGCTAGTTGTATTATTTTATTTGTATCCTTGCACAAAAGTTCTCTGTTTCCCTTGGGAGACTTTTGCTGACATGTGCCCTTTTCTCTTTGGGTGTCACATGTCAGGATTTGAGACAGAGCAGGTTGCTGAGGACGAGCAGTTCGTTGACGCTGAGTTCGAGGTCCCTGTAGAGACCGAGTTTGAGGACACGGGTGACCAGTCCTAGACTCGTTTGGAGTCTCCCCTTAGTTGTTATCTTTCCTTAGTTGCTGTTAGGTTTCGGTGCGTAGCACCTACCTCTCTTTGTTTTGTATGGCCATGCTTTAGGCCTATTGTTCAGACTCGTACTTTTGTGACTATTCTGTGATGTAATATTTGTTGGATGTTGTTGGTGGATATTTTTCTTATCTGCTTTATTATTGTTGTTGTTTCGTCGCAATGCAAGGACCTGCTACCTTTCGAAATTTTTACAGACGCTTATCAGACTGCAGCTTCACAGCTCCACGTCTGAGCGGACCTCCTCACGTCTCGCCTTCCATATTAGGGAAGCGGGGCGTGACAGGTTTTAGTGGTGGCCCATGCAGGTCTTCTCTTTGCATCTGCGAAATATCGGAACAACAATAATGATAACAACATCCATTAAATATTCATAACATTCGAGTCATGATTAAGTCTAATCTGAGCATTTTCTTGTCTTAGATGGCCGGTAGACGCATTACCCGAGGAGCTGGTAGTGGATCTGGAGCTGGTGGTGGAGCAGGACGGGTTGCGGATGACGATAGAGAACCCACCACGAGGGAGATGATGAGGATGATGCAGCAGATGATGCACGTTCAACAGGGCATGCTTCAGAATGCCCCTCGCTTCGAGCCGGGAGCGAAGCAGTTTCGAGAGCTGGGCCCGTCATATTTCACTGGGTCAGAAGGATCATTAGCTGCGGATGAATGGATGAAGAACACAGAGGATAACCTGCTTCTCTCGAAGGTTAACCCGGCTGGATGGGTTGACTTAGTGAAGAAGCAACTGAAGGACAATGCCCGCAGTTGGTGGGAGTCAGAAGAGCAGCTGTTGGCGAAGCCTATCCCCTGGGCCACTTTTAAGACGAGATTTAATGATGAGTATTTCCCTCGAGCTGCCAAGAGGGAGCTGATGCAGCAGTTTATCAATCTGAAGCAAGGGAATCTGACGGTGGACCAGTACCACCAAGAGTTCATGAAACTGAGTCGCTTTGCGCCGAAGATGGTAGAGACTGATGAGGATCGAGCTCAGAAATTCTTACAAGGTTTATCTTTGGAGCTGCAGAGTCTGATTTCCTCTTCGGACTTAGACTCCTACCAGAAGTTGCTGATAGCTGCCAAGAGGCAGGAGCTGATTGCCAATCAGAAGAGAGGACAGTATTCAGGTGCTGGGAAGAGGCCTATGGAGCAGGCTAGAGCTGTGGTTAGGCCTGGGTTCAAGCCTAATCAGTCCGTGCAGTTTAAGAGGCCAGGTGGGCCTACTCCGAAGTTGTGCCATTTTTGTGGCAAGGCTGGTCATGTGAAGGAGCAGTGTAGGAGATTCTTGGGCCAGTGCTTGGTTTGTGGTGACGCTACGCATGCATTGAAAGACTGTCCCAGAACTAAGCAACTGTGGAAGGCACCAGATGGAGTTCAGCAGCAGAGAGCTCCAGTGGCTGCTGGACGTGGAGCGCCTCTCATTCCCCAGAAGCAGGCTTTCCAGCAGGCTGTTCAGCCTAAGAGGCAAGCGTTCACGATGACTGCAGTGGAGGCAGAGACTGAGGACGGAGTTATTGCTGGTAACTTCTATACTAGTTTTCCTTATTCATGCATTATATTTGATTAGTTATATCCATGTTAATTTAGTTGCATATTACCCTTAGGTGTCATCTTAGTTTCATCTCACCCGGCCATGACCCTGTTCGATTCTGGAGCTTCCATGTGCATTTTATCTCGGAAGTTCGTAGTCGAACACTCGATACCCACCTATACACTTCCCAAGTGTTGGAACATTACAACTGGGAATGGTGTAGTGAAGGTTGCACTGGGATGTAGACCGTGCCCGTTGGTGATTAGTGGACACGAACTATATGCTAATTTCATCGTCCACGACCTACCCAACTTTGATGATATTCTTGGCATTGACTGGTTAGGAGCTTTTTATGCCACGATCGACTGTCACCGGAAGAAAGTGGTGTTCGAAATTCCCGACCATCCAGTGTTCGAGTTTGTCGGTGGAGGACGTTCGCTTGGACCTGTCAAGTTCCGAGCCCAGCCTTACCGATTGACCGTTGCATCTATGATTGCTGAGCCAGAGAAGCCTGCAGTAGTGAGAGATTTCGAAGACGTCTTCCCTGAAGACATTTCTGGACTACCGCCCGATCGAGCATTGGAGTTTGGCATCGACCTTATGCCAGGAGCTCAACCAATTTCGAAGGCGCCGTACCGTATGGCTCCTGCAGAATTAGAAGAATTAAGGAAGCAGTTGGATGAACTACTACAGAAGGGTTTCATTCATCCCAGCGTATCTCCCTGGGGTGCACCCGTCTTGCTAGTGAAGAAGAAAGATGGCTCGAGAAGAATGTGTATTGATTATCGGGAGTTGAATCAGATCACAGTGAAGAACAAGTACCCGCTGCCCCGTATCGACGATATCTTCGATCAGCTTGGTGGATCGAGGGTATTTTCGAAGTTAGATCTCCGGAGCGGATACCATCAAGTCAGAGTCAAGAAGGAAGATGTACTCAAGACCGCTTTTCGGACTAAGTACGGGCATTACGAGTTCGTTGTCATGCCGTTCGGTGTGACCAATGCTCCTGCTGTGTTCATGAATCTCATGAACCTTATCTTTTACGACTTCCTCGACAAGTTTGTAGTGATCTTCATCGACGACATCTTGGTGTACTCGAAGAGCGAGGAAGAGCATGCAGAGCATCTGAAGAAAGTGTTGGAGACCCTCCGTCACCATAGACTGTATGCCAAGTACAGCAAATGCGAATTCTGGCTGGATAGAATTGCATTTCTTGGGCATGTAGTATCGGGAGCCGGTATCTCAGTGGATCTGGAGAAGGTCAAAGCAGTCAGTGAATGGCATACACCTCGATCGGCATCGGACATCAGGAGTTTCCTTGGATTGGCTGGATACTACCGCAGATTTATCAAGGATTTCTCGAGGATAGCTGAGCCGATGACGAAATTGACTAGGAAGGATGTTAAGTTCAGTTGGTCAGACTCTTGTGAGCAAGCTTTTTCTACCTTGAAGGAGAGACTGACTACTGCACCAGTCTTAGCTATTCCAGACCGAAGCGGAGGCTTCGAGATTTTCTGCGACGCATCAGGCAAGGGACTTGGATGCGTTCTGCACCAGCACAATCATGTGGTCGCTTATGCTTCGCGACAATTGAAGGTCCATGAGAAGAATTATCCGACTCACGACTTGGAGTTAGCCGCCGTCATCTTTGCTTTGAAAATTTGGCGACATTTCTTACTGAGTGAAAAAGTGAAAATCTTCACTGATCACAAAAGTTTGAAATATATATTCACCCAGAAGGAGTTGAATATGAGACAGCGTAGATGGTTGGAATTGATGGCAGACTACGACATCGATCTTCAGTATCATCCAGGGAAGGTGAATGTCGTACCGGATGCCTTGAGTCGACTGCCCGAAGTGATGATTCTCACAGCTCAGTGGAGATTGCAGCAGGATCTGCGAAGGATGAATGTTGAAGCTGTTCTACCGGGAGTCACATCGTCGTTGATGAACATGCAGATTCAATCGACGATTGTGGATCGAATCAAGATTGCTCAAGCTGGAGATGCTAAGTTGAAGAAGATCAGAGAACAAGTCGAAGCAGGACTTCGAACAGATTTTCTGATTCACGCGGATGGATCTTTGAGATATGGTAGCAGGATCTGCGTACCTGCAGGAGATATCAGAGAAGAGTTGATGAATGAGGCTCACAGTTCGCCTTATTCTATTCATCCTGGAGGTACTAAGATGTACAAAGATCTTCGACAGAATTTCTGGTGGCATGGGATGAAGAGAAGTGTGGCACAGAGCGTTGCCAAGTGCCTCGTGTGTCAGCAAGTGAAAGCTGAACATCATCGCACTGCTGGACTATTGCAACCTCTGCCGATTCCCGAGTGGAAGTGGCAGCACATCACGATGGACTTCGTGACTGGCTTACCTCGGAGCACCAAGCAGAATGACGCGATCTGGGTCATCGTGGATCGATTGACCAAGTCCGCGCACTTTATACCTTTCCGAGTTGGGCAATCCACGGAGATATTAGCAAGGAAGTATATGGAGGTAATGACCTAACTCATGCTTTAATAATTTCCTTCTAGTACTAGTCGTGATATGAATTATGTCGTGTAGGAGATCGTTCGCTTGCATGGAGTCCCTGTGAGCATCGTATCAGATCGTGATACAAGGTTCACGTCTCAGTTCTGGAAGAGTCTGCAGACCAATCTGGGTACCAGTCTGAAGTTCAGTACTGCGTATCACCCGCAGACGGATGGACAGTCGGAGCGCACTATTCAGATCTTGGAGGATATGTTGAGAGCTTGCATGTTGGATCTCAAGGGTTCGTGGGAGGATCACCTGCACCTGGTGGAGTTTTCCTACAACAACAGCTACCAGGCGAGCATTGGCATGGCGCCATTTGCTGCTCTCTACGGGAGGAAATGTCGATCGCCACTGAGTTGGGATGACGTAGGTGATAGAGAGATCTTGGGGCCAGAGATGATAGTGGAAGCGGTTAATGTTGTGCGAGATATCAGAGACAAGATTCGGATCGCCCAGGACCGTTATAAGCATTGGGCTGATGCTAAACGACGTCCTTTGGAGTTTCAGCCGGGAGATCATGTGTTCCTGAAGATCTCCCCGAATCGAGGAGTGATTCGATTTGGGAAGAGAGGCAAGCTTAGTCCAAGATTTATTGGACCTTTCGATGTGCTAGAGCGAGTTGGTGAAGTAGCATATCGCTTAGCCTTGCCACCGTCCTTAGTGGGAGTACATGACGTCTTTCATGTGTCCCAGCTCTGTCGTTATATCAGCGACCCTTCTCATGCTGTGGATTACTCAGAGATCACAGTTCGACCAGATCTGACATACGAACAGCAACCGGTGGAGATCTTAGATCGACGTCAGAAAGTTTTCAGGAACAAGACTGTTGATCTAGTCAGGGTGATGTGGCGTCGCGACTCGCCAGGAGAGTCTACCTGGGAGCGGGAAGATGAGATACGGGAGCGTTACCCATATTTGTTCCCTACTCTTTAGTGGATAAGAATTCCGAGGACGGAATTTTCTTAAGGTGGGTAGAATGTAACGGCCGGTATTCTTCTAGGCGTATTATTATTGTATGCCCGTATTTCCATCCGGATATTTTTGTGCGCGAGTTCTTTGTGTGTCGACGCGAGCGCGTCTCGGATGACTTTTAATTTTCATGGCGCGATTAATTAACTTTAACCCTGATTAATTACACTAATTATTTACCCTAATTAGATTAACCCCAATCAAATACTGTTTGAACTTTAATCTCAATTAAATTGCTAATTAACCCTACATTCATACCCACCGTTTGGGGTAGTTCAGATCCAACATGGCTCATCAATTTCTCCCCACCCCCAGCTACTTCCATCATGCTGCCCCCTACTGTTATTATAACAGTAACCCAACAATAGCAGAGGAAGCGCCAACAGTCATCTCTTCATTCCTTCTGCAAACGAATCCTGCAAACAAATCAACCGACAACCAATTTCCCAAACCCTTCCCCAAAACAATTTCACAAACAATCAGCCCCAAAATTCTGAAATCACCCATTTCAGTTCGTCATCCCCAAACAATTTCATCAAACCACATTTCTGATCCTCCTCTCCTCTATCTACCAAAACCCAAATCAACCCACAAATTTCAGAATCATTATCCCAGAAAAATTCAAACAGAAGTTAGGAGAGGAGATCACACAAATCAAGCAAAGAATTCCAGAAACTCAAAACCCAAACAAACCCTACTTCATCAATCTTCCTCCCTCCTCCAAACAATCTTCTTCTTCCTTCCTCTTCCCTCTCCCCTAGCCGACCACCCCCCCTCATCTACCACCGCCGTCCGCCGCTTGAAGGGAGCCGCCGCCGCCGGAAACGCCCCAGCACCGCCGCCCCTTCGCCGGATCCCACCGGATCCCGCCGCCGCGCCCACACCCGAAGCCGCCCGGAGCCCCCTCGCGCCGCCTGGCCGGAGGAAGGCCGCGCGCCGCCGCCGCCGTTCGCCTCCGCGCTGCCGGCCGCCTGAAGCCGCCCTCCCCCGTCGTCGCGCGAGGCAAGTAAGCCCCCTCGCGTGCTGCGTGAGTCCCCCTTCGCCTGCAAAGCTCTAAATGAAAAAAAAAGGATAAGAAAGAAGAGACAGTAGATGAGGAGAGATAGGGTCAGAGACTGAGAAAGAAATAAGGAAGGGTTAATAGAATAAAGGAAGAGAGTAAGAGAGAGAGCCTGGATGATTAAAATAAGGGGATAACAATGAATTAAGAAGGGAAAAAGTGGGGTTAGTTGACAGTAGGTGATAAATGATGAGTAGATGAGATGACAGAATAGTAAAGGGATGTCAGCCTTATCCTTATGAATAAAGAAATTTGAAGAGTAGGTGTCAGGCTTTTACTAGCCAAATATTAACAATGAAAACAGTTAAGACCTGGGTATTGAATGAAAAATATATCTGATAGGTATAGTTGTAGTGGGTGAAGATTTTATAACCGTACCCTTATGTTGACATTATAATTAGCATAGCAAATGTTAACTAGAAGTTAATTAGTGGGTTGTTAATGTTAATTAGCTGTTAGTATCTGCTAGGGTAATTGTAAGTGTTAATTTACTCGTATGATTTAAATTCAGCATGTTAATATTGTAAATGATGTTTAGGTAACGAAACTAGAATAAAATAAGGCGTACCATATTTATATAACCCAATATAAACCCCACCCTAGCCTGAGACCCTGATAAAAATCTGATGAACCTAATTTAGGGGTTAACTAAATTTTGTGCTGATCTTGCAATGGACCTAATTCGTTAACTTGTTTAACCAAAACAGAGAACCAGTCGTTCTATAGCGTAACGCTCGTCGAGGCGAACCCACGACAACCAATATCACCGGAAACAGGCAAGTGATACTTGCCAGTAATTATTTAGGCCGTGTTTTAGGCCAATTTGTAAGATTGTGTAAAAGAGACTAGGCGGTGAAATGATAGTCGCCTAGACGCCCTATTTGATCTAGTTTGACAACGAAACTAGATCCGACAATTTACCTGCTTTCATTCATGTTGTTATGCCATGTTTAAATTCAATTAACGGTACGCAATTTATCTGCTCATTGCCATGTCATTGCATGCATTTAATGTTCTTCGTGATTGAGTAGCACACGCTACAAATGTTATTACTATTGAGGCTAGGCACCTGCTTTGCGGGCACAACCCTATGCCAATAACACTTCCTGGCTCGTGATCCAGAAGCGAGCACAGTGTTGTTGGGAAACCAACGCTCGATACACGTGGAGGGGTAGGGTTAAGCGATCACTTGAGCGTAGAAGTGTGCCCGTACAGCCACTTCAGCCAAAAGGCGTAAACCCTGTGCACATCGTGAATACAAGTTAATCGTGAAATCGTGAAATAGTGATTTGTAGCTTTCTGCTACGACGTGCTTAATTATTTTCATCCTGTTAATTTAATTGTTGCACTCTTTTAATGTCATGCCATATCATCATTGTAGAACTGCTAGTTGTATTATTTTATTTGTATCCTTGCACAAAAGTTCTCTGTTTCCCTTGGGAGACTTTTGCTGACATGTGCCCTTTTCTCTTTGGGTGTCACATGTCAGGATTTGAGACAGAGCAGGTTGCTGAGGACGAGTAGTTCGTTGACGCTGAGTTCGAGGTCCCTGTAGAGACCGAGTTTGAGGACACGGGTGACCAGTCCTAGACTCGTTTGGAGTCTCCCCTTAGTTGTTATCTTTCCTTAGTTGCTGTTAGGTTTCGGTGCGTAGCACCTACCTCTCTTTGTTTTGTATGGCCATGCTTTAGGCCTATTGTTCAGACTCGTACTTTTGTGACTATTCTGTGATGTAATATTTGTTGGATGTTGTTGGTGGATATTTTTCTTATCTGCTTTATTATTGTTGTTGTTTCGTCGCAATGCAAGGACCTGCTACCTTTCGAAATTTTTACAGACGCTTATCAGACTGCAGCTTCACAGCTCCACGTCTGAGCGGACCTCCTCACGTCTCGCCTTCCATATTAGGGAAGCGGGGCGTGACACTCTGATACCACTTGTTGGGGAGATGAGAGATGATGATTACCCCAAACGATAACCCCACGGAAATTCCAAAATCGTTGTGACAACGAACAAAGCAAACGACGATTCGCTACAAAACCTGCAACGCAAGCAATAATATGAAAGCAACGCAAAACAAAAGAATAAGACGTCCCTGACACCAAAGATTTATATTGGTTCCATCCAATTATTGGTGTACGTCTAGTTGGAAAGATCATTAATGCTTCAATATCGTTGGATTACACTGTATGACGTTTGGTTGAAGGGAAATAACCAAACCTGTTAAGAAATTGAAGAAGAAACTATGGAAAAAAACTTTCAACCCAGCCTCCCAAAGTCATCAGTTTGCACTCTGTATATTCTTCATGTAGTCGCAAACTTTTCAGAGAATACTGCTCGAAAATCGCTCGAGGATTTCATCAAAACCTAGCCGAAAGTGGTTTTAGGTATCGGCCAAACCCGAGGGTTTCGGCCGTTTTGTTTTGGTCTCGGAGGCAAACGAGACCAAAACGACAAGTGGAACTCAGTTTCGGTGGGAACCCTATGGTTTTGGCTTGAAAACGATGACCAAAATAATCAAAAACTGCAGAAGTAGACGAAGAAGTAGAAACAGGAAAAAATTGCAAAATAATAGAAGAAAAAGAACCGAAAGAAGATGATGATGTGGACCTCACCGCCTTGATCCCACCGTCTCAACGCCTCGCCGTGTTCCCTAACGCTCCACCTCGACGAACCGCCTTGCCGCCCCGTCGCGAGAGTGTGTGTGTGAGAGCAGAGAGAGAGAGAGAGATAGAGAGATTGACGGGGGCATTGACGATGAAAGGTGGAAGATATTTTGAAATGGCAAATTTGTAAATAAGTAGTGTGCGCAGAGTAAAACGGTGGGTGCGCAAAGCAACTCTCCAGCCTCCAGTTCATTTTTTTAATGGCAAACTTGCAAATAAGTAGTATGTGTGCGCAGAGCAAAACAGTGGGTGCACAGAGCAACACTTTGTTTTATAATGGCAAACTTGTAAATAAATTAAAGTGATGGCTGTTGATTTTTTTTGGAATAGCAAAATTGAGATTTGTTTTGTAATGGCAAACTTGTAAATAAATATATATACACATTTATAAATACATATTAGTAATACAAATTTGACAAGTATTTGATAGTATATGATTAATACTTTAGTTTTTTAAGATAGTATTTGACAGGTTTTAAGTATTTAAAACTATCGATATGGACGAAACGAAACTCACTTTCGAAACGGACGATACCTACCGAAACCTAAATTTACGGGAGAGCGATACCAAGACCAATACTGAGAACTCAACCCTTGCCTGGAACACGTATATATAGCCTTAACGGGTCTGCCTATGAAATCAGATAGGAATCAGATCCGAATCCGATTCGAACTAGCACTAAAACAACATCCGCCCGCGGAATCGACTTCAGCCATAGGATCCAAGCGTGATTGCGCATTACGCTGACGTGTGTCCTGTCATTGGGCAAACTCTGCATCCGCTTCGAAGTTGGTCTCTGTCGTTCGATCGAGCGGAACGCCTCTAGATTTATATCGCGTGTCAAGAGTCTCCCCACTTCGCTTCGTGCTTGCACTCGATCGCCTCACGCACAACGCGCATGAGCGGGACGCTCTTTGCTATGCTCTGTGTGGCATTGGGCCATTCTGTTGAGCTTCTGCTTAGGCCGTCTATGGGCTTGCACCGTGCACATTTAATTCCTGATAAAATTCCTTTGAGCTAGTTCGAGAAACTCGTTGATTTAGTCTGAAAAAATCTTCAAAAAACTCTCCAAATCCTCATAAATCAGAGATTAATACCGGAGCCGAGAATGGGGTCGTCTTAGGTTCAAGTACGGGGTGGAGAGACAAATGGGGTGTGTTTTTCTACTTTCTCTTTTTTAGAATGTGGTTGGGGTTATTTTCAAATAACATCACCCATCAATTTTTTTTATCAACCCTTGATGTGGGGCTAAGACGTTACCATGTGGGTTGCAACTAAGGAAATTCCCCAATTGCCACCCAATACCAATTGTTCTCTTGATATTTTAGTATGCTTTTTAAACATCATTAACGGTAGATTGTTGCTTTTACCAGATTATTCTTAGAGATTATTCCGCATTGTAAGAGGGTAAGGCAAATAGTAAATTTTGACACTAGAGCTACTAGCACGCATTATCATAAGATGAGTATCCATACATTATCAACCATACCTATGGTATCAACCATGCCTGTAAAATAGATGTTATTCATAACCCTCCAGGATTTAATAGTTTAGATGTTATCACGTAAAATTTATATTCTGTCATTTAAATCCAGGATCTCCTTCGAAAAAAATTATTAATCGATATTCATAAATGAAGCATTGCATGTCATATTCAACATTTTTCTCTTTATTTCCTAGATAAATTATTACTTATTCACAAATGTGTAACACCCCAACCCATTTACAGGAAGATTTCATGCAATAATATTTTAAAATATTAATATATTTTTTGTGATTTTTGATGATTTTTTTTGTTATTTTCGTTATTTATTTTAAGTTGGTCAACCGTAAACATGTTTATCCTTACACCTGCTTTAAACCCAAACCCATTTTTATTTATACACGACCCGCTTTACATTAAAATCCTCACCGCTCTCTCTCTCTCTCGTCTCCTTTCTTTTTCTCTCTCTTCTTTGGTTCGTCTTCACACGTGAGTGTTAACCAACTCTTTCACCGTCGTGTGATCCATGGCGACGTAGGGGCAATGGGCATTACCAACAGTGACCATCCCCAGGCATTACCGACAGCGACCCATCCCTCACGATCTCCTCTCTTATCACACTATAACCCTATTTATTCCCTCTATTTAACCCTAAGACTCTCTTACTCACCCCACAATCTCACCGCTCCCTCTCTCAGATCTCTCTATTCCTCTACTATGCGAGACACCCTTGATTTGGAGGTCTCCCTCTTCATTTGAACGACAACTGTAGCGGCGACTACAACGAGATGGCATGGACGATGCCCGATGATGATTCACTTTTGTGCAACAATGACAATTAGATCCCTCGATTTCTTTTTATGATCTCGATAAACTTAGTCACTTCCTTTTATGATTGTTTGGATGATGGATTGAATTGTTTAGGGTTATGATGATTTTTGGAGGCTTTCCATTTACCATGATTCTAGGAACTTTCCTTACCATGGATTGAATGGGGCTTTGCCCATTTACCGTGATGTTGCGTCACTGCTCTTTTACCGTGATATTAGGTCTTTGCCCTTTTGTCGTGGTTGATGTGTCACTGTCCTTTGTCATCGTGAATTGGGATTCTACCCCTTGTTGCATGTTGGTTGATGTGTATCTGTCCTTTGTCATCGTGAACTAGGGTTCTGCCCCTTGTTGCATGTTTAGGGCTTACTCTGTCATATTCTGTTGTCTTGCTCTGTTTTCTACGTGATTATGCCCTCCTTGCTATTGTCTGTTACCACCTGAGGCTCTTCCCTACTCTACCTTTGTCGATGTGTATTGTCTTTCCCTGTGCCGCTTGCCCATGTCTCGTGCCACTGGACTCTGCCTCTGCCATGTGATGCTAGGTTCAACCTAGTGTTGCTTTGGGCTCTGCTTGTTGCCGATGGACTCCCCACAATGTTGCTTCGGGCTCTGCTTGTTGCTGTTGGGATCTTTTTTGCAGTGGTTTGCCTCTATTTGTGCCGCTAGGCTGTCCTGTATTGCATTTGGGCCCTGTTTGTCACTGATGGGCTCTACCTAGGCCGCCAATTGGTTGTTGGCTGATGGGATTTGTCTGTTAGGCATGGCCGCTATCTTTTAAGGGAGTGTCTACCCTCTTTAGTCAGCCCCCTCTTTAGTCCGGTGCTTGGAGGGCTTTTGCCATGTCCCATGGTTGGATGATTCGGATCTTATTACACATGAGCGGTTGGATGATTCGGATCTTATTACACATGAGCTGATTGTGAAATATTATATTATCTTATGATTCGATGATGACATTGATCAGAGAATTCTAGCATGAAAATCAAGTAGAAATTGAATATTTGGAATTAAAAATGGGAAATAAATAAAACAATGCATAAATGATTAACAGGTCATTCCAGTTCAATCTTTGTAGTCATGTTTTGGGCCACGATAAAGTTATGTTATCAGTGATATGATGCATTAAGTAGTTTGGTTATAATCAATTGAATATGATATGGTTTTCAGATTGATACGGAGATTATGGTTATTGTCCCGTAAAACATAAGCTTAATTCATGATTACAAGGATTAACACATGAAATCCATTTTTTGGTTATACATGGAGACTTCATCTCCTAAATAGGATATGCACAATGCAAATCCCACAAATAAAACTCTATCTGATTACAATTGACATTGATACCATGAGTATGATAACTATAAGTGGTTATATTTACTTCTTTGCATATGATTATTAATATTATTTATAGCTACCTTCGTTGACATGATATTGATTTATATGATGATATAATTAATACTGTTTCATTATAAATGTTCGCAATTATACACAGTCAATGCTCAAATGTAATATGCATAACATGATAGTCATTAATTCTGATTACATGTTTATAATTTTGTAAATGATATTGTTCTCAATAATTGTACCTAATTTAGGGATAAAATGGGTTGGGGCGACCCAAATGCCCCTGGCCTAACCTGGCCCTAAAAAGCTTGCCTCAGCCATGTTCATATCCTCATAATCTTTTAAAACAAGTAATTTTGAAACCCAGTAAAACATCTGTCTCAACCCATATGAAATCAAAAAATTACCCCGTATAATTTAGCCCCCTTAATTCTCTCTCCCTAATCAAAACCCAGCTGCTCATTTCTTTTTTAAAAAATCCTATCTTAATTTTTCTCTCTTTCTAGTTTATCCCTTCAAAAATCGAAAGCGATCCAAAAGCAATCCAAATGTGATCTCAAGCTACTAGCAAGTCTCTCTTTCGGATTGAATTGTTACTTGTTTTCAGATTAAGATACGATGGAGTCATATTTGTTCCAAATAATTTGACTTTATTTTTTTATCACATCAGTAATTCTTGTTTAAAATGTAATTTGATTTCTTATTTATTCAATTTTTTATATACGAATCATGTTCATTCAATTCTCTTCCTCATGGCATGAATTAAGCTGTCAAGATGAAGAGTTTAGTAGGTAGTAAGACAGAAACTGTAAAAATATATTCTATAAAATGGGGATATTATCAAAAGAAATTGGATAAGAGAAATTGGACAAGAGAAATTTGATAAGAGAATTTGGACAAGAGTATATCTATTCTATAAAATAGGGATGTTATCAAGAGAAATTGGATAAGAGAAATTGGACAAGAGAAATTGGATAAAAGAATTTGGACAAGAGTATATACATACATATACATACATACATATCTATTCTATAAAATAGGGATGTTATCAAGCGAAATTGGATAAGAGACATTGGACAAGAGACATTGGATAAGAGAATTTGAA
Organism: Scilla litardierei; assembly: GCA_030789695.1. Lineage (NCBI taxonomy): Eukaryota > Viridiplantae > Streptophyta > Magnoliopsida > Asparagales > Asparagaceae > Scilla > Scilla litardierei. Next base: position 10,875,680 of record CM061134.1, on the reverse strand, counting down.
CAAGAGTATATATATACATATCTATTCTATAAAATAGAGATGTTATCAAGAGAAAGTAGATAAGAGAAATTGGACAAAAGAATTTGAATAAGAGAATTTGGACAAGAGTATATACAGCTTTCTATAAAATAGGGGTGTTATCAAGAGAAATTGGATAAGAGAAATTGGACAAGAGTATATACATCTATTCTATAAAATAGGGATGGTATCAAGAGAAATTGGATAAGAGAATTTGGACAAGAGTATACATACATACATTTACATACATACATACATATACATACATACATATCTATTCTATAAAATAGGGATGTTATCAAGAGAAATTGGATATGAGATGAGATTTTGAGGGATAAGAGAGGAAGTGGGGAATTTTGCACATACAATGCCGGTATTTACATTTTTGCCCCTGGACCCTCCCCCCACACACCCACACTTTTTATTCTTCCCCCCTTCTCGACCATTTTTTCCAGTCCACGTGCACGTGTGCACGGGTTATTTACTAGTACAATAATAAAACTTCTTTTCATAAAGATATCACTTACATAGCTTTTTGATAATAATCATAAGCACCTAACTCAAATAACTTATGAAATTAAACATTATTATTATACTTACAGATTACATGCATCTTTTTACTCTTAATTTTTTGTTTGATATGTTACTATTAATAATCATGGATTAAAATTGCAAAACAAATAAAGGGTCGGCCCAAAAGCTCAAGGGTTGACCCGAAAGCCAGTTAGGTATAGTTAAGGCCGCCATAAAAAAGGGTCGGCCCGAATTTTAGGCCTGAAGTATATTTGTGGCAGTGGTTGGAGCCTAGCCCCAGCTCGGTCTGACTTGACCCGTTTTTATCTCTAACTTAATTACATGCTTTTGATACTATACATTTTACATGCTCCTCGTACTATACCTGTTATTATGTTCGATTACTGTATTTGTTTATATGATATTGTACCTGTTATTTCACCCAAAATTGCATGTAGAATAGAACACATAAATATAAAAACTCATTATCTCAAAGGGTACAAGAGCGACAATGAACATTTCTGGATATATATGTTTTCGCCTTCAAAATGGAGGGGTTATATTACTGTATCTTTTTTTTCATTTCCAGCAATGAAGTATGGTTTACTCATGTATTCGTGTTTTTCACACCCCACACTGGGGGCGGGGTTATATGTATTGGTAGCACTCTAGGGTGGGCAACCACAATGTCTGTTCTGTTTATACCTAAGTTGCATATTGTGTCTTCAGGCATGAGATTAGCACTAGATTAGGGACACTACACTGTCATGTCACGTAACTTGGCACTGCTATTGATTACATGATAATTACTATGTATCGCTGCTATGCTTCAGCTTTACTACCACTATCATGCTATGTTATATGTGCTCATTTGTTCATGTCATATTTCATTCCATGCTATATTTCATCTTGTGTATTAGTACTGTTTTATATATGGACCTTTAAAGCGTGCTTACTAATGAATATTCTACGATTGTTTCTTTGTGAAATACTCATCAAGATATCATACTACGATTTTCCGGCAAACTTGAACCCTTTTCGATGATTGCTCGCATCGCTCTATGGTAAGCCATTTTCACTAGCTTTTACATTACATGCTTGATTATATTTCCTTCTGGTCAGTTGCTTGAATTTCATGTCAATTGTCTTTTCAGTCTATTGTTATATCTCTGTTGATCATAAAACTCCATGGCCCGCCCTCTTACTATTGCTCATTATGCAACATTATTAGTTACAAACAGACGAACTTCAATTATAATATAGACGCATTCGTATTTAGGTCGAAAAGAGGGAATTCTTAGTAGACCTGAATATATGTGGGCTTATCGCCCCTTGTTTCCATCAGCATTTTAAGAAGCTTGACATGACAAAATGCACAAGGAGCAGAGCTCCACAAGTCAATGTTTGGATGGTGACCATGCCCATGATTGTCTCCATCCAAATGAATGAATTTCCCAAATATATCTAGCTCCACACATGTTAGGATTCTTTTGAATTAAGAATTGCTTTATGAGTAACCGAACTGCATGGAATAAATTAGCAGCTGCATGACCATTTAAGAGCAAAACCTTCACCCTCATATGGAGAAGAAGCAACCAAACTGAACCGTGATGTATCTTGCAGGAAGAAGAAGCAATCAAGCTGAACCGTGATGTATCTTGCAGACTAAATCTCTTACCAGAAACATTTACTATAAAGGCACCTTAATGTTAGGAAGTCTTGCTAGCATGAGGACAATGATGTAACGAATGAAGTACACATAGAAGATAAAATAGACTAGCTTCGAATTTAAGGTTTGTGTGTTTTTTATGCATGTTCAGCTGGGAAGATAAGCATGCATTTACCCATATTCTTTGATTAAATCTGCTAGCTAAGTTTAGGATGGGCATTTGTTCCTATAAAATTAGCATGGACAATGGATATCCTTTTCAAAAGCCTATGCAAAAAAGGGCAAACCGATAAATCCAAAATAGAATATTCAACCTCAAATAATGAACTTCTATTATTAACCTAGCAATGAATTCCTATTAACCATGCAAGACAGAGAACTCACCAATCCAGCAATTTTTTTAATTATTAATGCAGGGTTTGCATGTAACCCTTTAACCAGTGCAGCACTCAATTGCTTCAACATGGAAAGCTTCTTATCCTTCTCAAAATCAACAAGAATGATGTCAGCCTTAAGCCCCTCAGCACCAAGAGAATAAAGGTCGTCTGGAGATGGAATGCTATCAAAATGCTCTTTGAGTTTTTTATCCTGCATGGTATATCGATAAAATGCATTAAAACATCAGAAGCATGGTATCATATCATTGACCAGGAAAAATCGGAATACTTTTCTTTTCTTTTCTATAGCGAAGAATGATAAGTTGCAAATGAGTACCAAATGATTACTTGGCGGGGATTAACACTATACAGACAAAGCATTGAATTGATGCATGAGCAGCAAATATAATAATAATAATATGTTTTATGGTTTGTTTTTCAAACTAATCTTTTAGTCACTCCTCACAATCTTTCAAATAGGCCCCAAAGTGTTACCGTCAACAAAAAAGGGGTGTGTATCGTAATCTGCTAAAAGATAAAGAATCCAACAATTAGTATGTATTCGTTAATCACTAAATAGGATAAATTCAAACCATTTCATGGAGTGACAAAATCTACGACATAGCAAGTTTTTAAATGAATACATAATTTTTAAAAAATCATTTATTTACTAAAAAATTATTTAAGACCTGAGAATGTCAATTGAATATGAATGAAGCTAGGGATGGAAGGGATTGGTCATTAGAAGTCCAAAAACAATCTTGGGAACCTAAACAATGATGGGGAGATTTGTTCTGCTAGTTGGCTGGTATCAAAAGCACACGTCTCTGGTTCTGTTACCTACAAGACTTGGGGATGCCAATTGAAATATGAAGGAAGCTATAGATAGAAGGGATTATGTTAATAGTACAAAATAATCTTGGGAACATAAATATTGATGGTGAGATTTATTAGCTAGTTGGCTGGTATCAAACACTACACGTCTCTGGTTCTGTATGTAAAGGACTAGACCACATTGTAAGTAGCAAAAAGAGTAACCTAATCACAATTGGAGACCCAGAAAGGACATGTAGATCATCCTTTAATTATCATGCAATGACCTAGCATACATAAAGATAGACAAACTTGGTGCTAGATGTGAAAATACCACTCTTCTAAGACATGCGTGCAAGACTATATAAGCTGGCATTTATTGCTATGAAGCACAGACAGTTCAAAATGAGCATCATGTCCTGTTCGGACACATGTCGGTCATCGTCACTTAAAGGTCACTTGCCCGACACATATCTAACACTCAACAACCGTGTACCATTTTTAAAACCCAAAAAAGGCATGTCCAAACCATATCAGCTTTAAATAAAATCTAAAGATCATGTACCAGACACTTTAAAGCCACATGTCTCTTGAAAAAAAACAAGAATGATTTTATTAACTAAGCAGGTACTCCTTTAACAAAGCTTAAAACATTACTAGAACTAGATTAGGTATAGATCAGATTTTTAGATCATTTTTGTTTGTTTTTGTTCCTTAATTAGAGGCTATATATATTATATTTCTTTTCATTTTTACTGGAACACATCCTAGTCCATGTGTTCTCTGTGCATTATTTATAGATACTTATGTAGGCACAATGGTAATATCATTGTGCCCTCGTGTCATGTTTTACTTTTTTAAGAATGTGTCATATCTCTATATTGTATCATACCATGTCATGTGTTCCATGCATGTGTCCATCCTTCATAGTGTATCAAAATCACACATGCACCTAGTCTTTTGATTTAAGATGCATGCCACAACCTATAGAAGCTGAAGCATCTTGAAGATGGATTTTCAAATACAAAATTTGAAAGGGTAAAAACATTTCAGCTAATAGATTTTGGAGATATGAAATTCAGAATTCACCTTACTTTTACAAACATTAGGCACAAAATAATTTCATGAAGTAGTCTTGCAATAGACAACAGTAATTTGTTCATTGAACCATGGTATCAGAATGTGGGTGCCTAAAATCTTCATAACTATGAAAAATGAAAACAGTTAATGAATGAATAGTCCATTATAGTGAATGCATTATTCATATGCATCTCCCGATAAGATTAGCTCTCTTGAATTCCACTTCCTCATTTATGAATTTTTGCTAAAATGAATATAACATGTGTATGCACCTACATACATGCACGCAAAATATAAGCCAGATCCTAGGGCATGTGATGGGCTCCGTGTGTATCAGAGGCGCAACAAAGGGGGAGCGCACGCACCAAAGGTGCCGGACCAAGCATGAGGCAAATAGGGGCGTTTTCGTACTCTTTTCTAATTATTTTTATATTATAATGGCAAACTTGTAATTAGATTAGTTGGGGGTTTTAATCTTAAGCTAGGGTTAGCCGCCGGCTTTCATTATGCTTGATTATTGAATTTTATGGGAGAATTCTTAGTGCGGACATCCTCTCTTTTGGCGTCTTGAGAGGGTGGTTGCCCCTGTTAATTGTAGCCAAAAACTATCTTTTTATCGATATTTCTTTAATATAATTTCAATTTTGCTTGGGATCTATCATTTTGGTATCAGAGCACGTCGATCCATGGCGGCGACTACGAGATCAAAGAATCGGATAGATGGGATAGAAGAAAAATTGTCGAGTGAAATCGCTAGCGTGAAGGAAACCCTAACGACACATGATGAGCGATTTACGAAGGTGGATGCAAAGTTGGATCAACACGGCGAAGCCTTAGCCAAAATCATCTTTGAACTTGGGGAGATCTCGTTACAATTGAAAGGAGGAGACGTCAACTCTAAAACAGCGATAGAGGTGTCTCCTTTGGACAATGGCAAGCATGTAGCACGAGAATCGGAGGACGGAAGGCTCATGGACCGCGAGAGCAACGATCCAGAGGCAGAGTACGACGATTGAGAGGTCGGCGGCTCCAGCCGTAGCTTCCACAAGCAGCAGCGACAGGACCCTGGGGGGCCTCCTCAGGGTCCCACAGGCCCCGACAGGGGGCCACGACCCTTCCCCAGGGTCGGTAGCCCCAGGCGAACAGGCGGGGGGGGGCCTCGCCAGTGCCCTCTGACCCCTGGCAGGGTACCAGGGGTCGCACCGACCCCGGCAGGGCCCGGCGGCCCCTCCTCAGGGCCGCCTGGGCCCCACAGACACCCAGCAAAACTCCTTGGGGGTTTCCTACTGGCAACGAGATGGTGGGGAGCAATTCAGATGTTATCTACCCTATTCGGAGGACCCGACGTATGGCTACAATGATGGATTTGACCCGGGAGTCTTTGAGGAGTATGGGGATGATGGAGAATGGTATCGAGACCCGCTCGACCCTCGGTTCGGTGATGATAGATGGCGGCGTCCCCCCTTCCCAAGGAGGGACGTCCTCGAGACTTTGGAGGAGGGCACAGAGATTACCAGGAGAGGCATGATGGCCTGGTTGGGGGCGACAGCGGAGGAGGCTACAGAGGGCGAGGAGAGGGACCCCAAGGGGGTTATGTAGGTCATAGGAGAGGACCACATAGAGGGCATGAGACACACCAGGAGAGGTGGCAGCACTACCAGCAGCAGATATGACGGGGGGCGAGGAGACCAGGGGATGTTAATATGGACAGGCTGCGAAAGCTGAAAATGTCTGTATTCGATGGGGTGGATCCAGTGTCGTGGATCAACATAGCAAAGAGATTTTTTAGAGCCTCACGCATGACTGAGGAACAAAAGCTGGAGATAGCATGTATTTGTCTGGATAGGAAGGTCCTCGCTTGGTTTCAGTGGAAGGATGCGAGACGCCCTTTTCGCTCATGGTAGGATATCATGGGCCAGATGGTGGAGAGGTTCAGAGATCCCCATTTGGGGAATGTGAGGGAGCTGCTGCTTTCACTCAGACAGGAGAGCACGGTGAGGGATTACCTTAAGAGATTCGAGGCCCTTTCAGGACAGGTGCACGGAGTGACTGACGAGACGATGGAGAGCACTTCCATGAAGGGGCTGAGGGCCACTATTCGAGCAGCGGTACACATGCAAAATCTTCAGAGTCTGATGGAGGCCATAGAGTACGCTCAGATGGCGGAAGACTGGCAGTTGGAGGAGAGGAGGCGAGGGGTGGTTGGAGTGGCTCAGTTTTCCGTATCCAGACAGCGACAGGCGGTCAGCAGAGAGCCATTACGGGTGTAGATCCTGCCTCCAAGTAGAAGAGTAGTGCACCGCAGGCTAGGGGTAGTTCATATGGATGACTGACGCGGAGATGAGGAAGAAGCGCCAGAAGGGCCTCTGTTTTAGGTATAACGAGTGATTCACACCAGGACACAGATGCACGGGGTGCAAGCTCCAGGTGCTGCTATTGGAGGATGAGGACGATGAGGCTGATGTTGAGGACGAGACCGCTGAGGTGGAGGAGACTGATGGCCATCAGCTAGACGTGACGGAGGTTTTCCTTAACTCCGTGGTAGGGTTCACACCAAACCATACCATGAAGCTGAGGGGGCATATCGACGACCAGGAGGTGACAGTGCTTATCGACAGTAAGGCGTCCCAAAATTTCATTTCCAGTAGAGTGGTGGCCCAGGAGGAGCTCCAGCTGACAGACTGTGGCAGCTTCAATGTCGTAATGGGGACAGGGAAGAAGGAGAGTAGTCGTGGAGTTTGCAGAGTTTTGGTGCTGACACTACAGGGGGTACAGGTGATAGCTGACTTCCTGCATCTAAACTTGGGGAGTACCGATGTCATCTTAAACATGACTTGGTTACAGACGCTGGGTGAGATGATCGTCAACTGGAAACAGCTCAGGATGGAGTTCCTGGATGATGGGAGGGCAGTAGTCCTACAGGGAGACCACAGCCTATGCAGAGTACTTGGCTCACTCAAGACCATGGTGAGGACCATTCAGACAGAGGGCGGTGGGTACTAGGTGGAGTTATATTCGTTGACAGAAGAGGGTGTCGCTGAGGCCAGGGGAGCAGCACATTTCAGGAGAGGTGCAACAGCTGATGGAACAGTTCAAAGAGGTCTTCCAGGAGCCACGGGGACTTCCACTGCCGAGGGATCACGAGCATGCCATAGTTCCGCGGGAGGACGTGTCCCCCATCAGTGTGAGACACTACCGCTGCCCACAGGCACAGAAGAACGAGATTGAGAGGATGGTAACGGAGATGGTGCAGGCTGGTATGATACAGCCTACTGAGCCCTTTTTACAGTCTTGTGCTGCTGGTAAAAAAGGATGGAAGCTGACGTTTCTGCGTGGACTACAGAGCGTTGAACAAGGAGATGGTGCCAGACAAGTTCCACATACCAGTGATTGATGAGCTGTTGGATGAGTTGCACGGGGCAGCCATATTCACAAAGATAGATCTCAAATCGGGCTACTACGAGATCAGGATGCGGGGGAGGATGCGCCAAAACTGCGTTCAGGACGCATGAGGACCACTATGAGTTCTTAGTCATGCCATTCGGCTTGACTAACACACCATCTACTTTTCAGGCTCTTATGAACAAGGTATTCTGCCCTTACCTGCGACGATTTGTACTAGTCTTTTTTGATGACATATTAGGGTACAGTCGTACCTTGAAAGAGCACTTGGACCACCTGCAGGTCGTTTTTCAGGAGTTGCAGTACTATCAGCTATTCACAAACAAAAGGAAGTGCTTATTTGGACAGCCAGATGTGGAGAATTTAGGACATGTGGTATTTGCAGATTGGTGGCAGCTGACAGAGCGAAGATTGCGGCGATGCTGGATTGGCCGCGCCCCCCACTCTCAGGGGTCTGAGGGAATTTCTGGGCTTGACTGGATATTACCGCAGATTTGTGCAGAGTTATGGAACGATCGTCTGGCCGCTCACCGAGCTACTCAAGAAGGACCAGTTCACTTGGGTTGAGGAGGCGACGACAGCTTTTGAGGTCTTGAAGAATGCCATGACCACCGTGCCAGTCCTGCCGTTGTCAAACATTTCTAGACCTTTTATTGTGGAGGCGGACGCTTCGGGACATGAATTGGGAACAGTGTTGATGCATGATCAGCAGCCCATAGCGTATTACAGTCAGGTGTTAACAGCTAGAGCCAGCCTGCGTTCGGTCTACGAGATGAAGCTGATGGCCATTGTCATATCCATCCAGAAGTGAAGACCATATTTGTTGGGAAAGAGTTTCTTGGTGCGCACGGATCAGAGGAGACCCAAATACCTTTTAGAGCAGCGCATGGTGGCAGAGGAGCATCAAAAGTGGTTGTGGAAGTTGATGGGATACAGGTTTGAGATTGAGAATCGCCCAGGATTAGAGAACAAGGCGGCCGACGTACTTTCACAGCGGGAGGACGTTCAGTTGGCAGCTTTGTTAGTTTCTATGCGACAGGATTGGGAGCCGTTGCAGCAGGAGATTGAGCAGGATCAGGAGTTAGTGGCTATACGGGCAGCGCTTTTGCAGGGGTCTACGGAGCATCTAGGATATGCTATTCAGGATGGTAGGCTACTGTATTAGGGGTGCTTGGCCCTACCGAGGACCTCTAAACACATCTCAGTCATACTACAGGAGTTTCACAGCAGTGCAGTAGGAGGATATTCTGGGGTCATCAAGACCTACCAGAGACTGGTGAATGAGGTCTACTGAAAGGAGATGAAGAAGGATGTTGCGAGGATGGTTGCAGAGTGTGATGTTTGCCAGCGTCACAAGTATCAGGTGATAGATCCAGCCAGGGGTGGCAAAATGAGCCCGACCCGACCCGACCCGAACCCGGCATCCTTAACCGGGTATGGGTAGGGGCCAATCCGGGTCAAGTAGGAAACGGGTTGACCCGACCCGACCCGGATAAAATCCGGGTCGGGTATGGGTTTGGCATGTCAACCCGGATGACCCGAATTCGACCCGGTTTACTTTCAATATATATATATTTATATAATAACTTCAATACACAGTTGCAATGGGAGTTGTGCTTATACGATTTGAATTGTTGTCCTCTTCTTTAAGAGGTCTTGGATTCAATTCCATTTACATACAACTTTTTTGTTAATTTTATTGTTTTCGTTAATAAAATGGTAACATTAATTATACTTCCTTGCTGTCATCAGTGCGATTTAAGCGACGAGCTACTGGAAATTATGCAACACTTAATAAATTGTCGTTGAATCTTAATAAATAACTGGATATCGAAAAAGGAGCAGTAGTGTATAAGTCAAATCTTAACCCGACGGGTTAACCCGAACCCGACTCGGAAATTTTCCGGGTCACCCGAACCCGACCCGGATTCAATCCGGGTCGGGTTAGGGTTTACCCCTATCCGGGTCGGGTCAAATCTGACCCGACCCGAACCCGATCCCACCCGACCCGTTTGCCACCCCTAGATCTAGGAGGGTGCTTCAACCCGTGTCCTTGCCAGACAGGGTCTGGGAGGATATCTCCATAGATTTCATTGATGGCTTGCCTAAGTCAGAGGGTACACTATCATATTTGGTGTAGTAGACTGCCTCAGCAAGTATGCACACTTTATACCGCTTAGGCATCCTTGCAGTAAAGTGTCAGTGGCGGAGATATTTCTGAGGGAGATCATTCGTCTGTATAGGCCTCCAAAGTCAATTGTCTCTGATAGGGACAAGGTCTTCTTAAGCATGTTTTAGCAGGAGCTTTTCGGGCTGCAGTGCACGGTGTTGCGACGGAGCACAGCCTACCACCCCCAGACGGACGGCCAGACTGAGGTCGTCAACAGGAGTATTGAGACGTACCTGAGATGTTTTATTTCAGAGTCCCAAGGAGTGGGCCCGTTGACTAGCATAGGCGGAGTGCTGGTACAATACGTCCTATTACACCGCAGCCCAGACGACACCTTTCAGGATTCTCTATGATCGTGATGCTCCACATTTATTACACTATGGGCAGGAGACGACACCAATATCAAATGTGGAGCAGTACCTGGCTGAAAGGGGCCGGATTCTGGAGGAACTGAAGCTCCACTTGGTGAGAGCTCGACAGATTATGAAGACGAGGGCAAACCTTCACCGCATGGATGTGAAGTTTGCAGTTTGGGACATGGTGTACCTTAAACTGAGACCCAACAGGCAGATATCTTTGACCCACAGGAGGAATGAGAAGTTGGCAGCGAGATATGTTGGACCTTACGAGGTCAAGGCTAGGGTGGGACCAGTTGCTTACAAGTTGAGGCTACACCTGGATCGGTTATTCATCCGATATTCCATGTGTCACAGCTTTTCCAGGCTATTGGGGACCACACCCCTCTGCACACGCTTCCGAAGATGTTAACAGATGACATGGAGGTGAGAATGGAGCCTGAGGATCTGAAGGGGGTATCCAGAGGGAGCACTGGAGAGTGGGAGGTTCTATTATAGTGGAAGGGCTTGCCAGAGCACGAGAGCACGATGGAGTTTTTGGAAGTTACGGCACAACCTTGAGGACAAGGTGGCTCTTTGGGGAGGGAGTAGTGATGGGATCCGCATGTATCAGAGGTGCAACAAAGGGGGAGCACGCGCACCAAAGGGGCCAGACCAAGCATGAGACAAATGGGGGCGTTTTCGTACTTTTTTCTAATTATTTTTATATTATAATGGCAAACTTGTAATTAGATTAGAGTGGGTTTTAATCTTAAGCTAGGGTTAGCCGCCGGCAGTCATTATGCTTGATTATTGAATTTTGTGGGAGAATTCTTAGGAAGAGTGTGGATGTCCTTTCTTTTGACGTCTTGGAAGGGTGGTAGCCCTTATTAATTGTAGCCAAAAACTATCTTTTTATCGCTATTTCTTTATATAATTTCAGCTTTGCTTGGGATCTATCAGCCTTTGCTATCATCTAGTGTTTCCCTTCAAATATTAACAATAGCAATCATTCTAAGCTACAGCTACACAGCTACGTCAATATGCGTAGTTGCGTCAATATGGGCAGACACAACAAGATTTGGTAAATTTTTAAAACATAGTATTAGCGTCTCCGACCGGCGTATCCAAATCACATTTCACTGCAGTTTCATAATCATCTTTCCCCACAACCAATGTAATCAATGAGCTTGAATGTGCCTTGAATTGATAACTATGAAGCTAGGCAGTGAATTAGAGTTCAAAGTCACACACAACTCATCCATTTAATGGATAATAAGTTAATGGTAAGTGATCCTACAAAAATGGTTTCAGACTAAGCCCTGTAAGAACTTCTCAAAGGGCCACCCATATTATAATACAAAACATACACATTAATCTACACACACAAACTAACCTAATGATAAACAATCAAATGGTTCTAAACATTGTTGTCTTTCATCAAATGGTTGCGCAATGTGTTAATGTCCACCTCAAAATGCATGTTTGGTATGCACAAATACCTTAGGAATCTAAAAGTCCCATGCAGATTCCAAGTTTGGGATTAACTAAATTTCACATTCCAGTAAATATTGGATTCATGTCAGCATTACATTCCCTCATTTCATGATATATGATTTCGTTTTTCGGAGGTGGTTAATCTATACTTCATCGTGGGTAAACATTAAAAAATTTATTTTCTAAAAATGATCTTAATTTACTGCCTTTCTTTTTTTGTCATTCACTATTATGGCATAATTGTCGTCACACGCACTACAACCAACCACCAGAACGCTGGGCTATTATCGCCATTGCTTCAATCACCACCACCACCACCATCTCATTAGCCATTAATGTCGTTGCCACCATTGTCATATGCACCCTACTACAGATGGTGTTAAATTCCTGTCACCATCACCATCATGGTCGTCACCACCGGCCCACTACCGCCGCCACTACTATCATTGGACTATAGCAGCCACCAACACTAATTTGCCGTCACTGTTGGCACGACCAGTATATGCACATTGTCGTCACCTTTAACTAGCGGTGCAAACAAATATATAATATCCGCTTATCCAATTTTATTTTTTATTTTTTAATGTGGATATCTTTATCCAATAACGGTTTATCCTTATCCATTATACATTTATAACATGGTTATGGATAAGGTAATGATATAAATATGATAAAAATATTCACTGTATCCGAATACTTGTTCAAATTTCCAAATATATTTAAGTGTGCCTATGTTCCAAAATATTAAGCATGTATATGGTGATATTCTTATTAAAAACAAGACCATCAAATATATCAAGCATTGTATAATGTGTGATGTTTCAACATATTAAGCATTGCATAAGGTGATCTTCTTATTAAAAACACAACTTGAAAATATACTAAGCATTGTATAATGTGTGATATATATCTATTAAAAACAAGACAATGTTATATGTTTTTATATAGGTTTAATATTGTCCATAAAATAAAATAGGGGTACTGCTCAACATTTTTTAAAAGATTTTCAGTTATTAGACAATTAACCTTATACAAATCGATATGAATCTAGATTCATCTCCGAGTAAAGTGGTTTTAAGCATAGTTGTCAATATCGTACAATATGTGAGTCATATTATATGTGATAAGATATGATATGGATAAATTTCGATACAAATGAAGAGCCCATATCATATAAGAGGAAACATCATACGATATGAATTTCATATCATAAATACAATATATATATGATATTTTGTTGTTTTTACCATTCGAGTTTTAAGATATTATGTTTTTTGGGTTTTAAACTGAACCCAAAGTGTAGTTAGGGCTCATTTCATCTCTTTTTCTTCAAAAATCATCGCCCTTGCTTGATATAACCTAACCAACACTCTTCATCTCACTCGACAACGATCTCTATCGACGCAATAGATGACAAACTTAAAGCAATCAAAGATGCAATCAACGATGAACAACGATGAATGATGATTCAATAAGTACGAGCTACATCAATGCAATCGACAATGAACTTAACGACGATCGATGACAAACTTGACGCCAAGCTACAGTGATGCTTTCAGCCTTTGATCGACAATGACTGTACTTCACAAGTGTTTTTTCAATATAAATGATTAATGATTTTAAGAATTTTGTTTAAAAATTAACATTTAAGAATTTTTTTTTTGCTTTTAAGTTTAAAATTGAAGATGGTTTTTATTAATAATTAAGATTATTTTTTTTAATATTTTGTTTGTGATCTATTAAGTGTTATGTTAACATTTTTTACTTTCTAGTTTAAGAATTACGAATTTAAGACTGATTTTAGGTTTATAATTAAAACTGATTTTGTTTAATTAAAATTTATTTTGATTAAAAGTTTTTTATTTTATTTTTTTTTGCTTGTGTTTGGTTAAGTTAACACAATTTAGGACAAATTAACATTGATTATGCTTAGGCACTGATAATATTTAAGGCACTATTAACACAATTTAGGAGAATTTTCGTTTTATTTTGATTAAGTTCAGCACTGTTAATTTAATTGTTAACACTTGATAGTTAAGACTAGTTAACTTAAAAGTTAAAAATGACGACAATCGGTCTGCAAATGATGGATCGATCAATGACGAGTGATCTATGATACTATGCCATTTTGTTATGTAGCATTGTAGCTATATTTATACATGATATTGTGACATGGTTGGCGTTGTTTTTATATTATTTATGATTATGTCTATGTTTAAAATTTAATTATTTATCTTATTCTGAAAATCTTGTTTTACACACTGTTAACATGTCTCATTGTCACTACCTTGTTATATGCTTAAATTTCTTGATTGGTTTTTGATATATTTAATTATTTGAGTGATTTGCTTAAAAAATTCAATTTATCAAATATTTTACGCAGCAATGTACCATATGATATGGGACCTAATCGATATACAAAATGATATATGATATGACTACTTTGGTTTAAGTTATAATAGATACATCCATGTTCATATCCACTAAAAAGAAAATTGATTTGAAAATGATAATACATATATATCCTCTCCATAGCCGATCTGTTTGCACCCTCACCTCTAACCATCGTCGCCTCTACCATTGCTTGATTCTATAACCATCAGCACTAACTGACCATCGCCATGGTCTTCAACCCACCAATACCAATATAGAGCGACATTGTCACCAAGCTGGTGTCACCCCGATCGCATCATCCCCGTGCGACCGTCGCAATAGTCCACAACCATCGTTGTTACCAAACAGATGTCACTACTGATGCTTGATCCACCAACATCTGTACCATCTTATGTAAAGGCAAAGACAGGGATGTCAATGATTACCTATGATTACCTGAAATGGATTTATGTATCCATATCTATTTATGTGAATATACGAATATAGATAGTAATAATTTGTATCCGATTCGGGAATTCCTTGTCCAGATAGTGTCCATTATAAGCAGAGCGGATATGGTTATTGTGATATCCGCTCCGCTGTACTTTTAATTAATATGTATTTATGTACTTTTAAAGTTCTCAAAGTACATATTGCTCTTGTAATTAACTACAACCATACGTGTAGTGTAGTATATAATCGACACGTAAATATTTCTTACTTGTAAGTATATATCCTTTGAATTAGCATTATACTTATTAATTTAGAGTAATTAAACATAAAAATATACTTATAATACTTATAAGCAGATATTTGAAATATTTAAGTCTGATTCGCATCCGCATTTAAGCAAATAAGGATAGCAGCACTTTGTATTTTGTATCTGACTCAGTGAAATATCTGGTTGCATTGTATCTGGTTTTTAAGCGAAGAATATACAACAATAAGTGCGATATCCACTCCCAATCCACTCTGTTTACACCCCTAGTCATAGACACCTGCACCAACTAGCCATCAAAGTTTTAAAACGCAAAGGCGTGACGTGAGGCGTTTTTTCGACCCGTGACGCGAGGCGTAAGCCTCAACGCGTAAGGCGTAAGCCTTCAGCGTGTTGTGAGGCGTAACACATTATAACCACATAATTCTAAAATATATATGTAAAAAACTTATATTTAAGTTTCAAACCATCATTAAAGTATCAAAATATTAAAATAACACTCCAAAGACAAATATAAAATATCCAAAAAAGATCAGAGTATTTGAGTTGTAAAATTAGACTCTAAATTTACTCTTACACATCATCAAATACAGAATCTTCATTTAAGCCATCTCTCTCCCCAAAACTTCCTAGGCTACTAACATCATCTTCATCTGGGGCGACAAATCAAGGCGGCGGCGAGTCGTCTCTCTCTCTCTCTTAGCTTTTATACTTGGGAAATAAATTTTTTTTGCAAAAAATCACATGTTGATGGCGTGAAAACCCAAACGTATTTGATGCGCCTCCGAACTGAGGCGTAAGCCTTTGAGCGCCTTCGACCCGAGGCGTAAGCCTTTGGGCGCCTTCGACCTGAGGCGTAAGCCTTTGGGCGCCTTCGAAGAGTGAAAGCCTCTTCCCTCAAGCCTCAGGGCGCTGGAGGTGAGCCTCGCCCTGAGGCGCGCCTTGAGGCGTAAGCCTTTGCCGCCTTTCAAAACATTGCTAGCCATCATCTCCAGCTCGATGCCACTAACATTAGCCACCGCTACCATCAGCATCATAAACATGTATCTTTGTATTACAGAAGATAAGTTTTAAATTTAAATGTTAGGCCAAGAATTATACATGGGAATTTTTAACATACCAGATGTAAAAACATATCATATTGGATAGAACTTTCAATTTGTATCAAACATGATAATGCAACATCCACTGGAATTTGAAGCCCAAGAATTAGATATTTGAGATATGGAATTATTGCATTCTGCACCGCACGAAACCAGAAAATGAACGCTGGTTGTCTATTATTTTCACCTAAATAAATATGTTATTAAAATTCAAAACAAATTCACTGAGCAAACACATTTTGATATCATTAACATTGATTTTCATCAACACATTTACTTCAGCAACAACCCAATGGATGAGAAGATGCTTGTCCAGGCCATGGTTTTGCCTAAATAATGTATATAGTCTTAAATCACTTACACTCCATGAATTTCCACTATCAAAGAGTCACTCCATGCTCCTAATAATTGATGTAAAGGACTGTAAATGAGAACAACTTGCCATGATCGATATTGTGAAAGATCATTACAAACTTTCAAAAAATTTACATAGGTTATCTTAAGGCCTACATGTTAAAAGGGAAAACTATCCACATCCACTCTCTTTTTTTCAAGTAACATAACGAAAATCCGTAAAATGTAATTAGATCGGGCAATCTGAATAAAATATAAACTTGTCTGCCAACATGGATATTAATATGACAGGTTGAAATCCTACAAAAATGATGGAGTTGCAAAGAGGAGCAGGTATCTTTTGGAAATAACTCAGGCATTGATATGCCAGCAGAATGTTCTTACTTCTTTTTTTTGCATAATCCCATTCGGCGATGATAAGTAATAACTGCATTGAACCTGACAAAGCATACGCATTCAACTGTTCTTGACCACGATTCACCACGTTCACTTTTGCTTACTCTGGCACCTTCTTTTACCTCCACAAATCTTGTGCAATTGATTTTTCATTCACCAACGTGACTAGCATACAAAACTGACTTCTCACATATTAAAATGTTTATTTCAGGTATATACGTGCCCAAAAGAGATATCAATGTTATATCCAGATTTACGATGTTTCTTCACTAGTGCTGATGTGGATGTGTTTCCTACCTGGCATTCTTCTCCACATCAAAAGAATTTGTTGCGTCTTCAACAACCAGGTAGTACATAATCCAGTGGTGAACTAAGAAACGCAGACACAGTCACATGATAAACACACACACAAATCCAAAATAGTACACATAAGGTAGCAATGACAAAGCAAGGACTTGACTCGTCCGACATGAGCCCGTCACAACACAACTTCATCATAGAAATGGTAGTACTTCATAGAACAAAAGAATAGACCCGCACCACATTTTCCAATTTTGCACAAATTGGCTCGTCGTGCTTAGATATGGTTCCTTCATCTTATCTATACCGCATCATTGCATTTCAGATAGATGAACTGCATATACTGATGTACATCATGAATGGCTTATAGTTATGTCATTGTGCACAGTTGTCATCTTCTTGCTGCATAGTACATTCTATGATTCTGTTTTAATATCAATCAGTTTCAAATGTATAATATTGTCGACTTCATCGATGATAGAAGGCTGTCTGCTGGCTGTAATGGTCAAAGAAATGCTTGCTCCCAATCAGTTGAATCCAATGGATTGTTTATCTCTTCCACCATCTACACTTAGCTAATTTAGAGTACAGCCGTACACATTCAACCAAGTGTTCATATATTAAAGAATTCAATGTTCATCTTGAGGCAAAGGGTGCAATTAGAGTTATGCTTTTGTAACTAAGATATCTAGAATTATGTGCTTTCGAGTTTTTCCTATCTACAACTGCTACATGTCACTTTCCTCCATATCAGTTGGATATAGAAAGGTCGTCTCTTCAGGATATCTTCCCAGTGAAGTTTATAGACCACAACCTCCTAGATATGTAACCCAGATTATTGTCATCATAGGGGATCTTTATATGGGCCCAAGAAAATTACTTAAACATGGTTTAGCAACATAGTATCTCGGGCTGTAAACGTCTTTAATTGATCATTCAGGTTTCTCTAGGCACATACCAAAGGTAAATTTAAGTGGTCCATGTGTTATATAGTTAAACATTGGATGTACACAGCCCAGAGATTGAACATACATGACCCAACCAGCAAAACGTTCAGGTTTCATTCTCAATCCCAACCCCGGCAACGGTTTTTGCAGGTCAGATCAGATTTTACGCAGGTTGTGGAGGCTCAAAATGTATGGATCATGTTTCATATCTTGAATAGAAATTTCTCAATCTCAATTCCAACATGTGGAAATAATAGTGTTTTCCAGGTTAGGTCAGGTTTCATGCTATTTGTGGCGGCTAAAAAGGCCTGGTTCAGATTGTCATATCTTGAATAGGGATTTATTGGTTATAAGTTTTCCTAAATTATAGAAGCACTAGAAATAACCCGTGCACACAATGCAAGGCGCAAAAAACACACACAAACAGAATGTGGTGCACATGTGCAAACATAAGAAGCGAGAAGTGTGGGTGTGTGTCGGTATCGTCGGGTGGTAAAATGGGAAAATCGTGGGTTAAATCGTGTTTGTTTTTTGGTGTTGTTTGAACTTGGGTGTGTTTTTGGGTTCTTTTTGGGTGGTTTTTGTATGTGGGGTGATGTGGAGGGTGATGTGGAGGAGGGGCCCACCTTTATCCTAGTCATATCTTATCTTATTCTTCATAGTATAAAGGATTATAATTGATATCAATCGGTTGCTTATGACCAACTGGGGACATATTGAGCTGTTGCTAGTGACTGCAACAACAGCTGGGAGCTCATTAGTCAGTAAATTACATTAAATATCATCGGAATTAGTTGCTAACATGCATATGAATTTGTATAGGCAGGTAGTTGAGCGGGTCAGGTAGTACACCACACGGGTCCAGTCCAAGTTTAGGATATAAAATTATTCTTCCCGCAATTGATCTGCATCTGTATTTGTCTTTCATTTCCATGTCCACATCTGTGCCTTACTTAAGAATTAACCATCAAAATTCACAAGCAAACTGCTTCGAATGCATTGGGCTAGGTACGGAACTGCAAACATAACTAGCATTCACCACCTACGACCCCCCCCCCCCCCAAAAAAAAAAAAAAAAATCACCTCTTCCAGTGTGTTATTCTATTAGATAAAATCATGTCTTTGATTGTTCAAGTGAACATGGGAAATAAGGACGCAAAAATATTGATATTCTTATGATTGTATCACCAGACATATAGCAAATTGAGATGATCTGTTGCATTTTCCTTTACCAGTTTATGAGATATGCTGGAAAACACAGAATTTTGGCCTAATCATAGTGACAAAACAGTTTCTTGATGATCCACATTCTAGAGCAAGTATTGCTACATGAGGTTTATAAATTGGACCTTATGAATATCCACACTGAAGGAATTGCACAATAACATAAGACCAACCATTGGGTATGTTTTTGTCAGTTGGAGGTGACATGTTATCTTTGAATAATAAGATGCGCACACTGCCCTAGCCAAATCAAGTAACAGAACTGATAATCAATGTCTGAAACATATGCTGCACGAGCTTATACATCCACAGTAAAATCCTATGTTCTCAGCTATGCTGATCTGACTGCTGCCCATACAAACGACATGATGATTGTCGCTTTGCGTAGAACAAGTTTTAGAGGAAATTATTACAGTAGCAACAGTAGCAGGTAAGAAATCAAATGAGCATCGTGAGAAGATTGAGATATATGTGTAGCAACCAATGGACACCTAGTATAATAAGCTTCAACCGAGTGAAACATGCTTATGTAAGCTTTTGCCTAATAATGTATAGATAGAAATGGCACTATGCCTCTCTCACTTCTTCCTTCTTAAAACATGTGTTGGCATGGGAGATCGAGATATCATTAACCAAGTATAACTGAAGTTAAACTTTCCCACCACACCAAGCTTAAACAAAAAGGATATGGAGAAATTAACGGTATTGCGCCTCACAAGAGCAGAACAACTTTCTTTCTGAAGAAAAAAACGCAAAAATTAAGGGATTTTACTTGAACATGAAAAGCAATATTCTCCTCACCGGAATGATAGAATAAAATCCATTAGGTATTGGACCAGATAAAGTTCCGGTAGACCACAAAACCTGGGAAGCAGTCTGTGATGAGAGTTCAGCCTTGTCTACATAATATACGGACCCTTTTCCTCTTCCAGTCTCTCCACATGGGGCCAAAGAAACAGATTGAAGTTTTTCCATGAAATCTGAGGGCCACCAACTAGCATTAGATGGACCTGGTTCTGACTGCCCAGAATCACCTGACATCTCCATCTTCCAAAAGTTTGGATGTAGAAAGTCATCTCATCCTATGTTTTAACCCATGGCCATTTAGTAACAATATGGAGATAGTATATTATAATTAAAACAACTTGGACTATCTTGAATCAAAAAATCTGCAAAATATATAAATATATACAAATGAGTTTCAGCAAAATTTTCTTCTGACGCTTACATAAATCATGAAGCACAAAATGCCAAAAGAATTAACAAAAGTACATGCTTATTAAGCTCTAGGCTAAATTTACTAAGACTACCAAATATGTTTTACACTAAACAACCTTTAAAAATTAACCTAAAACTTCCCTGATATGGACCCTTAATGGTATCTTTTGTAAATTTTGTAAAAGTATAATGTAATTAAATTAAATAGTTTAATAGTACATTGTAGTATTAATAAAACTTTATGGTAATTTTCTTAAATACAAACAAAGTTTCTGTAACTTTAATTTTTAAATGTTAGGGTTTTTTTGCAGAAAAAAATAAAGTATTTAGTAGTTTTAGTAAAGTTAGCATTAAGTTCTAATAAAATTTCGCGGAAAGCGTTAAAACTTTTGCCCATGTATCTCCTGGAACTTACCGAAAGAATTCAATTGTATAGAAAGAAGATAAATTCGACTAGATTGAAAAATCAGATATACATGAGTTATACAGTTCAAAACTAAAGAAATTTGTTTTTAAAATACAAATATCATAGCAATCTTATTTGGCTGCAGTTTACCCGTGTTAAGAGTATCATGCATTTCGTAGTTTTGTACAAGACTTCTCCAACAGTTTAAAATTTTTGTTTTGTGTAAACCCTTTAACAAAACAATGCGACAAGCTGATGTAAATTCAATAACATGCAGTCACAGTTGAAAGCAGAAATCCAACCTATAAGATACTTAAGAATGAAACGTGAATCAAAGTATAATGGATAAGAAGCACGTTCATCTTATACCCAGATCCAAAAATAAATAAATGGTCCGCAAGTAATCCCAATGTAGATGAACGGTGTTTAAATTGAAATTTTCAGTACAGAGTAATAATCTTGCACGACTACAAAATATTATGCCCTCAACGAATATCACAACACAATGCATGATCCTTTAGAACAGTTCGTGCATACCAAGACAGAAGTAAATCAACAATCACGACCAGACCAAGATGAAATGTTTGAACTGTTGCCAGGTTCATGGTACTTCATTTGAAGAAATAAAGGCAAAATATAATAGGACCCATGAAAGTAATGGCAACACTGCAGGAAAGCAGGATATAAAATTAGACTACATCCCCAACAAAGTTTTTTCCCCCTGACAAAGGTCAAGTAGAATCATCGGAAAAAAGGGTGGTCGTACAATGATCGAAGTGACAGTATAAGCTGAATAAAAAAGCGATGAAGTCCATAATTATTTTCGCGTTCATATGACATAGGATACACATGGCCGCTAAAATCATATCACAGTAGGAAGACACCGAATTGGCTTCAGGAATCAAATCCATTAACAAATATGCATGCAGAAACCTCGAAATACTCGAAGCGTTTTGCAAGTATAGGTCACAACTCATGATGGACAAAGTATAGAATATCTTCGTGTGCAACAAAAATGAGAAGAAAATAGATGCATTCAATCAACTGATTTTTTTCTTTTAGTCCATGAACAGTGATCCATTGCTCTGAGTATACTACAGTGATCAACTGCAGAATCAAATGCATTGCCTCCAAAAGAAATTACGAATTCAGAACAAACATCACTAACAGTTGACTTTGCTAAAAAATTCAGTCCTCACTCCAAAATCCTAGTTCATGTTTACAAACGAAAAAACATCCAAATTCCCAAATTTCGAGCTAAACTCAAATTTGCATCGAATCAACATTGCTCAATCCGTAAATCAAAGACACGACAATCCAGCAGCGAGCTCGAGTTTAAATAAGTGAAAACAGAAGGCGATCTTAAGAGAGAAGTACTCACTCTAGATCCGAGCATTTGAATCTCCTCATCCGCAATCGAGCTGCAATTATGAGAAAATCTAGGGCTTCTTAAATATAGAAAAAGAGAAGAAGAAAAGAGAAAGAAAAAGATGAGGACCAAAAGGAGACCGGATACAAAGTATCAGAGAAATTAATGGGGCAGAAAAATATAAAGAAAGAAAGAGAAAGGGGTCGGCGGGGTTATTTATATGGCCGAAGCCCTATTTACTTATTTTCCGTTGCCTCTCCTTTTCCTCTCCTTTTATTGATTTTTGACTGGTCTCATTGCTGTCTGGCCCCGAACAGCGGACGCCCGTCAAAGGCAACGGGCCCCAGTGACCGCCACGTCATCACGTGATTGATGGATCTGGGCTACGCGGTTTCGGCCCGAAATCAGCTCGCGGGATTTCTCGGGATGAAATCTGGTATCGGCCCTAACGGGTCGGATCCAAGCTGTTGCCCACGACGGGTAGGATCCAGCTGAAGGCTGATGGGGGGAAAGCGATGGGCAAAGCGGGGTTGGGGTCACGTGCTCCTTCCTTTAAAGGCACGAGGGATGTGTTCCCGCGACGAGCCAGCTGTCAGCTGGCTGGGTGGACCGCAACCACATGACTACCGTCACATGACTCCCCATTTTGCATGTAGATGTCCGTACATGTGACTCCGATTTGACTTGACTCTACTTGGGTTAAGATTTACTGGGTTGTATCGCATGCGCGTGTTTTTCCCTCTTTTATTTCCTCCTTTTTCTTTTTAGATATGATAAAGAGAATAATGGCTATCATACGCCATATGATAGCATCTCTCATACGTCCTCTCACATAAAGCACCCAAGTACAACCAAGTACAAGCCCATGTGGGCATGTACTTGGGTGCTTTATGTGAGAGGGCGTATGAGAGAGGCTCTCATATGGCGTATGATAGCCATTATTCTCTATGATAAAATATATTACTTTATATAAACTGTGTGGATGTTGTAAATATAGCAGTCTTGTGTTTTGGGATCGGCCATTTTGAGATACACCTGTTTATATTTCTCGCTTTTTTTTTCTGTTTTGAGAGGAATTGTAGTTAGGCTATAATGTAAAATGCCAAAAGACCGGAGCTCGGCCAAAATAAAGACGAAGATGAAATCTGAATTATTCTGGGACCCAAAATGGGTTTCCAAGTTGTATTCTTCATTTTCTTTTTGTATTTCATTTTATGGACTGTATTCGGACATTTTTGGACATTTTGTTTGTAAGGGTATCTGGCCGATCCCCACGTGACTGTTTATTTACTTTGCGTGAATTTATTTTTCTCAAATATTAATTCATGCGTATTTAATTGCATAGATAAATGGTAAAATTGGCTAGCGTCGATTTCGATGTCCTTGACGCAGCAGGAAAGAACTACCTGAGTTGGCGAGTGGACCTGAAGTTCCACTTGCGTTCGATGGCCCTCATTGGCTCAATTTTAGCTCCTTCATCGGCCCCAGCAGCGGCCGATGCTTCTGCTACATCTAGCAGCACTCCTACCAATGTCTCCGATGTGGATAAGGCGAAAGCCATTATCTATATTAGGAGACATATAAATCGGACCTTAAAGGCCGAATACATAATGGTAGAGGACCCAATGGAGTTATGGACAGCGCTGGAGGCATGGTATAAACATCAAATTGATGTAATATTACCACGTGCCAGTTATGAGTGGAAAAACCTCAGACTTCAGGACTATAAGTCTGTCGCTGAGTATAACTCTGCACTTCATAATATCACCTCGCGCCTGAAGTTGTGCGGTGAAGAATTGACAGAGCACGCATGCTGGAAAAGACATTTACCTCGTTTCACGAGAAAGATGCAATCCTCATGCAGCAGTATCGTGAACGCAACTTCACAAAATTCTCTGACTTGATCTCGTGCCTCCTTAGGGCAGAGCAGAATAGAGATTTACTGCTTGCTACTCATAATTTACGTCCAACTGGTATTGCCCCTATCCCTAAGGCCCACCATGTTTCTCCACAGAAGTGGAAAAACAAGAAGAAGGCTAAAAATAACAAAGGGAAAGCTGTAATGAAGCAAGCACGAGGAGCAACACCCCCGTCCAACAACAACAATAAAGGAAAGAGAAACTTCTCATGGAAGTGTAAGAACACTGATCAAGTGTCAATTCCAAAGAAGAACTGGGAGGATAAATGCCATAGATGTGGCATGACTGGACATTGGTCCAGAAACTGCCGCATTCCTCGCCACCTTCAGGAACTATATCAGGCGAGCCAGAAGTCTCTGCCTGCAACAAACTTGGTGGCTTTTCAGCCGCCAACGATTTTCACTGCAAAAGACTTCGAGAATGACAACCTGCTCGATTGAGCCCTATCTTTATCTATGCATTTAAAATTACATGTAGCTTCATCTTTAGTTCGCTTTTCTACGAACTTTTATTTGAATGTCATTTTACATTTACTTAAATACAATTTCGTTTTGCTTATAGATGAAGTATGTAATATTGTGGACAGTGCTTAGTTGCACTGGTGTAGCATTAATATTGCTTCCACATACAACGAGACTATAAGATGCAAACTTCTCCCCTTAAACATATAGGAATTTTCCAAGTTTCAAGGATATTTCGTTTAAACGAATATAACTTGAAAACTGTGGATAATAAATATTGAATATCAATATGTAACTCGTCAAGAGGATGGCCAGAATACCATCTACTTACGATTTCATTAGACCCCCGTCGGGCTCCTATAATTACAGATATTCATCCTATAGAAAGCCAACTTGACTAAGCACCAGAAGTGCCTTTCATTGCCATAGTTTTTAACTCTGGCAAAATGGACTTGGTCATCCTGGATCAGCGATGATGGACGCATCATCAAATGAATCCATTGAAGAACCTGAAGATTCTTCAAAGGGTTGAGTTTCCTTGTCCCCCTTTGTCATAAGGGAAAACTAATAGAGAGACCTTCCATCCTGAAAGTGGGATTAGAGTCTCCTGGCTTCATTGAGAGAATACATGGTGACCTTTGCAGGCCTATTCACCCCGCAAGTGGCCCATTTTTGGTACTTCATTACTGTACTGATATATGCATCTACTAGATGGTCTTATGTGTGCCTTTATGTTCACTCGCAACCTAGCTTTCTCAAAAGCTTATAATGTGGGTGAATTTACTACACATATCACTCAAGACTTCTGCCAAGCAACTGGCATTGAAATTGAACATCCTGCAGCATGTTCAAACTCATAATGGGTTTGTAGAGTCTCTGGTAAAGAGACTCCCATGGATTTCACGTCCATTGAAAAATCCCAGTTGCATGTTGTATTTAGGGACCAACACAATGCATTCTGCATCACATATCACGATACGGCCCGCTTGTTGCCATATCTTATTGTGATGCTGGTTACTTCTGATTTACCACCAAGTCTTGATAAATGTGAATTTGATGAGCAAAATCTCATTAAAATAGGCACGCAGTCTACATAAGCCTGAAGCTTCTGAGACCATATCATGGGACACAAAAGTCCTAATCTCGTTATGATCCGCAGACTTTTTCTGTGTGAAGTTGAGATCCAGAAGAGCCTTCACATTCAGACTAAAGTACATCAATTGCCGGATAAATTTGTGGACAACCAGAAGATTATTCATTCACACGTCCCTGCTGCCAACACGCCAGCTAGGATTGACATTTCTAGAGATTGATGCAATCCACCGACAGCAGAATTGGCTGTACCTCAATTGAAAAGAGGACGCCTCCAGGTTCAAAATATAAAATTCCTCAACAGAGGAAGATTCCTGGATATATTAAAATGATCCAACCACAGGATGCTGAGCTCAGACCAGCAACCTCTCCCCTCCTAATTTCCCCTGCAGAGGAAACAACAGGAGAAATATTATTATATTACGTACGTACGGGAGAGGTACTGGACAGATATAGCACAGTCGTCGTCGACGGTTTTGCTTTCGCTATTGCCGTTCACGTCGCTGAATACGACGATGACGTCTACCCACTTTTCTATAGCGTAAACGCATAGATTGGCCAAAGTGGGACGAGGCAATAAGAGTAGAGCTGGACTCACTCTTGAAAAGCAAAGCCTTTGGACCAGTAGTCCATACACCTGAATGTGTAAATACCTGTGGAATATAATTCGGATTTCATAAAGAAATTGAAATGAAGAAAATGAGATCATTTTCCTACTAAGCCTAAACTTCTCTGAAAAAGCCAATAAATGCAGTTCATGGACGTTGTGCCTGCGTATATTTACGGCAATATAGATATAGAGATCTATATAAAACTTACAGAAGGGTATA
This sequence comes from Scilla litardierei, assembly GCA_030789695.1. Taxonomy (NCBI): domain Eukaryota; kingdom Viridiplantae; phylum Streptophyta; class Magnoliopsida; order Asparagales; family Asparagaceae; genus Scilla; species Scilla litardierei. The sequence goes on along the minus strand of CM061134.1, from coordinate 10,849,096 downwards.
CTCTACCCCCAGAGATGAAAGAGATACGTAGAAACGTCTTCTCCATAAAGGCTACAAATATCATTAGCTGATCTTAAGCAATATTCTGCATGTGTATCTTTTTCGAAAGATCGTTGACAGGATTTGTGATATTCACCATATATGTGGTCGACTTAAAGCTAATAGGATCTCCTGCAGAGACCATTGAGATATCAGATAGCTTTAAGTATATATTGGAAATGAAAAACCTAGGTATAACAAGGTATTATCTCGGCTTATATATTTAACACCTTCGTGGTGGAACCCTTTAATATCCTTCATACACCTGGAGTTTATGAAGAATAATGTCCATTTGCAACCTATTAAAAATGGATGCTTATTTATGACACCTTCCAGTAGCTGGAAGAGGGGGAGGACATCCTAGGTCCCGAAGAGCCTAACTCTAGTGTACTTGTTACACTTATTTATCTGGCCAACTGCACGTATCTCTGATAGAACGTCTCCAGTAAAGTGGTTAACCAGATACAGTGTTGTCCTGAAGAGCAACACTAGACCAAGAGCTGCTTCTGCGCAACTTCCAAAGGGTCAAGGAATATATATCGCATATGCAGGTTTAAAGATCATCCCTATGACTAAAACACAATAGGCCGGCCACCTCCTAAATATCTACACATCATCCTCCAATGTCTACATTTTCTGAGAAGCTCATCATCCAAGAAGCAAGTATTGAAAATGCTCAACCAGGTCCAGCAGTACCTTGCAGACACACTGAAGACTGATTCAATGAATACTTTAGTGGAGTCATCTACCAACTTCGAAGAGTATTCCACTCCAGAACGTGACTGCTTTCCTATAGCCGCTAGATGAGTGAAACTTGTATAGATGAGTGATGATTGTATTTTCTTTCAGAACATGATGGATGTAAATACAAATAGGAGATGATTGTATAGATACATAGGAGATCTGCAAGCCTGAAGCTTGTACAGATCAGGGGGAGTCCCTCGATAGTTGTACTCTTTTCCCTTAAGCTGCTGGTTTTTCCCACTGGGTTTTCCACAGCTAATGTTTTAACGAGGCAACCACAGTGGCTCTGGAACCAGAAGTATCCACCCCATTAGCATACTGAATCCTGAAGTATTCACATGCTTAACCCAAGGTAATGAAGAGATGAGGGGGAGTGTTGTGAGATGAGGGAGGCCTTTGGCCTCCCCCCTCAACATCTCATCATTACTCCCCACTAAGTTAGTGGGGAGTCCATTGGACTCCTAATTCATATGAATATATAGAGAGCCATGGCTTGTGCCATGGCTACTCCTAATTTGTGATTATTTCCACTTCTTCTCCATAATCTTCTAACATTACTTTCTTTTTTCTTTTTAATACGTCCGAAGAAAATGTGATTTTTCAAGTTAGTAACTCATGTTTTTTCTCTTACAAATAGATATCTTCTATTGGATATTAACTTTTTTAAAAATATTTCTCCTTTGATGTGGTATATTTTTAAAACATGTTGTGTATTAAACAGCAACGAAATAATGTATATGATATTGCCTATAAAATTACCCAAAAGTAGATGTAGTTTAGTATAACTTCGCCTTTTAAGCGTGGATTGATATTTCAATATCCAAAGATGTGATTGATTTGATTTGGATGAGAAGCACAGTTTTATCTACGTGTGCATCTTCAATAAATTAAATTCAATAAAATAGTTATTTGACATGCAACAAACTTGTGTCGATGGTTGTGTTTAATAAATAAAAATCTTTGGCTTTTTTTAAATTTTATATCAAATTCATCAAATTTCCGAGGGAAATTATACTCAAATAAAACCATATTATACATAGAAAAATAAATAAATAGAAATAATGCATGTGTATTACTGAAATTGATGCATGCCTTGAAAGTTGTAATTTCATCTGTAGCTTCTGTTGCAACGTCTTGTTTGGAAATTATGTTACGCAAAATGTTTATACACAATATGTTTGCACATGACACGTGGTATATTTCTTATAATGCATGCATTGTTGTCATCATCAAAACCGGTGAGAATGTTGAGATATGGAATCTCACACTGTGTGGGTTTGATGATGAACAAATGTACATCCAGCATCTTTGAATGCCTTAATGAAAGTCAAATATTGCACTCAATTGGATTAATGATGAGCTAAACAGTGTCATAGACAAATTAACGCTAAGCCAGGAGCTTAAAGTGTTGGAACTTATCCAACTAAGCTGGATCTTAATCCAACTGTTAGGGTTGAATTTCTGCTGATATTTGTTGGCATTAGTGGCACTATATCTGGAGAGCTCAGTTTGTGGAATCTGGATTGTTTTTGAGCAGTTTGAGCAAAATGTTGAACGACATTATGTTCAACATTCGGGATCTGGAATAATTGTTCGTATTCAGAAACGCTACTTTGGTCTACAAATCTGTCGTGGTGATCTCAGATATGATTTGTAGCCTAGAATATCGGAGGTTCCTGATTTGATTGATTCCAGATATTGGTGAGATTTTTATACTCCTTCTTACCTGAATTAGTTCCTTAATTGATGGAGGTTTGTTGAGAATATTTGGGAATCTGGTTAGTTCCTAAATTGATGGGAGGAAATATTTGCTGAGATTTATTGGTTTTATTTACCAGAAATAAATCCGTATTCTATGAGCAAAATATCCACATGAAATTTGTTTTAATCATTTTACACGAAATAGATTCGGTGATTCCTTGAATATGAGATTTCTTACCCGAAGTGATCCTAGTAATATTGGCGGATATCCTGCATTAAAGAGGAAGTTATTTACCCATAAATAGTGGTTACAAAATCTGAATGGGTTCATATCTGAATGGTTGTGCGGTTGAAGATATGTGCGGTTGAAAATTCTATATATGAATGTTTTTAGATCTTGCTGTATTGTTTAGATTTTTCTCCAGATACTCTATTGGATGCTGGTTCGCATAAGATTTGCTGATGATGTGGTTGAATGTATTAATATGCAAATATGGTATGAGAGATATCGGCTGGTGACAATGTTGGATGATATGTTGAACGTTATGATACAACATAATGTCCAACATTACTGATCAAAAGGCTGAAATCGAATGCCGGACTTCAGCGGTTATCAAAGGTGGATTACTTCAGATCCCATGTTATCTCTTTTAGGTATTCTGGTATATTCTGTTGAAGATACATTTGGAAGTTGCAATCTCTTGGTTTTATTGTTGTATCGGTTAGAGAGATTCTTTCCCGCAATATTTTATTGATCGAATCCTTGGAGATATGCTGAACTACTTGCCCGAAGTAGTTCCAGAGATTGTGGGCTGCCGATCTGCATGAGATCTGTCGAGCGAACTACCTTAACTACTCCGCGATTGAGGGTGAGCAGTGTAGATAGAGGTGCGTGCGGTTTTGCGGAAAAACAACGGCTTTTACGAAAGTTTTTTAAGAACTCCGAGAGGAGGCCGACGGCTATGCACGTCGGATCAAGGGAGTTGATCTAGTCGGTTGTGCAAGGGGAGCTTGCGGGCAAGGGGAGCTTGTCGAGAATACTCCATGGGTTGGTAGAGACCGCCCATCATGGGTTGTATTGAGGGGGAGGTTGTTCTTCCTGATAGAATCGCGATAATTAGTGATTGTACTCATTGATTATTTTAGTGGAGTATTCTGATTTTCTGGGCGTGGCCCCGCAGATGTAGGTGTGCGCACCGAACTGCGTTACCAATTCTTGAGTGTCTCTGATTGGTTTGTGTTGTTCTTTTGGCTTTATCGATTATTACTGCGTAATGAAATAACAATTGGTTTCAGAGCAGGTCACCAGTGTATCTTTATTTTCAAAGAAGGTGTGATCTTGGATTTCAGTACGTAAATCATGGCTACACGAGCAGGTGCCTCCGTTGTCCGTCCTCCATTGCTCATTGGTACGAACTACACTTACTGGAAGTCTTGGATGCGTGCATTCATTAAGTCCATTGATGAGAAGGCATAGATAGCTGTCACTGAAGGATGGACACCTCCGGCCGAAAGTGACAAAGATGGCAAAGAACACCTCAAGCCGGCAAGAGACTGTAGTCGGATTGAAGAACATGCGGCCTTGTGCAATTCTAAAGCAATTAATGCTATTTTTTCCGCTGTCGACGAAGAGCAATTCAAGTTAATCTCTACGTGTGAGTATGCAAAGGATGCATGGGATATACTGCAGAATATTCATGAAGGGACAAGTACTGTAAGAGCTTCTAAACTTCAAACACTCGCCTCTCAATTTGAAAATCTTAGAATGAATGATGATGAATCTGTGGCTGAATTTAATGGAAGTTTACGTGATATAGCAAATCAGGCATTTCAATTGAGGAAGAAGTACTCCCAAAAGAAGTTAGTAGAGAAAACTCTGAGATCTTTAACTGACAAATTTTCGGCAAAGATTGCAGCTATTGAAGAGGTAAGGAACACATCCAATATGAGATTGGATGAACTCATGGGATCACTTCAGACCTATGAAATGAATTTGAAGCAAAACAAACGGGACAAAGGGGTGGCACTGAAGGTAGAAGCTTGTGAAGAATCTAAATCTGATTATGAGTCAGAACTTGATGAAGACATTGCATCGCTGTCCAAAAACATCAGTAGAATGCTGAAGAAGATTAGTAGTAAATGGAAAAAGAAAGGAAAAGGGATGCAGTGCAGAGTATGTGAAGGATTTGGGCACACACAAGCTGAATATGCAAACACCTTGAAGAAGCAAAAAGGGACGTCCTCGACTAGTACATGGAGTGAAGATGATTCTGATGGGAGTGTTAAAAATGAGGACATCATCAGTAATTACAATGCCCTCGCGGCCTCTCAGAAGAAGGGACCTGATTACAACAAACTAGCCAATGTCAGACAGAATGTTGCAACATTATGTTCAACATCATGTACAACATTAAGTACAACATCCTGCACTGAATCTGAGTCTGAAGTTGATAGTGATGAAGAAGCTAATGACGATGATATTCGAAAAGCATGCCTGATGATGTTTAAGAAATGGATGCAAATCTGCAATATCAACAAAGTACTGAAGGAGGAGAATGATAGACTGAAGAAAGAGAAGGAGGAGGTCAAAACCGAATGTCTGAAAGCTGAGGGAAACTGTAGAGAATTAGAAAGAAACTTCAGAAATGTTCTTCTCAGAGCAGAGAAAGCTGAATGCACTTTGGAGAAGTGGAATTCTGGAAAAGCAAAGCTGGATGATATCTTAAACATGGGTAAGATTTCAGGAGATCGCACCGGAGTGGGATACAATAGAGGAGCCTTCAATAATGTGTCTGCTGAAAGAAGAATTCAAGTTACCAAAGAACTTGAAAAAATGGGTCAGCACAAGGGGCATGATCAGAAGAAGAAGCAGACTAGATGCGTAAAAGGTGGTCGTCCTGCATGTGCTTACTGCAAGTTCATAGGCCATACTGAGAGAAACTGCTTCAGTCGCATGCGAGATTGGTCAGAAGGAAGAAATGTTAGACACCCTGATATGAAGATGAAGAAGCACTGGGTCAGAAAGTCTGAATTATACAGCAAGAACACTACAGCTTCAGAGAAAGCACTTCATATTGTGACTAATGTTGTAACATTAGATACAACACAAAACAATGTTGCTGCAGATGTTATGACACCAGACTCGACATCTCCCCTCGACAATCACTGTGAGCAACCTGCGCCAAAGTCTCATGAATCTTCCTCCAGAATTATCAGAGTGCTATCTCGCTGCTCTGCTCACTGCTCTTCCTCCACCGGTGCCATTGGATCTTCACATGTACCCTCTGTCAACACCGCCGATGTTTTCAATTCTCCAACTACTTTTCGGCCCTTCAGAACTCGACTTCTACCCTGGACATCATTTCTTTCGTCACCCTACTGTCAGATGTGAGGTATGGTGTTCTTTCTCTTATTCTGTTGTGCCTGAGATGTTATTTGCTATTAAGAGAGACAGAGGAGCCTCTGGATGTGCCTCGGTTGAGTTTTTCTGAATTTTCTTTTGGAGTTGTGAGGCTAGCTGAAAGGGGGAGAATGTGGTGTCTTTTCTGAATAATTTGGCTGTATTTTTTGAGGTAATCACTGCTCGGGTTGCTCTAGTAAGGGGGAGAATGTGTTTTGGATTATTGTGGCTCAAAGGGGGAGAATGTGTGCTTGGTTGACGCTTGCTTTGGTTTGTGCCACATAATGCCAAAGGGGGAGATTGTTAGGGTTGAATTTCTGCTGATATTTGTTGGCATTAGTGGCACTATATCTGGAGAGCTCAGTTTGTGGAATCTGGATTGTTTTTGAGCAGTTTGAGCAAAATGTTGAACATTATGTTGAACGACATTATGTTCAACATTCGGGATCTGGAATAATTGTTCGTATTCAGAAACGCTACTTTGGTCTACAAATCTGTCGTGGTGATCTCAGATCTGATTTGTAGCCTAGAATATCGGAGGTTCCTGATTTGATTGATTCCAGATATTGGTGAGATTTTTATACTCCTTCTTACCCGAATTAGTTCCTTAATTGATGGAGGTTTGTTGAGAATATTTGGGAATCTGGTTAGGGCCTAAATTGATGGGAGGAAATATTTGCTGAGATTTATTGGTTTTATTTATCAGAGATAGATCCTTATTCTATGAGCAAAATATCCCCATGAAATTTGTTTTAATCATTTTACCCGAAATAGATTCGGTAGTTCCTTGAATATGAGATTTCTTACCCGAAGTGATCCTAGTAATATTGGCGGATATCCTGCATTAAAGAGGAAGTTATTTACCCATAAATAGTGGTTACAAAATCTGAATGGGTTCATATCTGAATGGTTGTGCGGTCGAAGATATGTGCGGTTGAAGATTCTATATATGAATATTTTCAGATCTTGCAGTATTGTTTAGATCTTCTCCAGATACTCTGTTGGATGCTGGTTCGCATAAGATTTGCTGACGATGTGGTTGAATGTATTAATCTGCAAATATGGTATGAGAGATCTCGTCTGGTGACAATATTGGATGATATGTTGAACGTTATGATACAACATAATGTCCAACATTACTGCTCAAAAGGCTGAAATCGAATGACGGACTTCAGCGGTTATCAAAGGTGGATTACTTCAGATCTCATGTTATCTCTTTTAGGTATTCTGGTATATTCTGTTGAAGATACGTTTGGAAGTTGCAATCTCTTGGTTTTATTGTTGTATCGGTTAGAGAGATTCTTTCCCGCAATATTTTATTGATCGGATCCTTGGAGATATGTTGAACTACTTGCCCGAAGTAGTTTCAGAGATTGTGGGCTGCCGATCTGCACGAGATCTGTCGAGCGAACTACCTTAACTACTCCGCGATTGAGGGGGAGCGGTGTAGATAGAGGTGCGTGCGGTTTTGCGGAAAAACGACGGCTTTTACGAAAGTTTTTGAAGAACTCCGGGAGGAGGCCGACGGCTACGCACGTAGGATCAAGGGAGTTGATATAGTCGGTTGTGCAAGGGGAGCTTGCGGGTAAGGGGAGCGTGTCGAGAATACTCCATGGGTTGGTAGAGACCACCCATCATGGGTTGTATTGAGGGGGAGGTTGTTCTTCCTGATAGAATCGCGATAATTAGTGATTGTACTCATTGATTATTTTAGTGGAGTATTCTGATTTTCTGGGCGTGGCCGCGCAGATGTAGGTATGCGCACCGAACTGTGTTACCAAGTCTTGAGTGTCTCTGATTGGTTTGTGTTGTTCTTTTGGCTTTATTGATTATTACCGCGTACTGAAATAACACCAACGTTGTGTAGAGGAATATGCCCTCGGATCATTTGTATTTGATGTAAATGATAATTTAAGCCTTGATAGGGGACTAATTTGCATATGATGCAAAATAGATTAAATGTGTTTTAAATTGTTTAAAACAATATTTAATAAAAATAAACGCAAGGAAAAGTTCACCTGCATGACGGGATCGTCCCGCTCTAGACGCAGGTTCAAACCGCGTTAAAAACAGAGTCCAAACGAGTCCAATAAGTCTATTTAAAGTGTTTAAATAGAAGCCCAAAGAAGTCAAGCCCAAAAGAAAAGCCCATGCTTTAATATTTAAAGCAGATTTTTTTAAGAAAAAAAAATATTTAAAAAAAAAGGTGGGGCAACTTTTTTTGGCCTGCTGGCGCAAGGCGCCAGCCTTGCAAATTAAAGGGGAACAGGGGCGCCACCTGGCGCCCCTTGATTGGCGCCTGCAGAGGCGCGTGCCAGGCACGCGCCCCTCGGGCTGCGCGCGCGTGCTGACGCGTGGGGCCCCTGTGTGGGCCCCACACCTAGGGTTGCGAACCCTTGGTGCGTTTTCTCTTGATGGCTGCCTGTATTTGCGAAATACAAACCTTGGGCTGATCTTTGGATACTTAATTGAAGGGTCAAACGAACTCCGATTGACGAACCGTTTTTTTTCCTATGCGTTCACCGTTGAACGCCCTTCGAATTGATAGGTTGTATCAATCCTGAAACTCAACGGTGAGGGAGTTAAAATTCACGGAAGTTTAGCCTTTGTGAAAGGCAAAACTAAAGTGAATTAATTAACTCCAAATTTAGTCCCACATCGTATTTTGAGAAAAGGGGAGAGTCCGCCGCCTATATAAATAGGGGTCTTCCCCCTTCCTCAAAACTCGTCCCAAGCTCTAGATCTGAGCGGCTCTCGTAAATGTTGGAGCACGCTCGGATCTAAGCTTAAATTAATATTTCTCATCTCCCTATAAATTTCTGCCTTGCTCCCGAGGGCTCTAGCAAAGCCGCAAAGGAGTTCGGATTCAGATCCGAAATCTAGGCGGAGGTTTCACTCGCGTGAAACTTTCTTCGGCGCGTGGTTGGCTCGGCGACACGGGATTGATCGCCTCGGGATGCAGAGCGGTTCAGGGAGCGGTTCAATGAGCGGCTCGGCGTGAGACGGGAGCAGCTCGGAAGACGGCGCGGAACATCTCGCCTGCCCCAGTGCTGAGATTCCGGGTATGTGTTTAAGTTTTCATTTAATTATTCGCAGTAGTTAGATCCCTCTTGGGGTGGTCAGATCCACCCCAAGTTAGCAGAGATCCTGACTAATAGGGTCTGGTTCCTTAGGGTTGCATGTTAATTAGATTAACATAAAATTTTTTCGCTGCATTTCTGTCTATGTTCCATCCGACTTAGGACGGGACTAGAGTTTTTGTGCCCTAAGGGTCTCTGAAAACCCTTCATTGGCATCAGAGCTTGTTTATGCTTGAGTACGGGTTCTCGGGTTATGAGCTGACCCGAAGTAATCGCTCTTACCGTACCAAGTCCTGATAAGATAGAGATCTTATGTTAGGTTGGGCGTTGTCGAGAGGCATGCCGTAAAACAAGTTCGTGAGGTATCTTGTGACGGGTCTAGGGTCCCATGGATGATGGGCCTTAACAGCATCGCAATGATATCAGAGTGATACCCTTCATTGGTATCAGAGCCATCTCTGTATGCTGATCTTGGACTGCGAATTTATTATTTGAATGCTTTTACAGAAAAATGTTTTCTTTAAATTTATGCGATAAATTTAAATTTTTTTTGTTTAAAAAATTTATATGATAAATTTTAAACATGAAAGTTTTAAAATGGAATTTTTAAATTTATGTGATAAATTTTAAAATTGTTTTAAAGCTTTAAAACTTTATGCGATAAGTTTAAAATGTTGTTTAAAATTTTATGTGATAAATTTTTAACATGGAATTTTTAAATGATGTTTTAAATTTATAAGATATTTTTAAAAAACTGATTTTAAAAGTTTAAAATTTTTATACGATAAATATTTTAAAGAAGCATGCAAATGTTATGATTTTTAAAACAAGCTTTTACTTTATGAGATAAAATAAAATGTTTTAAAAATCGTATTTTTAAATTTAAATGTTAAATTTAAGTATGCATTCTAAAATTGTTTATGCGATAAACTTTAGTCTATTTAATTGTTAAATAGTTGTACACTTTTTATGCGATAAAATTAGTGTAAATGTTTAATGGATATGTCTTCTTGTCCCTTATTTGATAACACAAGACAACCCTTTAGGTTAGCCATTAAAAATGATTAAATTTTATTTACTTGAATTTTAATGACATGCTATGTTTTAATAAAATATTAACAACCCTTTAAGACCTAATTCCTGATTAGGGTAGTCCTTTTAATGATTTCTTAATTCTAATTGTTATTATTAATTCTCATTAAAGGACTTCACTTTTAGCGTTGGTTAATAATTTTATTAAAATCCTAATAACGATTAGGATAGCACGTGAACCTTATAGTTGATAAGGACTTAATAAAAGTTATTAAACAAATCCTAAAATTTTGAATTTAAGGATGCAACTAGTTGATAGGATTAATTAGTTGTTAATAAAAGTTGTTTAGTCTATGGCACACATACAAAAATGACAAGCTTCATTCAATGGACCATGATCCAGTCAATGTGCTTGGCTAAGAGTTCTGGGTCAACCCTTGCTAGTACAAGGGGCAGTGATCCTGACTTAGTCAATTCCCTGGCTGTGTTCCGCTGGACCGCAATGTCGCGAATCATGATTGTATGACACCCTAGACTATATCTAGTCAATGCGTTATAAATCTTATTAAAGATTAATTCGTATCCCTCCTTAATTTTGGAGCTTGGTAACTCAAAGAAGACAATTATAGTTGTTGAGTCTCCTCAAGCTGTGACTTGTTTTTCTTTAAGGAACAAACTCCAACATACATGTGATGTAGTCTAGACTTGACCCAAATCGATGCGTCGGGTCTCCTCGAGTATCGATCTAAGACAAATCTGGACACGAAATCAAGGGTCTGACTAGACCAGGTATTATGATTTGTTGAGTCTCCTCAAGATCATAAGTGACTGTGGATAAAAATCGACAGGGAATCACATGTGATGTGATTGACCAAGAGTTAGGCTACCAGTCATGGAACCAATCAACTTGTTGAGTCTCCTCAAGGTTGTGAGGTTCGGGATGATTGGATCCCTCTTTCACTAATTTTAAATTCGATTAAATCGTTCGTTATTAAGCTTTAAAACGATCGTAAAAATAGTGGGAGGATATAGATAGATGAAAGCCAATCTACCTATATTTAATATTGAACATATGCAAAAACTAGGGCACGACTATGTTTACCGAAGGAATCAAAATATAATATTGGAATAAGTTAACTGGTCAAATAGTTGATTAATTGAATATCAAGTTAAATTCTAATTAATGGAATTAAACTATATTCTCGTTGACATTAAATGACCTTCTAAAGAACAGACTTAAGAAATATGATTTCATTAAGTTCTGGGTCCAACAAATAAATTAAAGCTACATGTCACTCTTCTCTATATGAGGCAGCTTGAACATATAGGGTATTCGAAGTATGTTTCTCCCTACAACTTGTCGAGCTACCCTCAAGGTTGTATGGACAAACAATTCTGATCCGCAAAGTTCGAGAATTCGATCAAACCGTTTGAGTCGAATATGAGTGCATGAGCGGTGCAAGACTATGTATCCCAACCGGATCTTGAGACAAGCAACTTCTTGAGCTAAACTCGAGATTGCAAAGCTCAAGCGTTTGGATACATAAGATGCGTGCATAGCTATTTATGCTGGGTTAATTGATATTTAAATGTGATTTAGAAAAGGAAGAAGACACTCCGGAAAGTCAATTGAGAAAGTTAGTTTAATTTATCATTAGTAAAGGCATAAGTAGGAGGAAATGAAAATGTGATATATTTTGATGTCACGATTTCAGAATAAATAGTTATATAAAAACATCTAACACGTTTTTTTTACGAATGTCGTCACCTTGCTTCGGAAGCAATGTTTTGTGTTAAGTAATTTGTAATAACTATATATATATTAAATGTTAATATATAAATACACAAGATAGTAGCAAACATATATGGTAAAATAGACTAGACCATGTCGAGAGACTAAGCTTCACAAGTCACATAAAGAGGGGTCTGACCGCTCGTATTATGAAGTCTACGGACACTTGTGAATCTTATCATCTTAGATATAATGGCTGAAAACCATCTGTAAGACAGTGGAAGAATGAGTTATCGAACTCAGTCTCGTACATACTGATGTACCCGAGTCTATTTTAACCAAAATAAGTTATTCGTATATTTTATTAAGACACGTGTTCTTGATGAAACACAAGTCTGATAAAATAAAGAACAAAAAGCAGAAAGTATTTAAACTGATTCGATTAGATCGAATGGTCAAATACTTAGCTACATAAAATCTTGTGTAATTAAAAGAAAATGTGATTTTCTCTCAGGTCAAGTCTGTTAACACATCCGTGTGTTAAAATGTATGAATCACACTTAGTGAGACTTGGTGTGATACATAGTAAATGACTCTGAGTTAAGTCCTCTCTCTGGGTTAAGTCCCAGATCGTAATGCCTAGGTTTTGATAATGTCCTATGAGGACATTGTCAATAAGATATTCATTAAATCGATCATTAAAGAAGTTGTATAATTACTCGAATTTCGTGAGACGAATTGTCGAGTTAGACATCATAACTGATGATGACTTAGTCAACTTCCGGGATGAAATTCGGAGTAGTAACTCCGATTTAAAACTTGATGCAATCAGAATAGGTCCGTGTGCGTAAATAAATTTGAGAATTTAGTTTACGTACCCAAGGAAAATGTTTCCTCACTTTCTGCAAGTAAATCTTTAAGTTGAAAGATTGGTGCAGAAAGAGAATAGTAAAGTACAATCTTGTTGATCGAAAACGGGTTTCACCCTAATTTCTTTAAAACGGATTAGTTGAAATCGTCTTGCCAACAGATGTGTACAGATCTACTCGGACCAAATCCGATGTAAAACGCTCATGTTGACCATGAAAATTGGAGCATTCACTTATAAGTTCGTTTTTCTAAATATGATTTAGACGGACCAACTTATATGAATTAGCCAGAGAGTTTTCAAGGTCAGTGGGAGCGTATAAATTACATGCAAGGCATCAAAGAGATGGAACATATATTTTGATTAAGTAATCAAAGAGTTTGATACTTTATCAGAAATAGATATGAGCCATTTGAAATGACCATTAACAAATTTAAATTATTATCGTAATGTACGACGAGCTGGATAAGATACATGTATATTAAATATTACAAATTCCGATAGACCAAGTGAATTATTTGAATGAGATTCAAATGGTTGGTCTAACATGAACATAAAAACCCCTTGAGTCTATAGTGTAGACGGTTTTAGCAGATCCACTCACGAAGGCTCTACCACATGAAGTCGAGAAAACTTATGTGTAAAAACGGTATAAGATACCGGGATAAATGGGCCTCAGTGCAAGTGGGAGATGTTGAGAGAAGATACCTTCGAGGCAATCTATCTCTGTGTGTGAATAGCACAAACGTCTTGTTCGAAATAACAGTAAGCTATTTGGTAATAATTTATCTAAGTTATTTTATAATGTAGTTAACATTAGACATTAACTTAGGTAATGTCCTGAGACTTTATGCAAGGTCAAACAGGTATCGAGATGAGTATCTCGATCATGGAGAAATGTTTGACCGTCTGTAACATAAGTCCAAAAAGGGTTCGTGGTCGTAGATGTTTCGAGACAAGGATATCGAAACATCGGATAGACCATTGTGTCTTAGTCTTCACCGTTTAGCGGTGGCGATGATCTCATGATCGCTTGACTTGGCGAAGTCGTAGATGAGACACAGGTGCTCATTAGAGAATGAGTTCACTGAACGATCTACAAGAGTTAACATATGGTTATATTGACCAATCTGTCAATGATGACTCTGAGTGATGATAGGCTAGTTGGTCTTTTGACTTGAGGTCATTTTGACGAACCTGTGCGTGAACGGTGCCACTTAGATCAAATGACCTAGCTTCGAGGCAAGGCCTGTCGAAAGGTCTTTGATCGGGTGACACTTGAAGCGTATGCGGAGCGTAATGACCAAGAGATGATTCGTCTCTCCCGGTCAATGGGAGTTAGTGTCGTAGGGTTAGTTCGGTCTTTAGTAAAAACTCTGGCCAGAGTATGTTGGAAGAAGTCCAACATTTTTTTTGACTAAAAGATCGATAGAAACTGACCGGAGTCAAGTTATTGGGGTTGACAGTTTAACCGTACCCTAGACTTGATCTACACGACATAGTTTAGACGAAGAGACTATAACTGCGGAATTCATCACGGAAACAGTCAAGGTGGTCCCGACAATACTCATGTCGATGAGTCAACCACATAATGATGATTCCTGAAGCAGGAACGGTAACCACTGCTCGTGGTCACTGACGTATAGGGCTTCGAGCCCAACCTGTTGTAAGGGTCAGGCTGTAGGGTCTCACACAGAGTGCGATCTTCGTCTAGTAATAGGTAGAAATTAGTTAGGGAGAATAATTTGCATTTGATGCCGGGGATAAAATATTGCAAAAGATGTTTGCAATTATCTCCTGCATTCGGGATAAATGATCCTGAGTGCAAGTGGGAGATGTAGAGGAATATGCCCTCGGATCATTTGTATTTGATGTAAATGATAATTTAAGCCTTGATAGGGGACTAATTTGCATATGATGCAAAATAGATTAAATGTGTTTTAAATTGTTTAAAACAATATTTAATAAAAATAAACGCAAGGAAAAGTTCACCTGCATGACGGGATCGTCCCGCTCTGGACGCAGGTTCAAACCGCGTTAAAAACAGAGTCCAAACGAGTCCAATAAGTCTATTTAAAGTGTTTAAATAGAAGCCCAAAGAAGTCAAGCCCAAAAGAAAAGCCCATGCTTTAATATTTAAAGCAGATTTTTTTTAAGAAAAAAAAAATATTTAAAAAAAAGGTGGGGCAACTTTTTTTTGGCCTGGCCAAAAGGCCAGGCCGTTGAGTGCTGGCGCAAGGCGCCAGCCTTGCAAATTAAAGGGGAACAGGGGCGCCACCTGGCGCCCCTTGATTGGCGCCTGCAAAGGCGCGTGCTTGGCACGCGCCTGCGGGTGCATGCCAGGCACGCGCCATTCAGGCTGCGCGCGCGTGCTGACGCGTGGGGCCCCTGTGTGGGCCCCACACCTAGGGTTGCGAACCCTTGGTGCGTTTTCTCTTGATGGCTGCCTGTATTTGCGAAATACAAACCTTGGGCTGATCTTTGGATACTTAATTGAAGGGTCAAACGAACTCCGATTGACGAACCGTTTTTTTCCTATGCGTTCACCGTTGAACGCCCTTCGAATTGATAGAATACATGGTGACCTTTGCAGGCCTATTCACCCCGCAAGTGGCCCATTTTCGGTACTTCATTACTGTACTGATATATGCATCTACTAGATGGTCTTATGTGTGCCTTTATGTTCACTCGCAACCTAGCTTTCTCAAAAGCTTATAATGTGGGTGAATTTACTACACATATCACTCAAGACTTCTGCCAAGCAACTGGCATTGAAATTGAACATCCTGCAGCATGTTCAAACTCATAATGGGTTTGTAGAGTCTCTGGTAAAGAGACTCCCATGGATTTCACGTCCATTGAAAAATCCCAGTTGCATGTTGTATTTAGGGACCAACACAATGCATTCTGCATCACATATCACGATACGGCCCGCTTGTTGCCACATCTAGATCTTTAGTTTCTACAAGTGGTATCAGAGCCGCTATGCTTGGATCTTAAGATTTTGCTTGCTCGTAAATTCAAATCTGATAAAAATCAGATTTTTAATCTGTTTCTGGATTCGGATATAATAAAAATTCAATTTTTACTCTACATGAATCAGATCTGTAAGTTTTATGGGGTTTTTAATTGTTTTTTCCTGTTTTAAAAAAAATTAGATCGGGGACGGCCCGCCGGACGCCGCCCGCCGCAGACCAAGGGGCGGCTCTGCCGCCCCCGTCAGGTGAATAGGCGCTGGCATCCGCCGGTGCCTGCCGCGGACCAGAGGGGGCGGCATATGTCGCCCCAAGTCGGGGATCAGGGGGCGGCACCTACCGCCCCCAACGGGACAAAGGGGGCGGCACTCCCCCCGGTAGGACAAAGGGGGCGGCCCCCGCCGCCCCCTACAGAATCAGGGGGGCGGCGCCCGCCGCCCCCCGTCGGGACAAAGGGGGTGGCCCCCGCTGCCCCCCTTACAGAATCAGGGGGGACGGCGCCTGCCCCCCCCCCCCCCCCCCGTCGGGAAACTGGCACCGGCCACTTGGCCGGCGCCGGATGCAAAAGAAGGGGGGCGGCGGCCCCCCACCTCCACCCCCCAGGCTGAAACCTGCTAGGGTTTCCGTAGTAGGCCAAGCCCAGGATGGGCCCAAAACTTAAAAAAAATTTGGCTGGGCCTTTAACCTGTTTTAGGCCTATTTGGATAATTTTGGGCTTTTAATTTTGGTCTAATAAATTCATTTGGACATAAATTTGGAACTGTTTTGGATTTATTTTAACACTAAGGGAAGGGGAAATAAATGGGCATGTTTATATATTTCCCTAAGTTAAGAATTTGTGTTAAAATTCAGTTTTGTTGTGAATGCAAATACTAGAGTCGGTTAGGATTGCGGGTATCTTAGAGATACATTCATATCTATGTATCCTATATTTCTACTCTCATATTCTGCCTATAAATAAAGGGATGTGGGTTCCTCCCCCGGTAGTTGATTCATAACACGTTATCAGCACGAGCCTCTAGAAAATTTTCCACAAAAATTTTTTTTCATTCGTTGCGAAGGCGAAAGGAGACGGGAGATCCACGTGCGCGGTGCAAAGCTTCCTCAATCGAGCATCGTCATCCGTGTAGGGCTTCGTTCAACCGTCGCTATATTCAGAGGTCGGATATAGAGGTAAAATCGCTAAAAACGATGTTTTTAATCATGCGTATGATTGTTCTACCCCTAAATCTCGTAAGATCGATACGGGTATTTGCTAGATTGCCTAAAAACGACGGATTTTTCGTCTCAAAAATCCAATTTTTAGGATTTCCCCCCCAACCATCCATGGTCGCACCCCCATATAGGGGGCGGCCTGCGCCCTGCTGTCGTCCCCCCTGCAAGGGGCGGCAGCCCGCCGTCCCCTTGCATAGGGTCGGCGGCCTCTTGCCCGTCGTCCCCCCAAGTAGGGGGTCGGCGGCCCCCTGCCGCCGTCCAGCGGAGGCAAGGGGGCGACGGCGGCTAGCCCTAGCCGCCGTCATAAAAACCCTACTGGGCCTAGAGCCCAGATTCAAAAAAAATTGCGGGCCTGAAGCCCGCAAGCAAACTGCGGGCCTGAGGCCCGCAGGCCTTGTTTCAAAAAAAAATTGCCTGCGGGCCTGAAACCCGCAACCAGCCTGCGGGCTTCAGGGCCGCAGGCCAGTTTTTCTTCAAAATAACGGGGGCGAAGGCTAAATATAAGCCTTAAAAGACTTTTTGGGCTTTAAAAAATTAATTAAAAAGGACGTTTGTGGGCCTAAAAATTCGTGAAAAATCACGGTATATTATGGGGCAATATGTGGACATATAAGGGATTATTGGGGATGAATTTAAAAAGGAAAACTTCTTCCTTTTACGAATAACATGTTTAATTATTGGGCACTTTTTACAATTTTTAGAATAAACCCAAATTTTGTACAACCCTTGCATTAAATGATTTCTTCTGTAAAATCATCTATACATATTTTGCATTACTGGCCTATTCTGTGGATATTACATGCGTGGTTGTGCATTATATTTAAGCTTAATAATTAGGAAGATCCTGCGACCGCTCTGCCGTTAGTCACCTAACCTAACGTTGTATGACGTTGCCCAGTGGTCCAATAATTATTAAGTGATTAAATTGTTTATCCATCTCTGCGAATATTAAATGCATGTGATGCCTGTGATGAAAATGTCTGATGAAAATGTGCGATGAAAATGTTTGATGAGCACAAATTTTCTGCATGGATGGCTAATTGTGGTTTTTGGATCGGCTGTTTAAGTCCCACATTTTATTTTCCTGCCCTTTTCTTTTACTTTTGAGAGAAATTGTAGTGAGAAAATTATGTAAATGTCCAAGACCGAAGACTTTTTTCCATGGAGACGGAGGCCACAATTGAAGCTGAAGATCTTATATGGGACCCACATAGGTTTCCAAAGTTGTAATTTCTTTTTAAAGCTTTCATTTGTGTAATATGGACTGTATTGTGACTTTGGACTATTATTTATGTGGGACTGGCAGATCCATGCAATTAGCCCTTCATATTAAAATTGCCTCCGCATGAAAATGTTTATGTTTAAATTATTAATTCATGCATATCTGTGCTCTGCTAGATAAAATGACTAAAATTGCAAGTGTCGATTTCGAAGTGCTGGATGCATCAGGAAGAAACTATCTGCGCTGGTAGCTGGATGTGAAGTTTCATCTGCGGGCAAAGTCCCTCATTTCTGCTATGACTAATAATGAAAATGTAAGCGATATAGAAAAGGCGCAAGCCATTATCTATATTCGCCACCACGTAGACAAAATCCTAAAGGCTGAATACCTTACGGTCGAAGATCCACTTGAGCTATGGACTGCCCTTGAGGATAGGTATAAACATCAGAAAGATGTTATACTCCCAAAGGCACGATATGAGTGGGAGAACCTGAGACTGCAGGACTTTAAGTCCATTGTTGAGTACAACTCAGCACTTTTTAGCATCACCTCACGCCTGAAGTTGTGTGGTGAAAAATCTCAGAAGATCCAATGCTGGAAAAGTCGTATACATCCTTCCATGAAAAGATGCGATAATAATGCAACAATACTGTGAACGCAAGTTCACCAAGTATTCTGAGCTGCTGTCATGTTTACTCATGGCTGAACAAAACAGAGAGCTTCTCCTCGTCACTCACAACATGCGCCACCTGGCACTGCCCCCCTCCCATAAGCTCATAATGCCTCTTATTCTCGAAAGAAGAGGGACAAAAAACGAAAAGAAAGACCACATAAAGGGGGACAGAACAAAAAGGCTAGCGGCCAAGTAACGTGCGATTATATTTTATATATTCACGCACGTCTTCTTTGTGATTTTCCGTTGTTTTCCATCACTCCGTACCCGTTCTTTTGTGTTTTTCTTGAATCTTTTCACTTTCTCTGTTTTTTTGTGCCAATGCAGGAGATTGCCAGCATTGGGGACATATAAAGCAGATATCATGAGTCCCCGGAGCAACAAGAGGTGTCACGCGCGATCCCGGTGGTCATACGTCGAAGAATTCCATATATCAACCCTCAACCGATCAGTTGGACAGAGCCAACCGATCGGTTGGTGCACGCGTATCCGACCCAGACAGGAGCAGAAGTGAAGAGCAGCTCACCCGATCAGTTCAGCGATCGGGTGAGTCCGTCTGTGCTCTCTGTCTTTTGTGCTGAGCTTCAACCTATCGGGTGACATCTCACCTGATCGGTTCATCTGTAGCCAAGATTGCCCATCTCATGACCCGATGAGCTCATCCGATTGGTTGTGTTACCG
This sequence comes from Scilla litardierei, assembly GCA_030789695.1. NCBI lineage: Eukaryota > Viridiplantae > Streptophyta > Magnoliopsida > Asparagales > Asparagaceae > Scilla > Scilla litardierei. The sequence goes on along the minus strand of CM061134.1, from coordinate 10,829,734 downwards.
GGTGAAATGTCTGAAGACCGAAGGCAATATCGACTGTCAGCTCACCCGATCGGTTGATGCTTCAACCGATCGGGTGGCCGTATTTTCTATATATAGTGACCTAGGTTTTTCTCAGACGAGATACCCATTGTATTTTCTGTCTTTTTGGGATTTTTGACGGCTCGAAATTTATTCCGTCTTGTAAGTTTTCTGATTGTTCTGGAACTTTAATATTGCATTAATACCACCCGGATCCCCTCCGGATACTTGAGTTAGAAACCCTAACTCAAGATTTGCACTATGAAATACTTGTAGAAATCTCTACAAGATCAAATCATACACAAATGAAATTGTGACTCCCACACCCCGGGATCACAAACAAACTCTCACAACCGAGAGTAAAACACTTACAATATGAAAGTAAATGAAATACGAAATTCTTACCGACAAAACCCTATGCCTTGAGTAAACTTACGATTTAGGGCAAAACGGATTTTGGGGAAGATGAAGAGGCGCCAAACCCTAGCTCCAAGTAGATGACCAGCAATGGAGTCCTAGATGGATGTTGGTGACATTGGATCAAGCACTTGGCTTGGAAGACACACAATCAATGAATCTCTCTTTTGAAATAAGAGTGAGGGAGAGATTCAAGATTGGAAATGAACGAGCTTTGAATGAGATTGATTGCTTCTCTTTTGATCTCTAAACTTCTCAATGCAGCACACCAAGTATTTATAGGTTAGAGGAAAGAGAGAGAGAGAGAGAGAGAGAGAGAGAGAGAGAGAGAGAGAGAGAGAGAGAGAGAGAGAGAGATGTTTCAATTAAAGCACCAACGGCTCTATTCTGAACCAGACTAGTCGGTCAAAGAAGGATCACTGACCGACTAGTTCATCAACTAGTCGGTCGGTGATTCAACATGAACCGACTAAGAGGTGAACAGTGAATAGATGAAGTTTCAGACTTAAAGAACTAGTCGGTCCAAGAAGACTTGCCAACCGATTAGTTTCACAACTAGTCGGTCGGTGAGTGAACTTAGACCGACTAAGAGATAAAACAAATAGTCTGAGAACAAATTGAATTAGTCGGTTCAAGAACAAATGTTGACCGACTAGTTCATCAACTAGTCGGTCGACAAATGTACATAGACCGACTAACGATAAACAGTAGCTTAGGCTCAAAAATGGAAGTTCAACTAGTCGGTCCAAGAAGGATTCCTAACCGACTAGTTTCACAACTAGTCGGTCGGTGAACCTTCTTTGACCGACTAACTGTAAACAGTAACTGAGCTAGAAATTGAGAAGGCAAACTAGTCGGTTCAAGAAGCTCTGCCGACCGACTAGATCACCATCTAGTCGGTTGGTTCTTCTTATTGAACCAACTAACATGCACAAGAAGTCGCGAATCGAAGCGCGAAGCTTCGGGAAAGTTCGCGTGGACTTCTACTAAGATCCTAGATCTAAGACATGAGCGTTATGAAGATTAAAACGTAATACATACTCAAGGCTTAACATTCTACGAAAATGAAGCTAGAAGACATTAAATAAACTATGACGAACCGTCTTCAAAAGCTTCAATCGAATCTTTATGACTTCAATAATGGTCCTTGAGCTTCAACGAAGCTTTAGGCTCACGATCACGCGCTTTGAGAAGTCTCGAGACGTCGCTTTGGATGTTCATATAAATTTGGCGACGATCTCCATAACTGCGCTCACAAAGAGTTAGTTCACGATATATTTATGTTTGTTCATCATCCAAAACCAAATACGGGGAGTCAATACTCAACATTCTCCCCCCTTTTGGTGATGACAACCCAACATAAATAATAATAAAAAATAATGATTTAAATGAAATTTACTTACTCCCCCTGCATTGATGACACGTTAGTTCCAAAATATATATTAATCATACGCATCAAGCAGACGAGTAAAGTATATAAAATGTGAATCGATTATTGAAATATCGGATTTGAAAATCCATTTATATATTTTAACTCCCCCTGAATCTAACATATCAAATTAGATTCTTGGAAAAATGCTGTAAATTATCATGTAGCTCATCATCATTATTATATCTCACCCCCTTTGGCATAAGCAAAAAGAGTGGGAGGAGAACAACGACAACAAGAATGGCTTCAAATAAAAGCACAGAAGTCGTAGAATACGACCACGGTCCAAATGACACCAAAGGAAAATCCGAATTAAATCAAAGTGTGTCAATGAGACCAAAGTCGAAAGTCGATAAATAAAATCATCAAAACTCAAATTAATTTTACGAATTGAGTTATGGAATATACTCTCCAATATCAACATTCTTGGTTAATTTAGTGCATGGAAAACAATTCTATGTTTCCATAGAAATAATTTCTATTTAACCAAGTTATTATCGTCGAGCGACGATATCAAACATCAGAGACATAAAAAGAATATAATGTGCACAAGAGAATAAATGTCAACATCGATGTATATATATGTGTGAAACATGAGTACATCAAAATCATACATCAGCCAACATACATATAAGCGATCCAACGATCGAAGCATATAATACAACATGTATCACACCGACATCAAAAAGATCATACATCACAAATGTAGCATCATAACACCAAAAATACATCAAAATACATCAAAATATCATAACCACCCACACTATCCTACCCAACGCTCTCAAACTAGATCTATCATCCAAAGTGCACTAAGAGAGTCCTCCAAAGAAGCTCATGAGGCAGCGGGAGGATCTGCAGCAACAGTAGGCTCTGCAGGAGGAGTGGTCACTAAAATGGCTGGAGTGGAGATCTCTGGCACGACAGAAGTGGTCTCGGGAGCAGCAACAGACGAAGCATCCACCGGAAGAACGGTGGCGACAGGTGTGCTCTCAGGATCAACGGCAGAAGTAGCAACAGCACCAGAAGTACCCTCAGGGGCACGAGCAGCAGCAGAACGAACAAGCTCCTCGATCTCATCGTCATCCAACTCCTCCTCGTCAGAAACTGACGGAGGGCTATCAATACCCAAACGAGAAGCGATACGAGCAAGAATCTCCTTTCTTCGAGAACAGCGAGACTCCACACGTTTCAACGTACGTGCGAAGTCAGCAAGAGTAGGAGAGGGAGCAGAAGCAGCTGAAGCAGAGGCTGAAGCAGACGGGGTCGTCCTCTGAACATGACGAAGCGCCGCAAGAGACTTCTTGACGGCCGTCGCATTCAGAGGGGGACCGAGGGGACGCTCATCGTCAGGAGGAAGAGGGACACGAAAGTGACAGAAGACGAGAGTCAATAGGCATGGATACGGAATGTGGGCCGACTTGGTGGACTTTCGAATACATTCGAAAGAGTCCATCTTGTCGAGAATGATCCGTGCCCAATTGAGCTCGATCCCCATGAAAAGAGCGTATATGAGTTTGAGGAATGGCTGTGAAGGCAAGGAAGATGAGCCGTACTTCGGAAGGAGGCACGACTTCAAGATCAGATTCAAGACCCAAGCGTTGGGCTTGAAGGATTTGGATGGGACGCCAATCATGGTGGGAGGGATGACGTGGAAAATCTCAGAAAGCATGACCTGGTCAAGGGAAGAGATGTTATCGACGGAGATATCGGAAGGGAGGAGGCCAGACGAGGAGCAACCAATCAACTCCCCTAAGATTTCTGCCGTGAGGACAATCGGTGTCCCCAAGACAGTCGTCTCAATGGAGTGGGTCTCGTCGTACTGACCCCGGACGCGGTTCGCGTAAAACAGCTTGACAAGGCGAGGATACGGATGTGGATTCGCCTTAGGGTCAAAGCGAAGATAATCGAGAAGTCCACTATATGATAGGAGATCGGCAAGGCCTAGGAAGTCGGAGAACTGTACCAAGTGCTCCAACATCAGCGGGCAGTGTTCGATATGGTTGTATGCCACGAGACACAAAGGGTCATCACGACATATCGAGATATCGACACCGCCAGCTGGCATCGGAGCCTTCCCCTTAGGCTGACGTGTGGAAGAATGGGGTGGAGGAGTATGATCCCGAGCGGCATGCTCGGTTTTCGGGATAAATTCCGTGTCAGAATCGGATGGAGGAGTGGGGGCAAGGAATGAAGCTGGTGAAACGGGTTGCTTCCTAGGCTTGGGTTGTGATCGGGGCTTAACGGTCGCCGTCCTCTTCTTCTTAAGAGGAGGCGAAGACGACGAAGGGTGGGTTGATTTAGATCAGTGTTTAGGTTGCGGGGGGTCCGGAGGAGGTGAATCGACGGTCACAGGCGACGGACGAGTGGGATCGATCGGAATACGTGTTCTCGCCATAAGCGCGATGAGACACGAGCAATCAACCGAGAAATCTAAGCTCAAACCCTAAGAACAACCCTAGACAAACCCTAACCCTAGATGCTGAAATATAGCCCTAGAATAGAGAGAGATACCTATGAGGAGGAGAGGGGTTGACGGCACATGCAGAGATGGCCGGAGAGTGGCCGGAAAACGATGAACGACAACGGTGGAAGTCGAAGAGACGAAGGGGAATCAGGGGTCTTTGGCTGAGAGAGAGACTTCGAACCAACTAGAATGAAAATAAGTCGGTTAGATGAGTTATAAGTCGATCGGAATGCGAAAAGACCAAGCAGTCCCCGTTGCATTTAGTCTGTCATAGTTCAAGCACTGACCGACTAAATGACGATCTAGTCGGTCGGCCAATGAGCTTGAACCGACTAAGTGAAAACAGTAACTGAAGCCAAATTTTAGGGCTTGAGTTAGTCGGTCTGAGTTCATTCACTGACCGACTAGATGAGGATCTAGTCGGTCGGTCAATGAACATGAACCGACTAACAGAGTTCAAAAATTATAGAATTTGAACTTTTGAGTTCTCTCCTAATCGCACTTGGACGAAACATCGTAAAACTCTCATTAATCATTATACTACCCCATAAAACATCGAAAATCTTAAATTTACCGTTCATGAATAAATCGAGCGTAAATTTCGAAATTTCAACGAAAAATCCAGAAAATTCCAATAAATCTAGCATGTGCAAATATAACGAAATTGAATAGCATGCAAGATTATTGAATAAAAATGAATCCTAAATTTCGGATTCACCCATAATCCCCAATTCTCGACGCAAGCGCACAAAGGAGTCTTCCTTTAGGGGTTTCGTGAAAATATCGGCCACTAATATGATGTCCTTTTTAGCAATATGATCATCTAAGAAATGGTGTCGGACATCTATGTGTTTAGAACGGGAATGATGTACCGGGTTCTTAGAGAGACAAATTGCACTTTGATTGTCCACCATGATAGGGCAAGTATCACAGTTTATACCAAAGTCTTTAAGTGTGGGTGAACATATGCACATGGAGGAACACGTGCGTGAGTGTGTCTCACATGGGCTACACGTGCCTGTGGATGTGGTGCATAAAAGTCATCATATGTGTGGAGGGAAATCCGGGACCCTTAGGGCACAAAAACTCTATGCACGTCCTAAGTCGGACGTAACATAGAGAGAAAAGCAGCGGAAAAATAAACATGTTAATCTAATTAACATTTAACCATAAGGTCCAAGACCATAATCCAAGATCTATGCCAACTTAGGATGGGTCTGACCATCCCAAGAAGGATCTAGCCTACTGCGATTAAATTAAACTAATGCTAATAAACACATACCCGGAATCTCAGCCCTGGGGCAGGCGAGATGTTCCGCACCGTCTTCCGAGCCGCTCCCGTCCCACGCCGAGCCGCTCCTCGAACCGCTCCCCGAACCGCTCCTCGAACCGCTCCGCATCCCGAGGCGATCAATCCCGTGTCGCCGAGCCAACCAACCGCCGAAGAAAGTTTCACGCGAGTGAAACCTCTGCCTAGATTTCGGATCTGGATCCGAACTCCTTTGCGGCTTTGCTAGAGCCCTCAGGAGCAAGACAGAAATTTATAGGGAGAGGAGAAATATTAATTTAAGCTTAGATCCGAGCGTGCTCCAACATTTACGAGAGCTGCTCAGATCTAGAGCTTGGGACGAGTTTGAGGAGGAGAGCAGACCCCTATTTATATAGGCGGCTGACTGCTCCCCTTCCCTCAAAATCCGATGTGGGACTAATTTAGAGTTAATTAAATTCAATTTAGTTGGCCCTTCACAAAGTGCAAACTTTCGTGAATTTTAACTCCCTAACCGTTGAGCTTCATGATTGATACAACCTATCAATCTGAAGGGTGTTCAACGGTGAACTCATAGGAAAAAACCGTTCGTCAATCGGAGTTCGTTTGACCATCCAATTAATCGCTCAAAGTTCAGCCCATGGCTAGTTTTTCACAAAAACTGAGCCGTCAAAACAATTCTGCCCTAGGGCCAGAATTTCTGCACAAGTGGGACCCACCAGGCCAGCTGGGCGAGCCCAGACCAGGTCAGAACCTGGTCTGGGCGCGCCCAGACTGGCGCGCCCAATTTGGGCGCCTGGCCCAGCCAGGCCAGGCGCCCAGGCGTCTGGGGCGCCTGGGCCTGTCCAGGCGCCCAGGGCGCCTAGGCGGGCCCAGGACCTGGCGCCTGGGCCTGAGGCGCCTGGGCGCCCTGGCCCTGGCTTGGGCCGGGCGCCCAGGCCCGGGCAGCCTGGACTGTGCCTGGGTCCAGCCAGGCGCCCAGGCCAGACCCAGTCTGGCTGGGTCAGCCTGGTCTGACCCGTTGAACTCCTTTTGGGCATATTTTGAGTATCTGGCGTCCGATTTGGACGCCGTTCGAAACTGGGCGTAGACCGGGACATTCCTGTCTTACCCGTGAACTTTTCCTTGCGTTTATATTATTAAATATTGTTTTAAACTATTTAAAACATATTTAATCTCATTTGCATCAAATGCAAAATAGTCCATATCTAAGCTTAAATTATCATTTGCATCAAATACAAATGATCCGAGGGCATATTCCTCTACAATGTGTGAGCATGTAGAGTATGATGTGTGTTCCTACGTGGCATGGTATTTGTGTACATGTAAGCATGACCCTTCTTTGGAGGTCCACCCAAAGTGGGTTTCTTTCCAAACGAGGGTGTGTACAAGGTGGAAGCACAATTGGTAGATGAACTACCAATAGAGTGTTTGCTACCACTCGTTGAGGCATCGGAAGTTGGCCTAACAAAGGTAGTGGCCTCTTTGGATGAATTTCCCATCGTATACCCCAAGCCAATGTGGTGATTGACCGGAAGTAAGTCATTTAGGATGTTGTCCAAATGGTCCTTGCCCTTATTGAATTTATTAATTCGGCCTAATGTGCACTCATATTTCTCGGTGAGAGAACGCATAGAAGCATCCAAAGTGGATACTTGCGATGTGAGCACATAAACACGAGATTTGAGATTTTCATTCTCAATACTCAAAGTCGGGTTTTGAGAAGTCAAATCCGCTATCTTGTGTTCCTCCGGATCCTCAATGCTAACATGTTCAAGTTGAGACTTGAGATTTACAATCTCATTTTTCAACTCTTCAACAACGGTGTCGTTGTTGGTGATGATAGTTTTAGGCGAGGTTTGGATGCTAGCTAAATCATCTTTTACCTTAGTATACCTATTTACTAATTTAGTGTATTTAGACCATAATTGCTCATTAGCATTTCTAAGGTCATCCATGGTTACCTCATCGCCTTCGTTATTGCTATCATCGGAGGAGGAATCTTTATCTTGCTCCTCTTGAGCCATGAAGCACATGTGTGCTTGCTCCACTTGCTCATCGTCCGACTCTCCGCTTGAGGAATCATCGGAGTCGGTGAATGTCCCGAAAAGTCCCTTCTTATACCCTTTCTTGTACTTCTTGGACTTGTCGAACTTGGGCGCCTTCCACTTCTCCTTTTGCTTGTTTTGTGGACAATCCGTTTTCATGTGTCCTGGCTTATTGCATTTGAAACACAAAGGAGAGGAGGCGTTAGAAGAACTAAACTTGGATTTGTTTTTGAAGTTACCTTTCCGTAAGAACCGGTTGAACTTCTTTGCCATGAGGGCAATGGATTCCAAGTCCAACTCTTCTTTCGAGTCTTCATCATCGGTCGATGTAGATGTTGATGGAGCGGCCTTGAAAGCAATAGCCTTCTTCTTTGGCTCGTCTTGCTTCAAGTAGGACTTCATCTTATCCTGCAACGTTAGCTTGCTATCCTTGCGTACCTCATAAGACATTAAGGTACCCATTAGTTGTACGAGAGTATATGTTTTCATGTCATTACCTTCCTCGATGGCGAAGGTATGTTTCTCCCAACAAGAAGGAAGTCCGTCGATGATCTTCGAGACTTTCTCCTTTTGGGTGTAGGTCTTACCGAGAGCCTCCAACTCGTTTGTGATGTCGACGAAGCGAGCATAGTACTCCTTCATCTTCTCACCCTGTAGCATATGAAATAACTCGTAATTTTTATTAACTACAACGAGTTTAGAGTCTCTTACCCTACTCGTCCCTTCATGCAAGATGAGGAGGGAGTTCCATATTTGATATGAACTCTTACATGTGCATATCTTGTTGAAGTCCTCGGGCTCCAAGGCATATTGCAAGGCGTTCATTGCCTTAGCATTACTTACCTCCGCGGCGACCTCCGCGGTAGTCCACTTCTCGAAATCTTCTTCGACGGGCTCGACATACTCCTTCATCGTGGCCCTCCATAGTGAAACACTCCGGAGGAAAGTTTCCATCCGGCATTTCCAGTACCCGTAGTTAGTACCGTTGAAGAAGGGAGGCCTCGTCGAGGAGTGTCCTTCCATCACCGAAGACGCTCCTTCACGGTTCCTGAATGTGCTGTAATTTGAAGGCGGACGAACGATCTTGTTGTCGTTGGCAGACATAGCTATAGACTTGGCTTTGATACCAAATGTAATGCCATACTAAGCTACTGCACAAGTACTAGAGGGGGGGTGAATAGTACTTTAAAATAATTAAGAAGATAACTCCTAATTATCTTGCAAACTCTACCAATAATGCGGAAATACGGAAATGTAAATATTAGACAACAAAGAAAACAATCGCAAACAAGCAATTTAACGGGTTCGGATCCACCCAAGTCTCCTCGACTTGTTCCCGGTGATCCTACGTCCCAACCACCCGGATCCCCTCCGGATACTTGAGTTAGAAACCCTAACTCAAGATTTGCACTATGAAATACTTGTAGAAACCTCTACAAGATCAAATCATACACAAATGTAATTATGACTCCCACAACCCGGGATCACAAACAAACTCTCACAACCGAGAGTAAAACACTTACAATATGAAAGTAAATGAAATACAAAATTCTTACCGACAAAACCCTATGCCTTGAGTAAACTTACAATTTAGGGCAAAACGGATTTTGGGGAAGATGAAGAGGCACCAAACCCTAGCTCCAAGTAGATGACCGGCAATGGAGTCCTAGGTGGATTTTGGTGACCTTGGATCAAGCACTTGGCTTGGAAGGCTCACAATCAATGAATCTCTCTTTTGAAATAAGAGTGAGGGAGAGATTCAAGATTGGAAATGAATGAGCTTTGAATGAGATTGATTGCTTCTCTTTTGATCTCTAAATTTCTCTTAATATCAGCCTTGAGTGCAATGAATGCAGCACACCAAGTATTTATAGGTTTGAGGAAAGAGAGAGAGAAAAACGTTTCAATTAAAGCTCCAACGGCTCTATTCTGAACCAGACTAGTCAGTCAAAGAAGGATCACTGACCGACTAGTTCATCAACTAGTCGGTCGGTGATTCAACATGAACCGACTAAGAGGTGAACAGTGAATAGATGAAGTTTCAGACTTAAAGAACTAGTCGGTCTAAGAAGACTTGCCAACCGACTAGTTTCACAACTAGTCGGTCGGTGAGTGAACTTAGACCGACTAAGAGATAAAACAAATAGTCTGAGAACAAATTGAATTAGTCGGTTCAAGAACAAATGTTGACCGACTAGTTCATCAACTAGTCGGTCGACAAATGTACATAGACCGACTAACGATAAACAGTAGCTCAGGCTCAAAAATGGAAGTTCAACTAGTCGGTCCAAGAAGGATTCCTAACTGACTAGTTTCACAACTAGTCGGTCGGTGAACCTTCTTTGACCGACTAACTGTAAACAGTAACTGAGCTGGAAATTGAGAAGGCAAACTAGTCGGTTCAAGAAGCTTTGCCGACCGACTAGATCACCATCTAGTCGGTTGGTTCTTCTTATTAAACCAACTAACATGCACAAGAAGTCGCGAATCGAAGCGCGAAGCTTCGGGAAAGTTCGTGTGGACTTCTACTAAGATCCTAGATCTAAGACATGAGCGTTATGAAGATTAAAACGTAAGAACTACTCAAGGCTTAACATTCTACGAAAATGAAGCTAGAAGACATTAAATAAACTATGACGAACCGTCTTCAAAAGATTCAATCGAATCTTCATGACTTCAATAATTGTCCTTGAGCTTCAACGAAGCTTTAGGCTCATGATCACATGCTTTGAGAAGTCTCGAGACGTCGCTTTAGATGTTCATATAAATTTGGCGACGATCTCCATAACTGCGCTCACAAAGAGTTACTTCACGATATATTTATATTTGGTCATCATCCAAAACCAAATCCGGGGAGTCAATACTCAACCATGCCCACCGACCGACCCGGGTAGCCCTAGCGTATCATCCTGGACATCGACCGGAATATCGGGCCCATGGGATACTAGGTATCACTCTTAGAGGTAACGTCTCACAACTAAACCCTAAAATCCAATCGTATCCCTATCCGTCGATCGTAATAGAGAGGACACATGATAGGGTGGAAACCAAAGTCCTATGTTCCCTTTTTTATCTTACATCCTTCGTATTTCTATTTTGTGACAACCTACTGATTGATCGGGCTAGCTCACCCATCGGGTGATCTGGTTCCTTCTTGACAACAAGCTCAACACACGCCTCCCTGAGTTCGACCCCCAAGCCACACTACAACAACGTGCGCTTGCGGTTACAAATATTTAAATCTGGTATCCCGATCTCACTGCATATATTGCTAAATCTATGGGACGTCAAGCTTTATGGTGTCGTTGCCGAGGAGGCAACGTGCTTGTTTCTCTTATGACCCTGTGAACCATAGAGACTGGTTCACATCCTCACCACGCGATAATTTTCGCATTCTACATTTTATATATTTTTATTTTTTATTCTTTATTTTCTGTTATTTTTATCTGGCTTTATACCATACGTGCTTCACGGGTGATTCTTGATTTTTCATGCGCAGGAATACAAGAAGTCTCGCCGACTTGATTCCTATAGATCCTGAGATAAATGCAACCGTGAGGCGTCTAAACGCCGAGAGGAGAAGAAAGGAAGAAGCTGAAACCATGGGAGAAAATACCCCTCCCCAGAAGTCCTTGCTCGAGTACTCGATGCCGTCCATCGGGTCCACGTCTAGCATCCAACCCCCGGCCATTACAGCCGGAAGTTTCGAGCTAAAGCTGTCATTGGTGAAGTGGATCCAACAGGACCAATTTTCAGGGACACCAATGGAGAGCCCGATTGAGCGTCTGAACTCATTTTTAGAGAAGTGCGACACCTTCAGAATCAACGATGTGTCGACTGAAGCGATACGGCTCAGACTGTTCCCATTCTCTTTGAGGGATAAAGCCAATCAATGGCTAAAGGGGACGGACCCCAATACCTTCACAACGTGGGAGAAGTTGTCCAAAGCTTTCCTGAACAAGTTCTTTCCCCCAGGGAAGACGATGAAGCTGATGAGCGAGATCACATCCTTCTCCCAAGACAACCACGAATTCTTGCATGAGGCATGGATGAGATATAAGGAGATGCAACGGAGATGTCCTCACCATGAGCTCCCCAAATGGTAGATCATTAATTTGTTCTACAATGGGTTGAGGGATGATCTGAAATCTTCAATGGATGCCGCGGCTGGATGGTCCTTCATGTCAAGGAACGAGGAAGATGCCGGAAACATTCTGGAGAACATGACATCTAATAATGAAAGGTGGTGCGATGAGCGCGCCACGCCCAGATCTGGAGGGATGCACAGAATGGAAGAGGTCAGCAAATTATCTAGCAACTTTGATTTGCTATCTACCCAGATCTCGACATTTATGGTGGGAGCTGGAGGTGCCAACACCCAGCAAGTAGCAGCAGTGGAAGCTGAAGTCCTGGGAGACTTTGATGGTGGTGATATCTCCCCACCGGTGGATCAGGCGAGTGCTCTTTTCTATAACCCGATGGGTAATGCGCCCTATCCACTGAGGACAAACTCAAATCCGGCGTACTCTCCCAATAACCGAAACCACCCGAACATGAGCTATAGGGCACCATACCAGCAGCCCCAGCAACCTCAGCAACAATTGTATCAGCCACCTCGGCAGCAGCAGCAGTTGTATCAGCAGTAACAACAACCCCAGCAGATGTTCCAACAGTATGTCCCGAGAAATCAGCAGCCCCCGCCACAGCAGCAACCATATAACCAACAACTGGTAATCTCTCCGGTCGAGAGTCTCTTGACCCAATATATAACAAACCAGGAGATGATTAACATGCAGCTGCAGATGGGACAGAAGACCTTGACCGATCAAGTAACCCAGCTAGGGTTGCAAGTGGCAAATCTTCAAAGGGCACAGAGCCAATTGCCGGGCCAGCCGGAGGTAAATCCTAGGGGCCAAATCAAACATTGGCGTTGACGCATGACCATGCAAATGTGTCTGCGATAGTATTGAGAAGCGGCACACAGATTCCGACTATGGAGGCCGCCAAAGAACCCGAAGCTCCATTAGTCGATGGGCGACAAAATGTAAAAGCAAGTGACGATGGAGCTTCGTCATCAAATACCATGCCTCCGGAGGGAGTTTCTGAGGAAGAAAAGAAGAAGAATGAAGGGGTCAACTCGAGAGTCTTCAAGCCCGAGGTGCCATTTCCGCAAAGACTTGCCAAGGTGAAAATAGATGAGAAATACGGCAAGTTTTTCGACATGGTTAAAGACTTGAGTTTGCAGATTCCCTTCCTATAGGCTATAGAGACCATCCCTTCTTATGCTAAATTTCTGAAGGATTTGGTGACGAAGGGTACAAGGAAAGAAAAAGTCGTCCTGACAGCAGAATGCGTTCTCTGATTCAACGAGCGAACCCGCCAAAGCTCAAGGACCCAGTGAGCTTCTCTATCCCATGCTCGATAGGAGAGGCGAAAATCAATCGGGTGCTCGTCGATTTGGGTGCGAGCGTGAGCCTGATGCCTCTATCATTATACAAGAGGATAAGAATGGGCGACCTTGAACCCACCGGAATGACGCTACAACTTGCAGACAGATCGGTGAAATACCCGGTGGGGGTTGTGAACGACTTGCCAGTGAACGTCAGCGGCGTACACGTGGCTGTGGATTTTGTAGTAATGGACATGCCGGAGGACAACCATACCCCGATTATCATCGGGAGGCCCTTCATGGCGACAGCTGGCGTGCTCATTGATGTGAAGAAGGTGAAGTTGTCCCTAAATGTGGGCGACCAGAAGGTCGAGTTAGATTTGGGACTGTCAATGAAGCATCCACGGGAGGAGCAAAATTGCAATGTGTTGGAGGCTGAAGAAGAAAGAATCGTTGAAGCTAGAGCTTGGGAAGTTCTCTCGAGGAACCCCCCTGATAGCTTGGGGGGGGCTTGAGGAGCACGTCGTGTTGAAAGAAGAAGAAATAGCTGGAGAAGTGTGTGTCTCACAGACGACTCCTCATGGATTCAAGAAGGTTGCTCCGAAGAGGAGTAAGGGAAAAGAGCCCATGTGGCTCACTGCTGATGAAGTCCAGATCCTACGAATAGTGGCTGTTGAGCCAACGTGAGTGAGAAGCCCACAGACACCACCAGTGGGAGGATCATTGAGAGCATCTTCCTGTCACCTCTACCACCGACAATGACCGCTGCTCCAAAAGCTGATGGGATGCCAATCATTGGGCATCACCCACACCAATCACCTTGAAGATCATATACCGGGAGTCTAGCAAACGACTTTAAACAACATCGCTTCATGGGAGGCAACCCATGTTCTAAACTTTCGTCGTTATCTATATGATTAGTTTTCTTATTTTTGGTGAATAAATACTGCTATGGGGTTAATCATTGGGAGACTTAGATGATTTCTTTGTGTTTTTGCAGGAAATAGCCTCTACCCGATCGGTTCATGTATCAACCGATCGGGTGGCCTGTATCTGAAGATGGGCCGTATCAGAACATCAGCGAACCGATCGGGTGGAACAAGCTGAGACCGGGCAGCAGATCGGCTTTCATATTATGTAATTTGACTTTGAATGAACATGTTTTCTCTAAAAATGTGCATATATAATCCATCTCATAATAGATGAACTGCTCTCATGACTGATTAGTAGACAATAAACACATACGATCTTTCAGTACAAATCCCAACATAAGGGCCATATTGAAGATCTAGGGATCGCAACACTATTGCCCCCCAATTGACACAGAAATAAAAATAAAGGATACACTATTCTCTCCGAATTCCAAAAGAAACTTTCTAAGTTTCAAGGACATCCATTTTCAATGGATTCCATTTGGAAACAACAAATGTAAATGAAAAACAAATTACTGGATGTAACGTCTCAAGAAAAAGGATTAAAATCCATACTTGAACGTTTTGAGAGCCTTACAAGCCTCAACCATACAAAGATTCGAAGAAAGGAAGCGAAATTAAACGGGGCACCTGAAGTGTCCGACCTCAGCCACGTTTTTACTCTGGCATGATAGACTTGACCACCCTGGATCAGTGACGATGCACTGTATTTTATCCTATGGGTATGACTTGAAGAACCAGAAGATTCTTCAGATGGGAGAATTCCCTCGCATCCCTTGCTATAAGGGAAAACAAATTACAAAGGCCATCTCTGTTAAAATCTGATAAAAGAATATCAATGCTTCCTCGAAAGAAAAACAAGGAGATTGATGTGGACAAATCCACCCCTAGTGGGCTATTATGGTACGTTATTGTACTGGTAATTGCATCCTCAAATACTCGTATGTGTGTCTACTAAAGACCTGCAACCTAGCTTTTCCAAAGATATTAGCACAAATAAAAATGTCGCGGGCACATTTTCCAGACAATCAAATAAAGAAAATAAGTTCTGGTAAATGTTGGGGAATATACCACCCGGTCATTTCAAGCGTACTGCCAAGCAACGGGAATAAAAATGAACATACAGTGCCGCATGTTCATACCCAAAATGGGTCGGCAGAGTCACTGATAAGTAGACTCCAATAGATTGAACGTCCATTAAATCCCGATTGCCTATTGATGCATGGGGACATGCAAATTCTGCATGCTGCATCGTAAATGAAAATAAGACCCTCTGGAGGTCTGATCACTCCTTATTTTACACCTTTTTTCCCGCATTTTTGCATGCCATTTAGATCGCCCAAATCATGTTTTTCACGATATATCGACGATATTGCGATGCTTTTCACGATTTGTTGTTTTTGTCGCATTTCAGGTGATTTGGCGCGATTTGGAGTGATCTCGAGATGCGCTTACTCCAGAGGGTCACCGACAACCTCCCCGAGGGGTATTTTGCTGTTGGAGAGGAGCGGAAGAAGAACGGACGTCGCAGGAGCGACGAGGAGGCCAAAATAAGCAGATCGGGCATGTTTAGTGTCCCACTCGGCCGACCAGCGAGACACCGCTCGGCCGACCAGATCAGACACGATTCCTATGTGCACTCGGCCGAGCGAAGGAGGCCACATCGGCCGAGTGAAGAGACCACGTCCGCCTGAGTGGCGCCCAGACGAAGCCCTTCAAAAATCTCCAAGTTTCTGTTTTTCGGCTGCCTGAGCTTCAGAAGACCCACTCGGCCGAGTGGATAATCCCGTCCGCCCGAGTACCATGAAGCCATCGGCCGAGTGACGACAACTCACTCGGCCGAGCAGCCCCCGAAGTGAAGACCCCTGAAGATCGATACTTACTGGAAAATTACAGGGTTTTCACTCGGCCGAGCGACATTTGTCACTCGGCCGAGTGCGACGCGCTGCCTGTAGCGAAAATTGCGGAAAACAGGCTGCGCAGGGGTATTTTGGTCACAGTTTTTGGACGATTTTGGGGGCTATTTAACCCCTGTTTTTACCCTAGTTTTGGGAGCCTCTCTCTTAGATTTTTTGCAGCTTTTTAGATTAGCCTTTTAGTTTTATTCTTGAGATTGGAGAGGAGAAAAAAAGTTTGATTTTTGTTGGATTAATTGAAGAACTCCATTGGTTTGTCTTTCTCTTCCCCAAAAATTCTATTTTTATTGCATATCTCAATATTGTGATGAATTCTATTGCTTATTTCATTGATTATTTTTGTGATCTTGCTATGAATTGTGAGTAGTCGCCACGTCTTGGGGCGTGGGGATGAACCCTACAAGCCCAACTTCATATTTGTGATGAATTAGTAGAAATTTTGCTAGAATCGATATCTAGGGATTAGATTGGGATCAATTTACTACGGTTAGCTAGGAGTTCATACCGATCGGGATTTGCAAGAGATTGGATCCCGATTCGATAGGAAACCCTAGAAATCCGAATTGGGTTGGAATCGAATTTCCGTAGTATCGGTTTGCAAGAGATTGGACCGATACTAGGGTTTCCGGTTGCAATTCCGTGCCAATACCCGTTTGCAAGAGGTTGGACGGGTAGGAACTATCCCAATCTAGATCGCGAGCCGAGTTTGCAAGAGATTGGGCTCGGTGCGCGATTGGACGATGATGTTGATCCTAATGCTAGCTTTCCTAGGCTAGGGTTTGCAAGAGATTGGACCCAAACCTAGGATAGCTATAGACCGGCAACAGCGCAAGAGCGTGAGCTTGGTTCTACATTCAGTTGCAACTAGTCCATCCAAAATCTCAATCTAGCAATTTTGAAACCGACGAACCACATTTATGAGATACGGTGAGTAGCGGGGATTCCCCATTCTCTAGACGTTCTTTATTTGATTCGATATTTCCGCACTTTGTCTGACGATTGTGACAGGATCACCAAAGGCAAATCTTTTTTCTTGAATAGCCAGGGTGATTGGAACAAGCACGGTCATTCGTCCTCCCTGTGTTCGATATCCCGCTCGCTGCTACACCGTGCACTTGCGGTAAAACTACAACCGTTCTTTAGGGTTACGTCCCGGAGCGATCAAGTTTTTGGCGCCGTTGCCGGGGAGGTCGTTTAGACGGTGTTCGTCATATACCACCCGGTTACTTCTTCTTTCTCTCTTTCTTTACTTTCTTCTGTTCGCATATTCTCCTTGTATTTTGCATAAAGCCTTTGCAGGAAGAATGGAGAATGCAATGTCAACAATAGAACTCAGTCAGGAAGACTATGACTCCTTCACAGACCTCCTTAAGGAGCTTGTCGATGAGGTCCACGCTACCGGAGCTTTTGCTATCGACGTCAAGGACCCCGACGAACAACTGTTTGCTAGTTTCGTGATGGACCAGATCTCCCCGGAGGGGACTATCGGGGGCAATGTCAGAGTTGACGTGATCGACGACAAATTATATTTCGAAAACGATGGAACAAGTGTCGAGGATCGCCATACACCGGGAGGATCTTCAGAGCAAACCAGCTTTCAGGGAGTTACACCCCATGACACTTACTCTTGCTTCTATGAATCGTCTGATGTGTTTCATGATTCCAGGGACGAACCGGAGCCGAGTGAAAGCTCTAACGAAGCTAGCGCAGAATCGGAGAGCGCTTATTTCGATGCATCATCCTCACTAAGTAGTGAGTCTGACTCTTCACAAGAGAGCGCGCCACCTGAGCACGAGCTAGACCCGGATGGCAAGGAAGGAGCGAAACTCATGCGAGCCGATGAAGTAGAAGGAGAGGCGCCTCTTCAGGTAGAACTTAAACAATTACATCCGAATCTAAGGTACGCCTTTTTGGGTAACAAATTAACTTTCCCGGTGATAGTAAACTCCCACCTCGCGCCAGACCAACTTGAAAAACTCCTAGACGTTCTTAGGAGCCATAAAGATGTCCTGGGATACACTATCTCCGATCTAAAAGGGATAAGCTCTAGGCTTTGCACGCATAGGATCCATTTGGAGGATACCGACGCCACCTCCATAGAGCCTCAAAGGCGGTTAAACCCGAACATGAAGGAGGTGGTTAAAAAGGAAATCCTAAAATTGCTAGAAGCCGGTATAATCTATCCTATCTCAGACAGTAGATGGGTTAGCCCAGTTCACGTTGTCCCAAGAAAGGGGGGATGACTGTCATAAAAAATGAGAAAGGTGAGCCCATATCTACGCGCACCGTCACGGGATGGCGAATGTGCATTGACTATAGGAAACTCAATAAAGCCACCCGAAAGGACCATTACCTATTGCCCTTCATTGATCAAATGCTTGAACGCCTCGCAAAACATAAATACTTTTGCTATCTGGACGGGTATTCGGGATTCTTCCAAATCCCTTTGCACGAAGATGACCAAGAGAAGACAACTTTCACTTGCCCCTATGGCACCTATGCCTACCGTAGGATGCCGTTTGGCCTTTGTAATGCTCCCGCCACTTTTCAGAGGTGTATGACATCCATATTTTCCGATTACATTGAAAATATTATGGAAGTCTTTATGGATGATTTCTCGGTTTATGGGAGTGAGTTTGACTCTTGTTTGGAAAATCTTACTAAAGTCCTAAAAATGTGCCAACAAAACAATCTCACTCTCAATTGGGAGAAGTGTCACTTCATGGTCACGGAAGGTATAGTTCTCGGACACCTAGTCTCTTCGAGAGGGATTGAGTTAGATAAAGCAAAGATTGAGGTAATCGAGAAACTCCCTCCTCCTATTAATGTCAAGGGCATTAGAGGCTTTCTTGGTCACGCGGGGTTTTACCGCCGCTTCATCAAGTATTTCACCTCGATTGCCCGACCACTTACCTCTTTGCTCGCTAAAGATATTCCTTTTATTTTTTCAGGTAAATGCTTACAAGCCTTCAACGCCTTGAAAGAAGCACTAGTCTCCGCGCCCATCATACAACCGCCGGATTGGAACCTTCCTTTTGAGCTAATGTGCGATGCTAGCGACCAAGCCATTGGAGCGGTATTGGGACAAAGAAAAGATAAGAAGCTTCATGCGATATACTATGCGAGCAAGACATTGGATGACGCGCAGAAAAACTACACAACTACCGAAAAGGAGCTTCTAGCGGTCGTCTATTCCATAAAGAAATTTCGCTCCTACCTCCTCGGTTCCAAGGTGATTGTCCACACCGACCATGCGGCATTGAAGTATCTTTTAAACAAGAAGGAGGCCAAACCTCGGTTGATTAGGTGGATACTCTTGTTGCAAGAATTCGACTTAGAGATCAGAGATAAGAAGGGTACGGACAATGTCGTGGCGGATCATTTATCTAGGCTCATGCGCGACAAGGAGGACGAGAGTTTGCCTATCGACGACACATTCGTGGATGAGAGGCTATATGCCATAAGGACCGGTGAAGTACCTTGGTACGCGGACTTCGTCAACGACTTGGCTTGTGGAATCAAACCGCATGGGATGTCTACGCAACAAAAGAGGAGATTTCTGCATGAGGTCCGTAGCTATTTTTGGGAAGATCCCTACCTTTTCAAGATATGCAAAGATAGTGTCATTCGTAGGTGTGTCTCTAAAGAGGAGGCGACATCCATCATTTTGCATTGCCACGGTCTACCATGCGGAGGACATCATGCCGCCTCTAAAACAACCGCTAAGATCTTGCAGAGCGGATTCTTCTGGCCAACAATGTTTAGGGACACCCACGCTTTTGTGAAGGGGTGCGATAGATGCCAACGGACCGGGAATATCTCCAAGCACAATGAGATGCCGATGAGACCCATCCAAGAAATCGAGCTTTTTGATTGTTGGGGAGTAGACTTCATGGGGCCATTTCCGTCGAGCAATGGTAACAGATACATCCTATTGGCCGTTGACTATGTCTCCAAATGGGTGGAAGCAATTGCCACCCCTACTAATGATGCAGGGGTCGTCTCTAAGTTCTTTAAGCAAAATATCTTCCCACGCTTCGGAGTGCCTCGTACCTTGATAAGCGACGGGGGAAGCCACTTCATAGAGAACAAGTTTGAAGCCATGCTAAAGAAGTACGGGGTAAATCATAGAGTTGGCATGGCATATCACCCCCAGACAAGCGGCCAAGTGAAAGTCTCAAATAGAGAAATTAAGCAAATTCTCGAAAAGACGGTGGATCGATCTAGAAAGGATTGGTCAATGAAGCTAAACGATGCTCTATGGGCATATCGCACGGCCTTTCGCACTCTCATAGGCACCACACCGTTCCGACTCGTTTATGGGAAAGCTTGCCACTTGACCGTAGAGTTGGAGCACCGCGCGTATTGGGCCATCAAAACCTTTAATTATGATTACAAGAGTGCGGCGGTGAGGCGACTCTTGGACATCAACGAGCTTGATGAGATAAGAAGAGACGCCTACGAAAGCTCAAGAATTTACAAAGAAAGGACCAAGATTTTCCACGATGCCCGCATAACCGTCACGGACTTCAAAGTAGGAGACAAGGTCTTGCTCTATAATTCCCGGCTCCGACTATTTCCCGGTAAGTTGAGGTCACGTTGGTCCGGACCTTTCACCATCAAGCATATACAACCGGGAGGAGCTTTCGAGTTGGAGAGCAAGGACGGTTCCACGTTCAAAGTAAATGGTCAGAGGCTCAAACACTATTCCGAGGGAGTCCCGACGGGCGAAACCAATAGAATATATTTGCTTAAGGGACGGCCGGATGATCTTTCATACCTCCTTGATGAGGTAATTGAGGAGGCGATCCCCCACTCAATTGGCGCTCTATTCGATGAAGATTTTGAGGAAGGCCCGGATTTAGGCCAAAATGAGAAGAAAGATGATTCCCCCGACCTCTCCGCTGAAGATGATGAAGGCGACGCTGATGTCGCAAGGATTCGAGAGCTCTGTAAGCTCTCGAAATTAAAGTCTCCAAAGAAAGCTCCTCCGGTACGGAAATCGACATCACCGGTAAAGCCGTTGACCGGAGCAAATGCTAGCTTGGGGGAGCCTCCCCCCAACACTATTCGAGACCAGAGACCACCGCGGGAGAACACGCCGCCGCAACTTCCCAATCCAAGCGTTCTCCCCGGAAAGTTTGATGGGTGCATCTCATATGCACCAAACATCCCGCATTAATTGAAAATCATAGGGGGTCGAGCTCATGACCTTAAACGAGCGCTTGTCGGGAGGCAACCCGACGGTTATCGCTTTATTTTCACTTTTTCTTTATTTTTGTTTTAGAAATTTTTAGTGTTTTGAGTCGTTCGCCCAAAAATTTTGTGATAACGGGTCCTATTTTTCTTGACAGGAGAGGAGATAGGTAAATCCATCATGAGGAGGATGAACGAGACAACGAGGAGCGCCCCAGGAAGGCGCTCGACGCTTAGGAGGAAGATGGAATCGACTGGAGGAAGAAAGATGGAGTTTAGAGCCCAAACGAAGACAAACAGCAGAACACAAGGCTCACTCGGCCGAGCATACTAGTCACTCGGCCGAGTACACAAGTTCGTCCGGCCGAGCCGCTCACGAACGAGGGAAGTCTGCTGTACCCAACTCTCTGTTTATTTTCCTGATTTCAATATAACTGATACTCGGCCGAGTATATATCCCCACTCGGCCGAGTAAAATGGATACCCTCCTAGGGCGAGTCATGCCGAGTAGCTTGAGCCACTCGGCCGAGTAAAACGGATACCCTCCTAGGGCGAGTCATGCCGAGTGCTTGAGCCACTCGGCCGAATGGACTTACTCCACTCGGCCGAGGCTGGTAAGGCCACTCGGCCGAAGCGTAGGCGAGGAGGAAATTTCCATTGACCTCGCTCGGCCGAGTGACCACGTCACTCGGCCGAGTCGTAACTTTTATTATATAAGGGCCGAGGGGGGGCGCGATTTTCGAAACGCAAAACCCAATCGCGCCCCGACTCTTCAGCTCCCCTCGCCCGATTCCCCTCGCTCGCGCCCCCCACTCGCCCGACCGG